>OY856409.1:304631557-305231557 GCA_963693085.1 Alisma plantago-aquatica
CTCAGAAAAATGAGAGGAATCCAATAAAAATATCATTAGAAGCTAGTTACTCTTGATATTAGAAAAGTAGTGTAAAGTATCATCTTTAATGAATTAAAGATTAAGAAACCCTAGTTTGAAATGAATAAGGTGTTTAATAGGGTTAAATGGATCAATAAAGTTGATAATAACCTGTTAATTATAAATAGGTACATTAAGATAGAAAAGAGTTAACTTTTCATGCAATTAGTTTAACTTAGAGATTGTGTGCATAAATATGCTTGAAATTCGAAAAGTACATAAAGTTATCATCTTTAATGATTTAATCGATAGATTTGATGATAGATGGATTTAATGATGTTCATTGGATAATTCAAGCCAATATTAACCTGTTGTTAATAAAAGTGAAAATAGGATCTAAAAAGATGATCTTTTTATATAATTGGCTTAATTTAGGGTTTCGTGCATGAATATGCATTAATGAGCTTGAAAACCCTAATTTAGGTGAATATGTCTTTTAATTGTTTTAATTGTTCAAATCCATAAATAAATAGGAATATGATGATCCTAAGTCAATTTGGGTATAAAAGACTATTAAAATGGATAATTTGAGCAATTAGGGTTTATATGAGTAGAAAAGAGTATTTTAGGGTTTGTTGACCTAAAAGGGATTAAGTGTGAAGAATTTATATAAGAAACCCTAATGAAGATTAATGAAACCCTAAATGGATACAAAATCCCTAGAAAGTGAATCCAAGTCAATAAAGTAGATTCTTGATAAAGTGTGTAATACATAGAGTGCATATTCTTTTCAGGAATTATGTGATGATTGAATTGCTTGCTTGGATTTCATTCTTGGTTGGGTTTACTTAATGCTTGTGAAATCATCAAATCAGGTATGTGGTTACGCTTATGAATAATATCTTTAGTTTCACAGGGATTTCTGAATGTGTTTATCGGTTGCTTGAAAATAACTGTTGAATGTCTATTTATTTCATGCAACTATAAAGTGACTATGATTATCACTATAAATGTGCGTATATAATTGTCTAGATCTGGGTCCACCTCTATTGCTTTGATAAGGCAAAAAAAAGGGGTAATCCTAGAGCAAGGTCTAGGTTATTGAGAGTTGGAAACTGGGCTACCTACGTGTAGTGCCATGAGACTCGTTAGCCTTCCATGAGTTAAGGAGTGGGCTACTTACGAGTAGTGCCATGTGACTCAACCCTTGAAACTGGTTCACTTATAGGTGGGACCATGAGGGGTTTAATGGGGATCTACCATAAGGAAGGTAGTATCCAGGTCCACTACAGGGATAGCACAGAGGATAGGGTACTCATGGATCGCATAGTTATATTTAAAACGTAATCTTGGTTGTTAAATGATTAATTGAATGATTACGTTGTTATGAATAATTGCATGATTATTGTTTCCCCCACATACCAGCTTCGACTGACCGACATTTTGTTTTTCGGCATTTTAGGGCAAGCCAAAAGGACAAACAGTAAATCGTCATAGTGCAAATACATGAAGTAAAATGCAAGGAGGATTAGTTAGAGTAGAATGCATACATGGATAGAAGTTTAGAAATCGAAAGTTTTCAAAAGGTATGAAAAATTGTATTACAACTTTTCAATATAGATTGTTGAAATTTAATAATTGTTCTTGGTTAAGTGTCGAACCTTTGATCTGGAAGTTATGGGTGTGGCTTCGACCTCTCAGTCTCCCTTAATTGGGGGTTATCGGGAGGTGGGGTTGTAACAGGTAACTTGGCTAAGGTTATCCGTCCTGCTAGTGACAGATGTCGGGATGACCAACTAGTCATACGATCCTTAAGAGTGGAAACAATTGTTGAGTGTGTAGAAATGTTAACTCAATGATGAAGGATGGGTACTCCTAGATACCGGCCAAAGTACGACGTACTCTGGATACCCAAATGTCTACATAAGGAGGAGTTGACCTGCCATGTGGTATTCGGTTAGAAGAAACAATGTGATTTTTCCTTAGAAACCATTTGACCAGACACACGTGCAAATGCCTTCAAGAATTTGTTAATAACTTGAGCTTGACTGGAGCTTGCTTCAGCCAATAGAAAGATGTCATCGGCAAAAAGAACAAGCATGAAAGGAGGGCCATGATGAGAAATTCAGATCGGTTTCCACTCACCCATTGCTACCAAATGTGAGATAGCTTGGCTTAATCTTTCCATATATAGGATGAAGATATAAGGTCTGATAGGGTCACCTTGACAGACACCTTGAGTTGTTTTGAAAGGGTCTAAAGGACACCCTTCCCACAAAATAGAATTACAACCCTTCGTAATGATTTGCATAATCAAGTTGACAATTTTCTCCAAAAGCCCTATTCTCTTCAGAGTATCAAGAATAAAGTACCAACTCATTTTGTCAAAAGCCTTTGCTAGGTCCAATTTGATGCAGGCCATGGCCTTACCCTTATGCTTCATGTACATTGTGTGAATGACTTCCTAAACTAGAATGATATTATTTGTGATTCTCCTGCTTGGAAGGAAGCTGGACTTAGTTTTCAAAATCTAGCCATGTAGAAGGGGTTTAATGTGTTCTACAATAATCTTGGATATCAGTTTGAAGCATGTGTTGTTCAAGGAGATTGGACAAAGGTCACTTCACGTTTGGCGCTGCTTTATCTCAGGAATCATAAAGATGTATGAGTCTGTAATACGATCATCAATAATGCCAGTGGTGAAGGCCTCTTGGACTGTGTGGGTGACAGACAATCCTACAGTAAGCCAATTCTTCTTAACAAAAGAGTTGTAGACACCATCGGGTCCTGGAGCTTTATTAGGGGCCATCGTGAACATGATCCTTCTGACCTCATCAGATGTAGGACTCATGTTGATGAAGAGGCAAGTGCTATTGTCCAGATGAGTAAAGTTACCAATGAAATCAACGATGGTTGTTCGGGTCCTAGGACTCTAGCTCGAGGCATTCATGAGGCTGTGAAAGAAATATCGAACAAGAAATTTCACAGATTCTAGGTTGTCCACCCAAACACCAGCCACATTCTTGAGGCGAGACATTTTGTTGAAAAGATGTTGTGCTTTAACTTAGGTGTTGAAGAATTTTGTATTTTCATCGCCCAAACTAAGCCAATTAATGTTTGCTTATTGACACCATTATGCCTCCTCTTACAATAGAATGCTAATGTAATCATCTTGCAAACAAGCCATGGTGAGATCAAAAATAATAGAACTTTGGGTGGTAGCAGATACCTGGAGATTGTTAAGCTGATGCATGATATTCTTTTTTTGTTTGTTGTTGGAGGCATGGTTCTTTGTGTCCCACTTCATAGTGACATCACGAAAGGAAGGCAAAGCATCCAGGAAGTTTTTTGATGAGTCCCAAGCATTTACAAGGATGTCTTTGAAAGAAGGGGTCAACAACCAACTATCCTTGGTACGGAAAGGGTGTGGTCGATGGTGGTGACTCAAGGAGTCATGAAGCAAAATCAGATTGTGGTCGTTGTATAGGTGAGGAAGCACCACGATAGATGTATTTCTAGCCATAGTCATCCAATTATCATTTGCAATGACCCTATCAAGTCTCTCCAATAATTGAAGCCGCTTGAAAGTAAAGAAAGGGTCGTCTGCCTTCATATCCATGAGACCTGTATGTAGGAGTAGAGAGTTAAATTTCTTGCTAGAACAATGATCAAAGGAACACCCATTTTGCTTCTCAGATACATCCAACATCATGTTGAAATGACCAATCATAGCCCATGCACTCGTGACAGAAGATGAGATCTCTTGTAGGAAGTTCCAAAGAAGCTCGCATCTACAAGGGTTGGGACTGCCATAGACGACAATTAAATACCAAGAACTATCAATGCAACAGTGAATAAACTGACAGTGATTCAGTAAGATGTTAATTGAGCAACAAGCATCATCCCACAGTACCCATATTCCACCCGAGAACCCAATGGCTTCAACACGGTCTAAGGACAAAAAATCTAATTGCTTGATGACACTTTCAACCTTGGACCCACTCATATGGGGTTCCACAATAGCCATAATATGAAGCTTATATTGCCATTTATATTCTTTAAGAAGATGAATTTTCTTCTTGGAACAAGCACCCTATATATTCCATCAAAGGATGTTAATCATTAAACACAGAAATAAGGGATAGGGTGCATGTATTTAATCAATGGTCGCACATAGCCCAACAGACTGATCCTTGCTGACCATCTCATCATCAGAGAACTCCACTGATTCCTTATTGAAGTTAATGGCTCATTTCGCCTCTGATCCTTGGCTTAGATTGCCAACCAGCTAGGCTAGCTTTCCTTTTTTTTCCTTTCCCTACCAGGACTTACAATATGGTAGATTATTTTCCTATTTCTTAGTAGGACTCCACTACCACCACCCTTATCACCCCAATGGAAGGACTAATGAGAAGGGTTGATCGTTGTAGCCTCCTGAGCTACAAACTGGAAAGGTGGGTCAGAATGTGCATCTTGCTTCCTGCCCTCACAGGTCTCATCATTCAGAAGGGTCACCGTGGTGTTGTTGGGGTGGTGCTACTATTTTTGCTCAGTGGCGGCCTAGGGGGAAAAATAGTGCCTGTGTCGGTCGAGTGCTGCTGTTTGGACCTATGACCTTTCTTCTTTTGCTTTTTGGATAGGATAGTTTGCCATTCCTCCTCAATCACCTATAGAACATCTACCATTGGTGATGAGGTATCCTTGGGCGGTCCATCCTACTCTAGATACTCATGGGCCTCCTCTACTGACTCGGGGTCTGTCTGGACATGCTTCTTAGTACCCGGAGGCTATTTCTCTTATTTCTTTGCATGTATTTGTTGTGTATATTGGATAGGCTTCATGAGGGCTGTGCCCGATGATGAAGAAGGCTCTAGGGGAGAGAATGGGGTGACAAACATACAAGCCTTATTGTCATGTCCAACCCTACCACATTTCATGCAGACCATCGGTAGATTCTCATACTCCAATCTGTAGTATTCCCCATTGAGATATATGGCCGAGAGTAGAGGCATCATTATGTCCACTTCCACCACCATGCATGGAAACTTTCTACGATGGCCAAATAGGGTAGTGGTGTCTACCTTGATTATTTTCCTAAAAACATCGTCGATGCTTGACAACAACTGGTTCTAGTATAGGAAAACTGAGAGATAGCCATACAATAAGCTTTCTAGGTATATGATCAATGGGACAAACTCGGGTGACCAGGATTGAATAGAAAGATAATTCCCAAAGATTGTCCAGGGACCCTCAGCCATGGCCCGCACAAAGTCCTCCTTGTTGCCAAGTTGAAAACTGAAATAGCCCATCTCAAGATCAATAACACAGAATTGTTCTGTTAGTTTCCAGAGAGACATAATCCAGTTGATGAGGGTAGAGAAACCAACATTGATGTTGACCACCTTGACCACTACCGCAAATCTCCAAGGTTCCAAAAGCGGCGGTAGGGCATCAAGATTAACCATGAAGTAGGGGAGGATACCAATTCTATCTACATGGATATCCACTGCATTAAAGACATCAGGTGAATCAGTCTAATTGTTGGAGTACTATTATTGCCTCTGATCACATCATGGAAGGATGTCGGCCCTAGACGTGCTCCCTCAATAGATTCACCTACATCCATATTTTGGTCGACCCCGAGATCCTCTACGCCATCCATCAACGAGGGGTCCACATTATCTGATGTCTCTATAGGGTACTCCCATCCTTTGCCCACGTGCGGGTGGGGAACGTCGAAGAAGCCACAACCTGCACCGCAGCTGCCATGATCGTCGGCGTCGCTTCCTCGCATGCACGTAGTTGATCGCCTGGAAACCCTAGTAGAGTGTCACGTCCTTAGGTCTATTTTCCCTCTTCATAGGTTTATAGTATGACAAGACCCAATGTATTACTTTGTTGATCCCTTTATTTTCATTTGTCTATTTGTACTTTTTATGATGTTTGTATAAAACTTTGTATAATTTCTGCAAAAATGTTATTTTCTACTTTCCTCAGTCGACGTCTCTTTACATCCCTACTTAGGATTTTGGTGTGAGAATCCCCAATTTTTTTCCCTTATGCCTAAGGATTGCGCTATGTGTGTGACACCACAACCACTAGATCATCATACAATCATGCCCCAAAGGCTCAATAGGCCACAAAGAGAGAAAACTGATATGAAAAAGCTAAACTACTCTTATGGAACATCATAAACTGAAAAGGGAAGGAAATGCATACATTGAAATTCTAACAACAAATACATAAGAGATAATGGAAAATACCCATTGTAAAAATTTACGAACATGTAAAAATTTCATCTTATGTTATTGAGGAAACCACTAATTTATTCAAAAATTATCTATGTTCATATATACGATGTAAGCATCATATAGAAGTAATATAAGACAAAATCAAAGTTGTAGATACAAGTCGTATAAAGCACCTTGTCCAGTCTCGTGTATACATGCACAACTGTATATGACATTATATAAAAGATTCCCACTTCCTACTAATTGCTTCATTGGAAATAGAGACTCCTCTCCTCTGAACTCCTGATATGGGTATTAAGAACTTAAAAAGGATGGAAACCACGAGAGTGGGACTAGAGTCACAACAACAGATAAAACCTATGTATAGTACTTAGATAATGAATGTTTTACAAATATGTTTAATTAGGTTACATAATCATATTAAATAGAATTTACAAGGCATATTTTAGCAGTAAAGACAATATAAATTAAAGGCAAGTAAATTGCACAAGGCTCAATGGAATAGTGAAGGTAATACAAACATGTTACTACAAATTACATATATGTACATAAAATAAATTTAGTTACTTATGCCTAAAAAATTAACTGCAGAACTAATTTCGTTTTTTTTTCAAACATAATTACTACAATTTTATTTCAAACTACAAGAAGAAAGCACATTTTCTATAGTTTTTGACCTTTGAAAATAGAAAATAAAAATTTGATCCAACTTTCCCTCGTGCCTCTCAAAACATTTTTTATAAACTAAATTTATCCACAAAAACTTTGGCACATCTATGTTCCTTATTGTCAAAATTTCCCTCCCTCTGGAGATGCTATTGATATACCCTATATCAAGTCGCCCGAGCTACCACTATTTCTTGTATACTTATTATCCTCCGTTATACACCCCCACCAACCTCTTTTTCCACTCCATTTTCTATATATCCCTAGGCCTAACCTCATAAGCTACATGGAGAAACTACTAGTGTAGATACAAAATAGATCAAGGATATGTGATTTGTGGCTTAAATCAGGTAAGCCAATCTATGAACACCAACTAATATGAGATGCCAACAGAGAAATGATAGAGAAATATTTGAATAATTGTCTCTACTTTGATTCTCATAGAACCCATCTTGATGGGAGGCGCAATCAATACCAATGTCGTTATTCAACAAAACCATTCGAGGGACACAAATATGACATTGAACCTAGAGGAATTCTAAGTTAGCTTATTATGCAAAAGAAGAATTGCAATTCATTTTTAAAATTGTTTTTGGTATTCCTATTTTTGTTTTATGATAAAGAAGACAAGGTATGCACTTGATATCTGAATTCTTAACAAATTCATTTGTTATTGTTGGGTTTTCAATAAGAAAAATAAAGACATAAAATTGAGACTATATCTGGGGCCTTTGTAGGAAAAGATTTAATTTGCTATTTTATGGTCAAGAAAACCAATGGGCATGCTACTTAATGCAGTTGTCAATGGAAGAGGAATATATTGTCATATGAGATCATTCTGTAGTAGTAGATACATATATGATGCAAATGTTTAATAAGTTGACACCAATAAAGGAGGAAAATGGGCTTGAGAAAAATGTAGTAATTGTAGGACTTGCTAACAAAAAGAGGGTTTATACTTAGATTTTCCATATACATAGTATTCTAAGACTTTATGAAATAATTATTTGTTAAATAGGTTGTTTTAAATGGATTCTATCACATTAATTATTATGTATTACTTTTATTGGATTGTATGCTCTCCCATCCCATCCATATTTTTCTTCCGCATTTCTCTCAATGTTGGAACCTTTGTGAGTACTAGTATAAATATTATAAACTAGCCTTTGTCATCAAGTTTTTTCAATCTAATGTTTTTTGTCATGTACAATCAAATAATGTTTTTGAATAGCATATAGTAATGCAAAGTTAGGAAATAGGTAAATCTCATCTTTGATATGGATATGAGCTAACATATTGTGCCTTATGTGTTCTAGTTGGAAATGTCGAACTCAAGTTATAATGTTAAATTCTAAAGTACATAGCATATATTATTGGGCATTGCAGCTTTGTTTTGTAATTTCATTGTTTGCTTGCCAGGGGTTTGAGTGTGTATATACATCTGATTATAGTTTCAATTAGTTTTACATTCTCATCCTATTTTTCGTTGCATTTTATTACAAGAATAACATGATGAAAATGAATTGTTTTAATGGTTGTGTTACTCCCATAAAGATTTTTCATTTGAACATTTATAGCCAACTGATATGTCAGATCATCTTGATGTTTCTGTATCATGAAAAGTCACAAATAAATGATCTATTACATCTCCATATTAATTTGTGAATATGATTTATACACAAATTTTCATAGATCATATCAAACAACCCATTGGAAAATTAGTTATCTTAACTATACCAAATTGAAATTTTACTTACTTGGCCAATAGAATATATTCCCTATATGAACTACATCGATCAATAAACTAAATCAAGACTAATTTCAACTTCTTAAGGAATAATGATTTCAAACAATGATGTGAGCTAAATTTGTTGGCATTCAAATTTGAGTCATAGGTGCTTGTTTAAAAACCTTATAAGTGCTACTTATTTCCTATGCAAAGGGTACTATGTATATACTAAACATGACCTTATTGGACTTTCTAGAAGGAACATATAGGGTTATGTGTGTATTATTTTCATGGTGTAACAATTGTTTTGTATACATTTTATAGGTAATTATGGTTGAAGTACAACCTTTATGAATATTAATATGAAATAGGTGTTCGACGGTAGTCCTTCATCTATCCAAAAGAATAATTTTGGGCACTATATAGATTGTATTGAGAATAAAGCCATGTGGAAAGAAAATACAATGAGAGTCTTTTATTAAATTATTTGATAATCCAATTGACGCACACATAATTATCAAAACTTTGTTGTGCTAATTTGGTATTTTATTGATGTAACCTTTAATCACACAACACGTTCACTGGGGATGAATTTTTAGATTTTACCAAGTGTATTGAAATTCCACCATAAAATAGACATATCTTATCATAGTATAGTTTAGGATTAAACCCAAATGACAACATTCTTAAGAATTGATTGATTGATTTAACCAAAATAGGAAGAGTATTTAATATAGAAGGTGGTTAATTGCTGATTATAGTAAGTGAAATAATAAAAAGGATGCACTAAATCTAAAATTATCAATACATAAAAACACTAGAGTGAGTGAGTTTTACTATTGCTACCTAATCCACTCTCTTATTGCATCATAAACAAGCATGAATATATAAATTGAGGCAAGGTAAACATGCCTTTCAAAATTAGGATTAAATACATACAAATATCACTCTAGGCTCACTATCATGTTACCTATAGATCACATACCCATCACCATAGTAAATACATTTTTGAAGTTTTTATAGAGATTTTTGCAAGAAGCAATCACCATCCTACACCATGGGTTCAAATCTCCCTACACTCTGGGTTCTGATAGACTTATAAAACTACTGACTGACAAGAATTTAAGAAATTAAATGATAGAATCCAAATGTAAAATGGTTCACACAGGAATAGATGCAGTAAAAATAAAAAAACATTGTAACATGGATTTCTAGCACCATAACATAAGAAAATACTCAATCCAAATGTCCCGGTCTGGACAAACAAGGGAAAAGTAAGAGATAGGCATCATTTTTATGAGAACATGAGATGTGGCCTTATTTTGTTTAACAACAACCTTCATGCCTAGTGATAGCATCTGTTGAAGTAGTAGAACACACCCAATGTCATTGTTAGGTGACCCTTCTTTTTCATCACTCATTCATGGCTTGGTCCTAACCCATTGTGAAGTAGAAAGTGGAGATGGATGAATGGTGGTAGAATTAAATGGAAATGGGGTTGCTTGAAAATGGCAACCGATGGATATGGTCAATCTTTAGTCTGGAGTAGATTAGCCTTTTTGCATCCTGAAGATGATTCTTTTGATGGAAGTAGGGGCTGGTATTTGTATATGGCAACAGTTAAGGTTTGGAACTCTCTAATCACATATAGTGATGGAGTCAGATGCAATGAATGATGGGAATGTGGTGCGAGGAAGATAAGGGGGTGCAATTTAATCAAAATCCCCATCGTGCACCAACTTCTTTAGTTGGTGGAAACCCTACCTGTTCACTTTACATCAATTGTTGATCACATAGAGATTTCAACTATATATGAAGTAACCCATAGTGGGCTGCATCATTCTCATAGTTGTAGGGAAGAGAGTTCTCATCAATTGATGAGTGTAGTCAGGCACATAATACTCATGTGATATTGATGTATAATCATCCTATGACTTCATTAGGAAAGAAAGCCATCGGGAAGAAGTGTCATCGGTACATGATTTTTTCGAATGTTGTACACCATCATTCTATAGAGTCATAAAGTAGGACCCCATTGGTTTACTAGTGTTCATTGATTATTCACCCTTTCATGCTTATGCCGAATGTGAAATGGTAGATTGATGGGAATGTAAACCTATGTGAATCTGGGGGGCTAGGTAGCAATTTGCGAGTGGTGTTTGTCTTGTGTTTTGAGTTGATAAGAGTGTAGACCAATGTAAATGAGGATCGATGGAAGTCCCATAGATCGATGAGAACACAAATAGATGGTAATGGGGATTGATGAGAATAAGAGGTATAAAGACACTAGATCAATGAAAACTCTATCATAGATCAAAATTTGGTTCAGTGTTTACAGATTGAAGCTCAAATAGGGGATCTTTGTTAAGGTGACCTAAATGAAGATCAGTGGTTGTAGTTTGATAATCTTGTGTCCCCTGGAGTGTCATGGATCCATCAATCAAGTTCCAGATTTTTCAGTTTCAAATTGCTTCTATGTTGTTCTATCTCTCACTCAATCTATGTCTTGGTTCTCTCAATTATTCATGTCCCAAATCAGGGAATGGTGGAGGTAAAATTTAGAATGAAGTCAAAGAATAAGACCCATTGAGAAATATACTATTGAATTATAAGTCTATAATCTTGAAAGCTATTTGAAGGTTCTTGTTTTAGAAAGATTATCATCTTTTTCTATGTTTAGATGTATGTGTAAGTTAGGTCAATCACAAGACCTAGCAGATGAATCTATTTTAGGGTTAATATCACAACCCTAAGATGGTAAATGGGGAGAGTCACCCTGCACGATAAGGCTTATGAAATTTAAAGAGCCTAATAAAGATAGGACTTGATATTTTTCCTAGGACAACTAGTAGATGTTGGACTTTAAATAGGAATGAGGTACCTACCATATGTATGACCTGAAATGAAAGAGAAAATCCTGGGGTGCCTACCTAGAATAGGGATTGAGTTGAAAATATAATTTGAGTGCAAGATGGTTTTGCCTTTTAACATCAGGTTTCTATACTAATGTAAAAAAGAAATGTGATGCATGGAAATGTGAGGTTTTCCTACTTTGTTTAGGGATTAGATGTGAAAAATAAAAACATTACATAAGATGGTATTTTAAGTATGAAAAAGGTATTGTTTAAATTCTTGATCCATGACACTATTGAAGGCATCTACTTGATGTAGGGTTTCTATGAAGTGTGAGTCTAGTTTAAGCTTGTGGTGCAGGAACCAAAAAGAATGACATGAAATCTTAATGGTGTGAGGTCATAGTTTGGGACTTCATGGGACTTGGTCATTGAAGTTGAAGTAGTTTCAAGTCATACTTCAAGACCAAATGGTAGATTTAAACGTCATGATCCAAGGCCCTATTGTACACTTTTTGGTCATGCTCCACATTTGTAGAGATCAAAGCTCAAAGCTCTCATAAAAATAAAAGAATTATGTAAATACCTTAATAAAATACCAAAAAAAGGAAAAGTTAAATGGAAGCTAATTATAAATAAAAAGGTGAAATATATATGAAAACAAGGTTGAATATGCTTCTAAGACTAGGATGTATATGTATTATCATTTATCCATTGATTGATCTTACTTTTATAACTTTTTATTCATTTATCACCAAAGTTGCATATAGTCATTTATGCGCCATTTATTCCCTTTATTCATGTATTTGGCATGGTTTTATCATTATATATACTTTACTAATGTGTTTCTAGTTTAAATGTATGAAAATCAAATATTTACAAGAAAAATCAATAGCACTAACCGTTCTGTCAGTGCCACCAATTTGGAGATAGATGATTTCATAGAAAACAATAGAGCAACAAAGTTCAAGGGTCACTACATGTGATTGGTAGTGTGATGAATCTGACTCAACCACTAGCATGTTTTTATGTCAAGGTCAGTGTCACTGACAATTTAGAAAAGTAAAGAAAGGTGAATAACACTTATTTTCACTCGGTGACATCAACTTTGCCACATCTAGTGATCAAAATTTTAAGTGACTAATCCAATCGTTTATGTTATAATGTGGAATATTGTAATGCTTTAAAACTTAATACACCCACATCCTCCAACCTATCTTAGTTTGGGGGAAATGAAAATTAGGGAGAATAATTGGAGGAGACAAACACAAAGTGCTTTTACAACCTAATACACCTACTGTTGGTAAATATGCCCATAGAGCTATCTCGAGCGATTGCATGGAGTTAGATATTAATTAATCAATTAATACAATTAACTGATTAGTTAATTAATTCTAGAATATTCTAATTAATCAATGAGTGTTTTAATTAACACAGTCTTTCCGTTTACTAAATGATTTAGGAAACCTTACTTCCTTTTGTCTCCTATTTAAAGGGGCTTGACGAACGATTCCTTTACAAGATATTGAGAGAGGATTTTCAACTTATGCTCACGTACATAAAATCTAGTTGTCACTATCCTCAGAAAAGAAAGGAGAGCACCGTGATTCTAGCATGTCATTGCACATAGGTACTCCTTCCTACTGGCTTAGGAAGTGCGACGTTGAGTTCCAATCCATCCTCGTGGATGAAGAAGAGATGCAAATGCTGATACACATGTGTTATGAGGATGTTAACGACCATCCATATGCGCTACGAGTGGCGTACATCACCACACAAAAGGAGTCCGCCTGATCTTGCCACGACGCATTCAGAGGATGGGAGAGAAGTTCCATATGAGTAAGCCAGGAGCGTTGCACACCATCATGAAGTGGTACGTCGTCCGACTTGCTTTGCGACAAGGTATATCCCATGAATACTCTTTCTGAATATGCTATTGTCGACGAGAACCTATTGTAGGTTGTATAGAAATATATTTTATTTTGTTGCTTCTGCCGCGCATGTTTCCTCCACAAAACCCAATAGTGGTATCAGAGCATCGTCGGTCTATGATGTATTTGGATTCATTTCAATATGATCAAATCGTTATATACTATTTTCTATGGTTGCATACGATGAGAACTTAAAACTGTTAATGTGCATATGTAAACCTAATTCCACATACACCACATACTTCTATTTTTGACATTTCAGAAGGGTTCAACTATAAAAAATACTAATTTTCATAAGTGTACGGAAGTAAAATTTTGTAGACCTTTCAGGGGCTCTGCCCCTGAGACCCCACGAGGGGTGGCCTCCCTTCGATCCCCGTACAGGGGTGCTGTCCCTATGTACCCTACATAGTCTATGTAGGAGTCAAAAATTTATTTATTTGGGAATGTCCTGCATTAAAAGGACTACAATTTTGATATGTATATGCATATATGTAGATATACCTATGACATCATACATGTCACCTTTAAAATTTGCTTTATGTGGTGAATGCATGCACGATTATGCCATGGAGGGTTATAAGAGAAGTAACTTTCCCATGTCACATGGGGTTACGATCTCTAAAGCCCAATGTCCTATTTTATGTGATGAATAGGTGTGCATGAGTAAGATTCCATATGCATCAACAATTGGATCTATCATGTGCACGATGTTATTTACTCATCCTGATGTGTCGTATGCATTGAGCATGACGAGTCAGTATTAGTTAGATCCATGCGAATGCCACAGGACAATCATAATGAACATCCTAAAGTATTTGAGAAGGACTAAGGATATATTTTTGATATACGGTGGTGAGGAAGAGCTCATGGTAAAGGGTTACACCGATGCTAGCTTCCAAACTGACAAAGGTGACTATAGATCACAATCTAGATTTGTGTTTTTCCTGAACAATAGAGTCGTGAGCCGGAAATGTTCCAAGCAAGAGACGGTTGTGAATTCTAAAATAAAAGTTGAATAGATTGCCCCATCTAATGCTGCAAAGGAATCTCTATGGATCAAGAAGTTCATTTTTGAACTTGGAATGGTTCCAATCGCTAGTGATGCAATTGAGTTGTTTTGTGACAACAACAGAGCAATTGCATAAGCTAAAGAACCAAGATCAACCAAACGTTCCAAACATATTCTATGGTGGTTCCATCTCATATGAGAGATTGTAAAATGAGGAGATGTAAAGATTTGCAGAGTACCTACAGAAAGCAATGTGGCTGACCCACTCAGAAAAGCACTTTCACAGCGGAAACATGACGGACATGTTTGATCACTTGGATTGAAATTCATGAGTGATTGGGTATAAGTGCAAGTGGAAGTCTTTTGGTATGTATGCCCATAGAGACTATCATTTGATTATTGTAATGGGATACTATGTAAATGATTTGTAATACTATATTCATCATATCAATAAAGGAAAGTTTCCAATCTATATGTTTGTGTTTTATATTGTGAGATGACCACAAAACTTATAGATGTCTATAGAATAATATACTCAATGAAATATGTCTTTGGGTTGATGACCTAAATAGTGAGATCATATGTATGCTTAGAGTATGTATTCTTGTTTTGTCCCTAATCAGTTGTTATGGTGGAAATATCCATAAACATCAATAAAACATAAGATTAGAATGTATGTTGTTTGATGGAAGAATCTCATTACCCATGATATAGAGATATCAAACCAAATACATAGATACTTATTAGAGAATAGTGTATCAGATAGACCCGCCTTGAGAGTGAAACATGGATACCATGATTGGAAGTTAGAGTCACATCTCATAGTAATGGTGGTGATTGTGGTTCTTAGACCTGATGTCACTACACTTATCACATGTCATTCAGTATACTTTGACATCATCCACTGCGGTCTTGAATAAGGATTGCCATAAAGTTGGTGCTTGGGTTCACTGTGACACATGGGGATGACTGTGAGTGATGTAGATGGAATTTTTTCTTCCTACGGGAGTTTGATATTCTGGCCACTTGATAAGTGAGACTAAGAAATGCATGACCACGCTGATGTGAGTCAATATGTGATATTGATGTTACATATATCTCAGTCAGTCTACTCTAGTTCAAGGAACATGGATTGAACGTTGAAGAGAAAGACAGTTGCATGACTTAAGTTCAATCTGGATATCAGCAATAAAGGAACTATACAATCATTGTAACAACAGTAATTGATGATAGGTTATGTTGTTCTCCAACTTCTCCAATTACTTGGGTGGCAATGAAGTCTTGCTAGATACAAATAATTGCTTGTGAAATTATAATATGATTATGGATATCACTGCCAACGTAATTGGAGCCTACCAGGTCACATGCATAGGATGTGTTGGTATAGGAGTATAATTGTGAATTTGATTGGAATTGTTCTGAATCATATTGATTACTAAATGTTTGTCTAATTCATTAGAATAATATTAGAATGTGTTAAAATGTTTAATCCAATTAATTAGAGTGACTTACTCTAAGTGCAAGTGGGAGTCTGTTGGTATGTATGCCCATAGAGCCATCCCGAGTGATTGCATGGAGTCTGATATTTAATTAATCAATTAGTATGAATAATTGGTTAATTAATTACTTCCAGAGTATTCTAATTAATCCATGAGCATTTTAATTAATGCAATATTTCTATTTACAGAAGGGTTCAAAACCCTACTTCCTTTTATCTCTTATTTAAAGGGTCTTGACGGCCGATGTCTTTATAAAATATTGATAGAGGCTTTTCAGTTTACGATCACGTACGTAAACCCTAGTTGTCACCATCCTCAAGAGGGAAAGGAGAGCATCACGACACTAGCACGTCATCGCACATAGGCCACTCCTTCTTGTCGGCTTAGGAAGCGCGACGTGGAGTTCCAGTCCATCTGTGTAGATGAAGTAGAGACGTAGATGCTGAGACACATGCGTTCGAAGGATGTTAATGACTATCCATACGCATTGTGAGCAGCGTACATCACAATACTAAAGGAGCACCACTGGATCTTCCTGTGATGCATTTGGAAGATGGGAGAGAAGTATTGTTTGTGTAGCTAGGAGTGTTGCACACCATCATGCAGTAGGAAGTTACCAGGCTTGCTCCACAACATGGTATATCCCACGAGCATACTTTCTAAATACGCTGTTGTCGATGAGATCCTATTACAGTTTGTGTAGAAATATATTTTGTTTTGTTGCTTCAGCCACATATGTTTCCTCCACAAAACCCAACACTTTCATCTTCTAACCTATCTTAGTTTGGGGAAAATGACAATCAGGGAGAGGATAATTGGAGGAGAAAAATACAAAGTGTGAATTTTGGCAACTTTAAGTGGTGATTTGTTTGAGGAAACAACAATAGATAACACTCACCCTCATCGAGAAACTTCATTATTGAGGGTTTAAAGGTACTTTGTATGTTTTTCCATTTTTACTTCTTCTATGTACTCTACTAGGACATCGTGATAGCCATGTACAAATAATTTCCATAATCGCTAGGCACCAAGAGTTTCCCAATACATTTTTGTATGAATTGGATTTTATTTATTAAGTTGCCATTGCATAATTTTATGAAACTTATTTTTGCATATGTTATCTGCGCCTGGTGTCCCTACATAGTAATTTTAAATGTTCCATTTCTTTAAAACAGAGGTTTCATTAGGGGAATTGTCACAAATTCAGTTAATAACATGATGCAAAATCAATTAAGGAGAAGATAATCAAGAGGCCAATCTTCAATATTTAATTTGGAACCAAGAATATGATGAAGTACAAATATGATCAAATTGAGCATGATATCATGCCCTGAGTAAGGGTGTTACTAACTTTAAATCCCTAACTAATTAAGCAAATATGATTTTTTAATAATTTTAAGATTTTAATGCAGATGGCATAGTGGTGAGACTAGCTAACCTAAGAGATTTGATTCATCTTAATTTATAACCCATCATCAAATTTTCATTCTTAGTTCAATTCTAAGTTTGAATGAATAAAATCAAACCTTTAGTTTGCCATATCTGATTCAGTTCTACTTAGTACTAGTATATGGTTTTTCATAGTTTCCTTAGTTTGAAAACTCCAAAGTCATGTTCCTTGTTACTTCCACATGTACACTTGCATTTTTGTCATGCACGGTATTAGTGTGTCAAGTTTTTGGAACCGTTTCTTGAGAATTGGTAAACACCAACACTACGACCACTAGAATCAACCCCTATTGTCCACTTTTAACTTTTTTTCTTAACAATTACAAATATTTATAGGAATTAATGCCATAATTTTGTAGTTTAGATACTATTCTTAATATCTTACAGGTACTACTACATCATACATACATGTACTATTGATTTTGGTAATTGTACACCACATTCCTCAAAACTCATCGCTATTTTTCTCCACCTAAGAAAGAAGAACATATAAAATTGCCTGATCATAAAGATGATAATGAAAATGAAGGTAGTGGTGGAGTCCAGAAGTTGGAGCACAGTTGAAGCACAAATAAACCATCTGGCTAATGATTTGTTTCTATTTACCATCGATCAGTAGGGCTCTATTAGAATAAAAGCTATGGATACTCAAAATATAAGCTTGACGCAAGTCTTATAGAGCTTGTGAAGTCTCAAGCATTCCATGTTCACCCCCATGAAGATCCCATGCATCACATTAGTAATGTCTCGAGTGTTGAAATATTGTGATGATTGATAGGATGCCACCTAAAATAGTATTCTCAATATCTTCCCATTTTCTTTATGATTAAAGATAAGACTTGGTTTGGAAGTTTTCTAGGTGATTCAATAAAGACTTGGGATCAAATGGTGGATTTTTTTTAGAGATAGTTTCTATTGATTCAAGGTCTTAATTGACTAAACCATTTTTATGATTATGACTAACCATTCCACTATTTGTGTCTAATGGTTCTACTTGAGTGATTTCAGATTGGATAGACACATTAAAAATTCCTAAACTTGCACATACTAACTTGAAGAAATCAAGTCATACATGCACAAAGATCAAGATTAAAGAATAAATAGTTTCCTCCATATACCTTTGATGTAAATCACATATAATGACTGTATCACTAATTAAGATTAGAAAAAATCAAAGAACTTAATTCAAATGTTTAAGCACCTTTGTACGTTTGCCAAAAGTTATTACAAAATAGCTCATCGACCAAGTTTGACCTGGTGACAAATCAACTGTCAACCTTTCTAGCTTGGTGCAAATGCCCAGGGTAGGCCAAGTTTATCCTAGTTGAAAATTGACTGACACATCTACTTTGAATTGTCATGCAATGTTGTTGGTCGAGTTTCCCAAAAGTCATCTCAACCGACAACACTACATGGATAAGTGCAAAAAAGTGTTTCTAGCCGGTGGAGTGTTGTAAAAATGAAAAATATATTCATTGGATCACCTAAAACGTCTAGAATTCATTCTTAAGTGTCTTTACTAGCTAGTAGGCAACCTCAACTATAAATAGGATCCCTTGGGCATCATCCCATGGTTAGCCAAGCATATGACGGTCTATATATTATAGTTGAGAGAGATTTTCCTCCATCCACTCTCATAAGCTTAATCACTTGCTACATCCATTAGAGTTAGTAGGAGATTTATAAGAGAGCTAGTGATACATGTATATCTTGTGAGTCTCTCACTTCCTCAACCACCACTAGTACACTAGTTATTTTTTAAGAGAAAC
Source organism: Alisma plantago-aquatica (assembly GCA_963693085.1). NCBI lineage: Eukaryota > Viridiplantae > Streptophyta > Magnoliopsida > Alismatales > Alismataceae > Alisma > Alisma plantago-aquatica. The sequence goes on from OY856409.1 coordinate 304,650,716, forward strand.
CAACGATATACTCTTTAGGCATCAATTCCTTAAAGACAACCGCCATGACTAACGAACTAAGAAAACACAAGTTGTGTTTTATTTCTATTGTCGGTTGCTTCTCAAAGTATCTGACATTATATATCGCCCACAAAAATAGAATTCCATGCAAAATTTTTGTGAGGAATTTCATTGCCTCCAAAACCCTACGTCATCGGTTCTTTGTTCAATATCCTATAGGATAAATGACTACTGAACAAACGTCTCCTTATAATTCTTATGTGTATGTATAGTTGGTTGTATCTCCAATGACTGACGAGAGAGATGTACGTGCTATGTGTCCTGTGGAAAATTTCCCACCCCAATTGGTTATTCTCGCCGGGCATCTTCACCCTAACTGAAGATGTAGGGTGGACAATGTTGCATCTGGGTTGTAGAATTAGTAATTGATTTTGTCTATCCAACAGACAAAAAAGGTATCCATTTTACTGACGGTTTTTTGGTTGCAACCAATGACCTAAGGTTTACGTTGTCGGATTTTGAAAATAACGGATGAGGTTGTTCTTACTTAAACCCTATGAGAAACCCTTTTCCCCTCTTTCCCCTACCTATATTTCTCTAGAACAGTCCTCCGACAATTTTTATGGAAATTGTTCTCCTCCTCCATTGGTCCTCTGGCCACCATTGTTGTATCCTTTGCCTCTGCCATAGATGCTCACCACAATTGCTGCCTCTTCCACCATTGCTGCCTCCACTACTGCTGCTACCAAGGTTACTGTTGCTACACTCTTCGACCACTAATGCTACAAGTTGCTTCTTTACTGCCGTTGCTAACTGCTTTGCCACCGTTACTACTCCAAAATGAGGATTGTGCTTCTTCACCACAGCTCCAAGCCAAGGATTGTGCTACTCTATCCTCCAACCTTGTGAGGTAGGTCTTACTATACCTTTTTTGCATTATACATGAATATGTTCAAAGTGTGATGTTGTGAATGACTCATTAAATCAGTTATATATTGTTTGATAGCAACTACTACTCAGATAAGTGTATAATTTTAGAGCTAATATTTTGTTGGCCTAGATTTAATTAGATTGTGATGAATTGTATGATTGTTATGAAAATACATATATGTAACTACGTATTTGATTAGAATTGAAATTTATTTGTAAACCCTAGTATGTTGTTGCCCTAGATTTAATTAGATTATGATGAATTATAAACCCTAAAATTATTTCTAACTATGTATTTATTTAGATCGTGATGAATTGTAATGGTAAAAGTACATAGCCTCCCTATCCACATAACCCACAATAATACTCCCTTGAGGTCAATAATGACTTCAAACATTACCGTTAAAAACACTCATGTATTGTTCAAAAGGATACATCCAACATTATAAAATTGGTCGAAACATTATCACTTCCCTAATTCAATGGACAACAAGATGTAACATGATATCAAAGAATCAAGGAGGAAAATACATCTCAAGCTAGCATATGGTAACAAACACTTCTCTTTGCAACATACCTATCATGATCAATAACTGTGTTGCATATTGTATTGAAGTAGAAGCAAAGCTCAATGATTGCAAAACTTGCATGCTTCAAAAGTATAGATTGAATAGCCACATGCAATATTTTTTGCATTAGAGTGTGACAATCATGAGATTAAGATATATATTAGATTTAGATCCTTCATTTATATTAATCTATATATATTGCAATATTATCCATGTGGCACCTTAACATTTAGCAAGCACACACAAAAAAGTTATCTTCTCCTATCTAGACAATGTGTAACAAACATGAGGTAAATATGTTTTCCGATTACAACTAAATTATGTTGTTAATTTAGTCTTGGAGCATTCATGTGTGTTGGTTACATGATTGGATGTCATATTCGTGATGGAAGATGATCATTTCCAACTAGATAATGTAAAGGATTGGTCATGTTGATTTTGAAGTTGGTTGTTGATTTGGTCATCTAAAAGTATTCATGTATTCCCATCACTCAATATATTCATTAAATTATAGACAAATAACACCTTATGAATAATTATTAACCTAGGAAAATATCATCAATAAACCTTTCTTTGCTAATTCCAATAATGCAAACTATTCCAACTATGCAACATATTGAACCAAGTACCAAGACCACTCACTAAGGCTAATGACGATGAATCTTGATATCTCTATAAATCCACCTCAAACTTGAATCATACTGAAAATAAACATCCTCATCCTACATTTTTCATTCCATATACAAAAGATTTTATTTTTCTCATCCAATAAATCATGCTCATTCTCATTTAAGAACTCATACAAGATTTTATTGATGGAATATGACCCATAGTTTGATATAAAATATGTGGTAATAGTTCATTAAATATTTTGGTATCAATAAGAGTTTTTTATGAAATAACATCATGTATGTGATGGCTCTATAGACACTTCTACAATGTATTTTCCCATATCATGTACCAGAGATGAGGAGCATTTGGTACATATAACTAATTTTTCATCCTTACCTTGTTTAGGAAACCCTAAGGCCAGCCATTGACTAAGTAGTTATAATCTCAAGGTGATCCACATCCATAAGATATGGGCAGTTATTCATTGACACAAGATTTAAGCATGATAGATATATATTTGTCTTCATAAAAAAAGTGTTTCTAAGCAATAGTAATGAAGGAGGAAATATTATTGAAGAGTATATACATATCTCTAGGTATTAAATAATGATGGATGAATTTGTCTGTTTTATGTAATTACCCAAATATGTTGTATGTCTAAGGTGGCTGGTTTTAAATCTCTACTTTCAAATTAGATAAAGTATTCAATAATAGTTCTTACTCTCTATAGGTTTACTCAATAGTGGTTGACATTGGTACATTTTTATCTTTCATATTCTAAGTCTACATTTTTCTACCACAATGAGAGTCATTTGAACTAGATCCATTCTACAATTGTAAGTTGACGGTTTCTTGAAAAACATTGATTCTTTTAATAGTTCTTTTACTAGTTTCTTATACATTGTATATGTCGATGAATGAATATAGTATGTTTCTTTTAGTTGATTATGTGTCAGAATAGATATACCATTTTCTTAGTTGATTTGTTAATTTAAAGTGATAAACTACAATTTACTTTTTAGTTTTTAGTTATTGCTTGTTATGACACTTACGAGGGTTTAGAGTGGGACTCTTTGCATGATCAACTTTTCATATGTTAAAAAGGGCAGCACTCTACATCCTAACATGTACATTGACAAAGGATGAGATTAAGAAGTGTGTTTTAAGCTTGATGAGAAATTATTTCCTAGTGCAAAAGGATTTCATTGATATCACTTAGACAAGGAGGTGATTGACAAACACATGCATGTCTAAACTCTTAGCTGGATAAGAATGACAAACACATTCTTTTCCATACTCTTGGCAGTGCCCCCTCTCCTACAACATGTGTTTCCCCCTTATAATTTGGACCTCCACCAAATCATGGGCAAAGTAAACATGTTAATGCTCAAGAATGGAATATGATTTACCTTGTTTGTCATGGCCCAAGTCTCTCACAAGATCCTATTCTACCCTCACATGACTTACTAGAGATAGAATATCCTTACATGGGATCCATATCAAAACAAAACATCACATGCACCTATATTGAGTTAAAGCTTCATGAATAACCTATCAAAACCATTATTTAACATGAATAATTGTAAAAGGAGGCCATATCCTCATTCAAAGAGATATTTAATGTAATACATTAAACACGACTCAAATTAGTGTTGAATGGAAAATAAGCATTAATACATATGGACAACAAACTTAGTCTTGCACAATGATGGTTTGTAGTGATTGTAATGGTATTGCCTACAACTTAATGCATGAAAGTTACATGTTATATATAATAGAATGTAATCATGGCATGTTATACTTGAACAAGGATGGTATATCATCTCATCATTCTGTTCTTGATTAATAGTGAAGAATGAGGTCACATTACTTGAAAACCAAATTTTACTTACTAATTTCCATTATCAACAGAATTTTGATGAGTGGTTGATCATGATGATGGAAGTTGGAAATCTTAGATACACATTTTGATATAATGTAAGTGATGGATGATAAGAATTTTTGGTTGTATAATCTAAAGAATGTCTCTTGTTGATTTGGTACTTTATATGTTATGTTGAATGAGTATTCACCACCAAACATCTGCATATAATTGTAAATAAATCACTCTTGTGAATATCAAGTATCTTAGGATGATATTCCAATAAATATGTTTTTGCAAATTTTAGTAATTTATACCCCACCTTCAATTGTATAAAAACACTAATCCATCAAACCAACATATTCATACAGGTAAAAAGTATACTCACCACGGATACATGAATCTACATCAATCTTGAATCATACATGACAACAACATTTCAAACCTAAATTTGTATTTTGTATATAACTAAATATGATTATACTCACCCAGTCAATCATGATGAAACTCATTTAGCGACTTAGTAATATCTTCATGTATGGGATTGATTCATCATTTCTATCTAAGGTATATGTTCATACTTAATCATTAGTTTTGGAATAAATACATGTTTCTATTGAATAACATCATGATTACCCTACTGCAACTATCAAAATATAGTTAATCATCTGTTCTACTAAAGAACCATACCTTTTTGTAGTGGTATCTAGTTCTACTTCTATATATTGTTTATGAAATCTTAATGTAGAAAATTTACAAAGGACATATAATCTTAGGGTATGAGTAACAACTCTAAGATATGAACACTCTATCATTTATGCAATATTTGAGCATAATGGCTACATGCTTTCCTAGGTAAAAATAAGCAGCTTCTACGAAATATGAATAAAAGAGGAAATAAGGTTATTCTCAAAATTTGATCATTTTATGCACATATGTCTAGATAATAAATTATTATTAGTGAATATGTCCTATATATGTAACTATCTTAGATAACCTTATATTTTATATTTGTTACGTAGAATATGGTATCCACTTAAATCCATTAGTTCAATAATAATTCTTACCTGCACCAGATTCACTCAGTGATTGTTAGAATTAGTTGATAATTATATGTTATATTTTTATGGAAAAAACTCATAAGGAGATAGGTCCCAATCATACCCATTCTGTTATCTAAGGCAGATGCTTCAATCTAGAAATGGTTTTGGTTTTATTATTTATTGTTAGAGTTATAAAGGTACTATGCGAGTCTAATGTATGTGATATTAATGTATTTTTGTTGCATTGTTAATTCATATTATTTCTTATTCATGGTAGCACACCTCCACCCATGTAGTATGGATATGATGCAAAATAACCTCCAAAAAGTGTATACTATTATTTGTGCATATTGGACTTTTAACTCAAGGTCTAAATTGATTAATCCCTTATTTTCATCATGACTAATCATTCCACTCATTTGCATCTAGTTCTTCTACTTGAGTGATTTTAGATTGGATAGACACACTCCAAATACCTAAAATTGTGCATCCTAACTTGGAAAAATGAAAAGTCATTGATGCTTAAAGTTCAAGATTGAATAATAGATAGTTTCATCCATAGATCTTTGATGTAAATCACTTGTAATGATTGCATGACTTGAAATTAAGCTTAGAAAAATAAAGAGCAATTAATTCAAATGTTTAAATAGTTTTGGGGCAATTATCAAATCATTTGCAGATAGCCCTATTGACCAAATTTATCCTAGTGACAACTCAACCAATGGGATATAAGGTTCTTGATAATTCCTAGGATCGATCCAGTTTTTCCTAATGACAACTCCACTGACACCCGACTCATACAAAAAAATTAAAGCCGTCGGCTGAGTTTCATCTAGGATAAGCTTGACCGACAACTTCAAATTATTTTGAAGGCAGAAGACTTGTTTCAAGAGTGGGCAAGTCCTTAGAGAAGGCAAAAGACTCATTGCAAGAGTAGGTAAGTCTTTGGCAAGATAGAAGATTGTTGGTCATGGATAGTTAAGTCCTTTATAAGGTTATTGGCTCCCTTACCCTCAAAGGGAATGCTAGGTACATGTTACCTTGAACACAAAGGTCTTATGTTGTAACTCTTATATTGGAATATAAGGAGTAAGACACGGTTGGAAATCCTAGAGTTTGACCTCTCTAGGTTGTGGACGTACATATCCCATTTTTTTAGTTGGAACCACTATACATAGCTTTACTTATCATGTGCTTGTTCAATATCTCTCTCACTTGCTATGCATTTTTAGTTGCAGTAAAGTTCATATATGCAAGATTATCTTGGGATATAACTTTAAGGTCTAATGAGTTTTGTTTAAGTGGTTTTATCTCTACTTGAAATCCCCCTCTAGAGCCCATTACAGATCTGACCTGTGGTATCAGAGCAGGTCTTCTCCAAGAAATACTTCCACAACTAGAAGAAGATGGACAATTATCAAGGTGGGAGATACTACATCAACATTTCAATCATTGATGGGAGAAACTTCCACTATTGGAAGAGAAGGTTAAAATTCTTGTAAGGAGTGGGATCCCATAGGGATCCACTCCCTACTAGAAATAAAGAGGGCAACATCCACCCACAATTTTTTTTCTCAAAAGGGGATGAAACCAAATTTATTTAACATGATTGTATCATAACACAAAGTAACAACGAAATTGAAAGATATATCTAACCATTACAAGGCAACTTATCATACTAAACTTTCACCACACATGGTGACATAAAGGAAAACTAACTACATATGTGGAACTATTTGAGGATCACCTAACAACTTCAAGCAAGGTCTCCCACGAAGTCAGCTATCCCTGATGTGGTCCTGGTCCTCCTAAATCTCCTTTCCTTGTCCAACACCTGGGGTTGGAAGTGTACCCCACAACAGGAAAAGAAAAAGAGGATATCATCAAAAATCTGGTATGAGCATGCTAAAGAGGAATTGAGCATTATATATTTTAATAAAAAGGTACATCAAGTAGAGAAGACTTCCCATGCAAAGGATAAGAACTACCCAATCAGGCATAAAAGGAAAGAATCATCAACATAATATGAGAATAGGAATACTTTCCATAAAAACAATAACAAAGTAGTGCCACAAAAGCACTCATAAAGATTTTATGGCAAAAACGCCATATCAACGTCCATGTAGGTGAAATAAACATAGCACTAGAACAACAAAAATAACAATTGGCGGCCAACCCTCATAAAGTTGAAACCTGATAGAGAATGGCACATAACCAAACTCCCAATATATTTAAATGTTGGGCCAAAACTCATAAATTGGAAACCCGGGTATGGGGTACATAACCAGCATACCAAAATAAACAATAAGGACACATAACCCAAAACCAATGCAAATTATATTACTCTAGGGCTACTGAGTCATACAACATGCTTAATAGGGAGGCAAGTAAAAGTATAGTCAGATTTATAATTTAATCACCACATAAGTGATCATCATAAACAACCACCTCAAAGTGGGCATATAACAACAAATTGAGTTTCATATTGAACAGGGCATAATAAAGAATCCAAAGAAAGTCATGAAGATATTTTGTTCACAAGATCAGTAACAAGTAGGGAACTTTACATGAAGCATCATTTTCAAAAGGAAAAGGTATGGTTTTAGTTTATTATCCATAGGACCAAGAGAATGAAAATTTAGATTAATGCTCAGTAAAGAAAAATAGGATATGCTAACATACCTCTCACAGAGTCTTAGTCAAAACACTTTCCAAAATCCTAAGTAAGATTAGAGTCCACTTGTCCTATTATAATAACCATATACATGTATTAGCATTATATGCACTCATTAAGAACTCAAAACCCTAAAGTTGTCAACTTTTTCTACAAACCACTGATTTAGGTCTTGAAAACATCATAATAGTCTTATTTAGAGTTTTCTAATCAAAATAACATATAATATGATGTATTTTGAAATTATTGACATTTAGGGTTAGTTTTGGTGATTTTTAAGTTAATTAAATCATCCTCAAAAATACTTTTTCGAAAAACTCACAACTAGGCATCAAATTTATTTTAATTAGATAGATCATATTTTTACGAGTCTAGAACATATTTTACTTTTAATTTTGGCCCAAGGGTTTACTAGTTATGAATTATATAAATTACTAACTTTATTAATTAGATCTATTAAAATCACTCATCATAATACATTAGATTTAGGTGATAAAACCCTTATCAAAAGAAAGCTTACATTTTATCATTTTATTGACTATTTATGCACATTATTTTGATTAGGGATTACTTTGTTATGGATTTTCAAAGACCGACCAATATAAAACTCAAGAATTACCAAATAAGCAAGAAAGAGAGGGACCGACCCAGATGACCTGGCCCAATAGCGGGCAACAATGTCGCTTGGTCAAGGGTCCACCTTGACTTCGCCCAAACAAAAGAAATCATGGGCAACAGACCGTTATGCCCTTTAGTTAAAGCAAGGAGAAATGTGAAGGGCAGAGAAGTAAAAAACGTTGGGGATCATCTTCCCCGCTCACGTCGGACACCATTGCCGCTTGCTCCAGCAGCAGCTTGGCGGAAATTTGGGAAAAAACCAAATACCCGATCAAACTCCAAGGTATGGGTACCAAAAGAAAGCCCAAGCGAAGAAGAAATTGACCATACCTTCAATTCGATTGGAGAAGCGCTATGGTGGGAGAGAGAGACGCCGCAAGGCTTGCTCGAAACCTGGGTTGTCTATGGCCAAGTCCACTTTGTGCAAAGAAATTGATGGGGAGGACGAGTTTGGCCGTAAGAGACGAAGGCATAGGGACCCCTATATATGTGACCTTAGGGTTAACGTCAAAATTGATGTGGATGTGGGAAGCACAAAGAAGGAAAGTTGGGCGTTTGCAAAATACTTGACCATAGGTTGTGATTTGTGAACCAGAAGATGCAGAATTATCACACGATCTTACCGGAAGAAAAATCGATCAAAACGATTAATTATGGTTCGAGATATCCACAAAGTAATGATGGCAGTTCGTGGGGTACTGTTCACCATGAATAGGACTCCTATGGAAGGTAGAAGACAAAATCTCCCCCGTCAATCCTAGACCGGACGGCTCACAATGGAGACACATAGATCACTTGCCAAATCAAATTAGGACCAAAGTGTGACATATATTATTTAAGTATTTTCTCTCTCCACTTTTGAAGGTGCAAACGAAATCCAAATTGGCAAAAAATTGCAAAGAGGCTAATATTGACATGTAGAATCCGAATATTAAATTATATTTGCATTTTGACCACTTTTAGTGTGTCAAAGAAATTAATTAATATTTTCTCTTTCCTCCTTCATTAATGACATTAGAATTATCAAAAAATAATATAACTTCACCCATAAGTCTTATTAAGATGTTTGATACGAATTTGCCATTATTTCCATTTGTTGGTATTCTTTATTATTTTAATTATTGATTTTAACATTTTACACACTTTCTCTCTCCTAAATTCACCTTCATATCAAATATTTTCCAAATTGAGTCAAAATTCATCCAAAGGTCTATTTTAACATGTATAACACGAATTTGGTATTATTTTATTTTTTAAAGACTTTTATTATTTTATTTAGTTCAATTAAACTTTATCACTTATTTATCATTTTAATTTATTAGAGGCATCTAGAAACTTTATAAAAGTGTAAAACTTGGCCTATAAGTAATACCAAACGTGGGAACATGGTTTTGGCATTAATTAATTTTTTTCAACATATATTTAATATTTTTGGTCTTTAAGTCATTTTCTCTCACCTGAATAAAATATAATATTTGAAATTGATCAAATTAGATGAAAATTCACAAATAGACTCATTTTGACATTTATATTACGAATCCAAGATTATTTTCCTCTTTTGGAGTCATTTATTATTTTATTTATTATTTGTAAGGAAAAAAACCTTTTCTTTTCTAATTAAACTAGACATGATTATTATTATCCTAAATTGGTGAAACTTGGCCTTCAAGTCAAGGCATAACCTAAGAAAACGAAGTTGAGGTTATTATTATCCAAGAAGTTTTCCTTTTAACACGTTATCCATTATTTCTATTATTTCTCTCATTAATAATTTCAATCTCTGATTATTCGTGTTTTAAGCATTATCTTTGATTTCCTTTTGCTCTTCCTTGCATCCTAATGCATAGGAATGATCTAGAACGAATCTACACCATCATTATCCCACATAGGATTATTTATTTCATATTTTGTAGAATTATAACTCATTATCCTCAATTATGAACACTTTGCCTTTTATGCATATATCCTATATTCCTTTTATTGCTTTTATGATTAATTTGAAGGTATTGGGTAATATTAATTTATTTAATGTGATTTATGCATGTATTACTATATTCAAGGTCACCAAAGAGAATATCTTAATCCTTGTTTGGCTTAAACCTCCAAGAACTAAGGGTTCTAAGCTATTAATCCTGGAATAAGATAGAATCTAGGTTTCAGTATGTTACAACATAGCACCCCTTGAAGAGATTTCATCCTCAAAATCAAAACAACTATCTACCACCCCTTAAAAGGTGCATATTAATAAGCCAAACAAAACTATAGGTACAAAGGTAACTTCTTTCATATGTATCATGCAAACGGAAACATAGCTTGAAAGTCTACTATAGGACTAAGGGTTACCTTCAACTTGATCATCATCATGGACTTCTTCACCATCCAAAGTAAAAACTCTTCCATCTCGCCTTTCCATAGGTCTCTTACCATTGGTGTTACCATTGTTCTGATGAGGCACTTGATGTTGTTGTTGTTGAGCCGATACATGACCGTTATGAAGCTGAGGTCACCTAGGGAGAAAATGCTTGGGTTCATTGCAATGATGGCACACAACCCGGTAGTTAGGTTGATACTTTGCTTGGTTCTTATCTTGAGAGCACTTCCCTGGAGGATGGTAACGATTGCACTTAGCACACTTGTCATTTCTCTGCTCATCTACTGAAGGTTTCCTCTTCTTATCAAACTCCCTAGTGTTGGCTAAATTGGACATTATTATAATCCCTTTGTTTCGATGATGACAAACATTTCATTCTTGTGGATCTAACATGCTACTTGAGTGTTTCAGGAACTAGGTGGATGACACAACTTGGAAGATCTATATGCTCAAATTGCTTTAATTCATGATTGTAATCAAATGTAAAAACATGTACAAATATATAATGTAAAAGCACTTAGATATCATGTAAATCAAGCATTTAGATCTTCCCTAGTCAATCATAACACTTAGATAGGTCATTCCCTATAATAGTGTCACATCTGCACACTCATACACACACTTAGTATCTAGTTCAAAACATTGAAACAGGGTCATTCTCGGTCGACAAACTCCTCGACCGAGACACTCTCGGTCGACAAATTCCTCGACCGAGAATGACCCAAGTAGCCATTAGACCCAGAAAGCAAGGTAGTTGGGAGTTGAAATGAATGTTACTATAGGACGTCCCTCGGTCGACAAATCCTCGATCGAGAAGGACTCTCGATCGAAAATTTGTTGACCGAGAAGAGTTCTATCATCACTTTTCAGGATTAATTAACTAGCCATTGTTAAAGCAACTAATGGATACCTAACAGCTAGTTGAGCACTTAGAACCCCCTATAAAGTGTCTAGAACGTCCTTAATCATTCATAGGCCATTCCTATAAATAGGACAAGCGTTAGGACACCTCACACACACTTGTGCAACACTTGAGCATAATACTTGCAATTGGCTATTCATTCTAGTGAGCAATTGAGCAACTCCAACATAGGCCATAAATTTCCATTGCTCCAAATTCATGTCCTATAGGCTAGCATCTCCTACCCACTGCACTTACACTTCCATATACATTGGTTAGGAGATCAAAATGCTTGATATAGGAAATCAAGCCTTGTGCTACAACGATATTGTAATTTCTATTTTTCCTTCTTGTTCTTTTATATTGTTTGTACTTGACGTGGCATATATTATCGCACTAAGAAACTCACTTAGTGTTGAAATCCCTAAGTTTTTAACCAAAACAACGTGCAATAATACCACCCACAAGCGGACAGGTCTTATCGCAGTATAGTTGAGGATCGAATCCCAAGGGACAACGTTTTTAAGAATCTTTCTCTAGTCGAATCTAGTTGAATCAAGACTAATATTTAGAACAAGGTTGGTTGAATTGAGTTTAATTAAACTAAATGCAAGGAAAGTAAAAGAGCAGGACTAAAGGTTGATTAAAGATTAATGATGGAAATCATTGGGATAGTCCAGGGTTTCACCACCACTACACATGCAATCACATCCAAACATCAAACATCTAGGCAAGATATAACCATTCAAATAAAGCCGCTGCAGAACCCCCCAGCGAGCGTCAGGTTTGCGTAAGCATCACCTTAGGTATCAGATGTCTCGTCACCATCCAGATCACATACTTATGACTCCGAAGATATAGAAATCCAAATGAAGTTGTGGGCCCCCTATACAGGCGTCAGACACACAGAAGCATCACCGTGGGCTAGATGGCTCGTCACCACATGGATCATACACTTACAACCTCAAGGAATCCCATTCTATTTCTAGTTTGGGAGTCAACCGCATTAATCGAAATTCAAAACCTACACATTGAAGTTCTCGCAACATAGGAAACGAACAAGATAAATGCAAGCAGGTGATCATCCACAAGCACATATCGATGATTAACAACGAAATGAAAGATTATATACATGCCATGGAATGTTTAACAAAAAGATAAGAAAGCATGCGTAGTGGGGCTAGTCCCCGCACCCCAGCAAAAGTAAACTACTCGCTCATGATGAGAGAAGAAGAATAATAAGAGAGAGAGAAGTTTCCGCCATGAGCATGGTGAAGAAGATGATCACAGCTCTGTGGAGAAATGATCTTCTACACAACGTAGGAGCAGATTTGGAAGAAGAGAGAAGAACACCATGACAGACGGGGCATATCTCCTCTCTCCACCTTCTTCTTCTTCTCGTAGTCCTCGCTCACAGTAGGAGGAGCAGCTCATGGACGAGATGGTGGCATGGAAGTGGCGTAGATGCAGCAGATCTAGATCTAGATCTAGATCTAGACAAGGTGGCTTGCAGATCTGAGTCTTCACTGCATATCTGGGTGAACAGGACACAAAACCACCACTGGGGTAGGTTCTTGTCTATGGAGATCGTCTCCTTAGGCCTAGGACAGACCTGCAGCCTAACGGCATATGGAGATCCCCCCCTGACTGATTGGAGTCGCCTTCTATTTATAGGCAGGCTGGGCACCGACTTAGATTCGCGACCTTAGTAATTCTACAGCAGGTCGCGGCCTTTTGAATGATGTCACAGTCGCGGCTTTTTGCACGGTTGCGGCCTTTTGCACGGTCGCGGCCTTTTGCTTGGCCGTAGGTGTTGCTGTTCTGTGTGAGGCAGAGCCACGACCTGGCATTTGTGAAGGAGCGAGGGCATAACATGGAGGTAGCTAGGTCGTGGGTAGCTGTGCGGGGTCGCTGCTGGGTGCTGTACCTCGACCAGATGTACAGGTGATGAGGTAGGAGGAGCTACTCGCGATCAGGATGAGGAGGGGAGGTGCAGGTGGAGAGGACCTGCTGCTCTGTCAAACCAGACTGCAAGACATCATAGGTGAAAGCGTGGGGTGAGTCTGTGGTGCTGATGCTGGAGGTCACGGTTGGGTTAGTGGATTGTCGTGGTCGGGTAGGTGACCTAATCACAATTCTAAGGAACTACAGACATGAAGAGTGGAGGTCGCGGGTTCCATTGCTTGATGGTAGAGGGCATGGTGGTTGTAGGATGGAGAGCAGGTCGCGATCTTCTTTTGGATGAGTGAGTGGAGTAGTGTTGGCGTCGCTGCTGATCATGGTGAAGCAATGGTCACGGATGTGCAGCGGCGTTGGTGAAGGTGCATCAGAAGATCGCGGTCGTGGGGTTTGTGGAGATCGCGGGTGATTGGTCGTGGGTAGGGGGACAGAAGAGGTCATGATCAAAAGGGAGGCAGGTCACGGGTATTGCTGCGGACAGGTGTCTGCAGGTTCTGAGGAGGTTGCGGTACATTAGAGGGTTGCCGCGGTCGCAGCATGTGGATGCAGCAAGGGTCGGGGTGTTAGGCAGAAGATCGCGATCGCGGGGAAACTTGGTCGCGATGCGTGCAGCCGCGGTCGCGATTGTGGGAGTCGTAGGCAGTTGCCCGCGATTAGGGTATAGAGAGTCGCGATCGCGATTGTTGTTGGGTGGAGTCGCGATCTCTGTGACAGAGGAAAAGGGAGAGCCCATGATTATGTAAAGGCTAAGACCACGGGTGAGAAGGGAGGTCACGATACTTAGGTTTGTAGAGATCATGATTGCGGGAGAGAGAAGAGTATTGGTCAGGATTCTTTAGCGGAACGGTGGGGCCCAACGGTCTATTGAGAGGCAAGTGAGTGAGAAGAAGAGGAGAGGGTCTCGCTCGTTGCTGATCAGAACTAAGCAAAGACCAAAAGAAATGGATATGGGCCTAGGGGATAAGGCCCAAAGCTCAAAATGACCTGCACAAGGGTGCACAAAATCAATAAAAATAGGAGTAAAATGAATTAACCCAATATGAGTTGCATATAAGAAGATAAGGCCAATAAAAGCTCAATGAAGCATTTAAGCCAAGTAAATGCACATATTAGAAGATAAAGCCAGAAAATGCACGAATGAAACCAAAACTGGGATAAACGAGATGATTGAACTACAATGAATTTGCATTCATCAAAATACCCCGAACTTAAACATTGCTCGTCCTCAAGTAACACAAAATCTAAAACACTTGGAGGATAAATACTTTTCAACTCGTGCGATTGCTTCATCTTCACATCACGAGTGTTTCTTTACTGCTTGGTATGACTAAGTGTCTCAACATCATGAGATCACATAACACATTTTACCATATCTTCATTCCCGAGTTTGCTTCCCAATATCACTTCCTCTCTACTTTTTCCAAAATCAAGCATTTCAGAGAGTATTGTAATAGTCCAGAGATACCCACAGAACAACAAGTGTGCACCTGATCTGACACTGGTGTTTGTAGGATCAGGGAGGCATTCATTGTTCCTTTAGGTGGAAAAGGGAGTGAAGGGTGGTATGGAAGGAAGAAATAAATCTCTCCTCTATTCGACTCAAGATTTTTATTATATGATTTGCAATTTCATTGATTGCATATCATTATTTTTTTGTGCGAATCTCTCCTCTGTTCGACTCAAGATTGCATTTCTTTTTGTGTGCACTTTGGCATCTTTTCTTGGTGATACGTCCCTATTTCGTAGCGAGGGTATGGAAGAAGCGTGAGGGGAGAGAGAGTGTGCCACCCCGAACATAGGGTTTGGCACTATATTGGCTATTTTTGTTTGTTTTTGATGAACGAAGGGGTAAGAAGATGATGGAAGAAGTGTAGAAGAGAGTTCAGATCAGAATGCAACTTGATTTACAATTCAGTGTACCGGGTCGTTCTCCTTATCATACTCTGCTCAAATAATGACTTGATGAGGATCCGGTGGAGATTCCATGCTATTGTTCCACTAGTCAGTTAGGAAGCACAATGTGTTTGATCCCTCTCAGTTCGACATATACTTGCCATATCTACTGATCATGATGTTAGGATTCATAAGCTTCACACGGTGATTTCTAATCATAGGCTAGTTTTAGAAATTGTTCTCCTTGAGGCTTCACTTCGAATAAGGAGGGTATAATGATTCAAAACTGCATGGAAAAATAGGATAGCCGGCTAGGTAAAAGCTTTGATTGAAACAAAAGCGTCAAAACTTCATCAAGTTTCTATACAAATAGCTATGAAAACTTTTTGAAAATTTTTGAAAAAAAATTGCTCAAAATTGCAACAAAATTTCAACGATGAAATCTTAAGTATGAAACGGATAGGAGAGGGTGGAAAGTGAAGTACGTACCACCCACCCTCCACCCTGAACTTAGAAATTTGCTCGTCCCGAGCGAACTCTAAATCTGAGATGGAGGGGAACACTCGTGCCGGTTGGTCCACCAGATGTGGTTGCATTCCTTTCGGCGACATGTCCTCCATCTGAAATCTTAAAATGGAAACTATCAGAACTTAAGACTGCATCTTGCGATGCATTGTCTACCAGGTGCAGAATTTTCTAAAAACAAAACTAAAGGTAAAAGTGAAGTTAATGATCGGGTTGCCTCCCAACAAGTGCCTTTGTTTTATGTCGATGGCTCGACGTGATTTCTTTAGTTTTCTGGTAGATATGTCAGTTTGGACAGATTCATCAATTCATCAGTGCTAGTATCAGCTGTGGTGAAATATCTCTTCAAGCGTTGGCCGTTTGCCATAAAATCACTTGACTTCTCACTCCATAAAGTAAATGCACCATGTGGATAGATTCTCTTGACAATGTATGGTCCAGACCATAGAGAACAGAGTTTTCCTGGGAATAACTTCAGTCTTGAGTTGAATAGCAGAACTTGGTCTCCCACTTGAATGTCTTTCCTCTTTAGATGACCATCATGCCAAAGTTTCGTGCGTTCCTTGTAGATTCGTGCATTCTCATAAGCTGTCATTCGGAGTTCATCCAACTCTTGAAGTTGTAGAATCATGTCTTCTCCTGCTTTCTTCATGTCAAAATTTAGTTATTTGATTGCCCACCATGCTCTATGTTCTAGTTCCACGGGAAGGTGACATGATTTTCCATAGATGAGTCTGAAGGGTGTTGTTCCAAGAGGAGTTTTGAACGCAATTTGGTAGGTCGATAAAGCGTCATTGATTTTCACTGACCAATCCTTTCGGTTGCGTCCTACTGTCTTTTCCAGGATATCCTTGAGTTAACGGTTTGAAACCTCTACCTGCCCACTTGTTTGTGGGTGGTAGGGGGAAGCTACCTGGTGTGTTACACCATATCTTCTCAACAACGCTTCAAAGCTTATTTCCAGAAAATGAGAACCCCCATCAGAGATCACAATGCGTGGAACTCCAAAACGGGGAAAAATGATATCTTTGAACAATTTAATGATGGGTTTTGAATCGCTAGTAACTGTTGGTATTGCCTCTACCCATTTGGAGAAATAATCAACCGTGACTAGGATGTAGGAAAATCCATGTGAGGATGGGAATGGACCCATGTAGTCCACTCCCCAAACATCAAAAATCTCAACTTCTTGCCATAGCTTAAGTGGCATCTCATCTCTTTTCGTAATGTTTCCCATTCTCTGACACTTGTCGTAGGACAACACAAAGTTGTAAGCATCTCTGGATATGGTTGGACAAAAGAAACCACATTGCAGAATCTTTAAAGAAGTTTTCTTAGAACTCATATGGCCTCCGACTGGGCCTGAGTGGCATTGTTCTAAAATAAGTTGGGCTTCTTCCTCAGTGATACAACGTCTGTAGAGACCATCATCACAGATCTTGAAGAGGTACGGTTCATCCCAGTGATATTGCCTGACATCATGCATGGATTTCTTTAGAGCATTTCCAGTACACTCATGGTGGATGATACCGGCGGCAAGGTAGTTCACATAGTTCGAGTACCAAGGAGTAGCTTCTGAGACTTTCATAAGCTGGTCAGCTGGAAGAGAGTCATTGATTGGGACCTGCTCAGTTTCTAGAGTGTGGATACGACTTAAGTGGTCTGCTACAACATTTTTTGTGCCTCCCTTATCTCTAATCTCAAGATCAAATTCTTGCAATAGGAGAATCCATCTTATTAGCCTTGGATTTGCATCTTTCTTTTTTAGAAGATAACGAATAGCAACATGATCGGTGTAGACAATCACCCTTGAACCAATGAGGTAGGATCTAAAGTTATCAAAGGCGTATATGACTTCTAGGAGTTCCTTCTCAGTCATTGCATAGTTCCTCTGAACTTCGTCAAGGGTCTTCGATGCATAATAGATGACATGATGTTTCTTCTCTATACATTGGCCCAGAACGACACCCACAGCGTAATCACTGGCATCACACATAATTTTGAATGGGTGATCCCAATCTGGGGCTCGAATGATGGGTGTTGTTGTAAGGGCATGCTTTAGGTTGTTGAAACTCTTGATACACTTTCCATCAAAATGGAAATCAACATCCTTCAACAACAAGTTTGTCATGGGCTTGGTTATCTTGGAGAAGTCCTTGATAAACCTTCTGTAGAAGCCCGCATGAACAAGGAATGCACGGACTTCTCTTACATTGGTAGGGATAAATAGTTTGGATATTACTTCGATCTTGCTTTTTCCACTTCAATTCCTCGGTTACTGACCCTATGGCCAAGGGCAATGCCTTCTTTTACCATAAAGTGACATTTCTCCCAATTTAGCACATGAAGTGCTTCTTCACATCATTTGAGGACCAGGGAGAGGTGCTTCAGGCATGAGTCGTATGAATCCCCATATATAGAGAAATCATCCATAAAAACTTCCATAATGGTTTTGGTTAAACCAGCAAATATGGCTGCCATGCAGCGTTGGAAGGTTGCAGGCACATTACAGAGTTCGAATGGCATCCTTCTAAAGGTGTATGTTCCAAAGGGGCAGGTAAACGTAGTTTTCTCTTGGTCATCAGGATGTATAGGGATTTGATAAAATCTAGAGTAACCATCGAGATAGCAAAAATATTCCTGATGAGCCAATCGCTTTAAGACTTGATCTAGGAAAGGCATCGGAAAATGATCCTTGCGTGTGGCCTTATTCAATTTTCTATAATCGATGCACATGCTCCACTCAGTTATTGTTCGGGCGGGGATGAGTTCATTATCTTCATTATGTATCATAGTAGTGCCACCCTTTTTTGGAACAACATGTACATGACTCACCCAAGGTGAGTCAGATATTCGATAGATGATTCTGATAGTGAGCAACTTGATGACTTTGCGGCGGACCACTTCCTTCATATTAGGGTTCAACTTTCGTTGATGCTCAACAGTCGGCCTGTGGTCTTCCACCATAGGGATTTTGTGCATGCAAAGTGCTTGAATGACCCTGGTGAGATCTCTCATCTTATAGCCGATAGCTTTCTTTCTTTCCTTTAATTCTTTCAGGAGTTTATCTTCTTGTGCGGTCGTTAGATCAGAATTTAAAATAACTGGACAAACCTTGAGATCATCCAGAAACACGTACTTAAGTCCCTCGGGAAGGGGCTTCATTTCAGGGGCTTCTGGCTTCTCACATGGATCTTCAGTTACATTCACAACCTTGAGTTCCTCGAACCTGGCTTCAGGAACTTCCTCTATAGAGTCGAGGTAAAGGACACAATCCTTAACTTGTTCGTTGATGAAATTTTCAGCAGATGGTTTTGTTAGAGCCACTTATAAAGGATCGTCTTGTTCATATTCCTCTTGTGTGAGGAGAGACATTTGCTCAATGTAATCAATCAAATAGACTTCTTCCTGCATTCTCAGTCTTCGCATGCTTTCAAAAACTTTGAACTCGAGGGATTCTTTCCCTAGTCTGAGCAATAAGGTCCCAGCTTCAACGTCGATCAAGGCTCTTGCAGTGGCGAGGAACGGACAACCAAAGACAAGAGGGTATCTGGAATCTTCCTTTATGTCCATGATGACAAAGTCATAGGCGACATAAGAGTCTTTTCCAACCTTGACAGGGACATCTTCAATGATTCCTAAGGGAAGAGTCATGGAGTTATCTGCAAGTTGTATGGTCATTCCCGTTGGGAGAAGTTATGCAAACCCTAACCTCTTACAAAGGCTAAGTGGCATGATAGAGATGCTAGCACTGATATCGGCCAAACCCTTCTTACATGAGGAGTCACCGATATGACATGAAATCCCAAAGGATCCCGAGTCTTTCTGCTTCTTGAGCATCTTGCTCTGGATGATATCAGAAGTAGTTGATGCTAGCTTAACTGTCTCGTATTCTTCAGTTATGTACTTCCTTGTGAGGAGAGACTTTAAGTACTTAGTCCAGGCTGGTATCTCAGCCAGCACATCTAGAAAGGGTATATCTACATGAAGCTTCTTCATAACTTCTTTGAACTTGTTGAATCGAGTATCGAGCTTTGTCTGCTTGAAATGAGCTGGGAAAGGAGGACGAGGCTTGTATACTGGCACATACGACTCAGGTTTATCTTCTACCTCTATAGCCAATGGTTACTCCACTCTTGCTTTGTCTATCTTATCAGCGGTTGGTTGTTCCTTCGGTTGAGACACATGTATTGTATAGTCTTGGACATTTGTAAGGTCATCATCGTTTGTCTCCGCTATTGGTATCTTAGTAGGGGGGTCAAAATAGTCTTTTCCAGACCTTGTGGTGACCACCTTCAATTGCTCTGGGTGCTTAGGATTGTTCTCTGGTTGACCAGCAAAGACTCCAGCAGGTGGCTTCATGCTAGCTGCAAGTTGAGCTAGTTGAGATTCAATAGCCTTATGATGGGCTTGTTGGTTAACTATCATAGTCTGTTGCGACTGAAGCATCTTCTCAATAGCTGAGAATTTGTCATCAGGAGAGATGGGACCGGCTTGTTGCCCTTGTTGGTGTTGATAGGGGACTTGGTTGGGGTTCTAAAACTGGGAATTGTTCTGATAATTGTTGTGGTTTCGATTTTGGTAGTTTCCTCTAAAGTTTCCTTGATTCCCGAAATTTGGTTGTTGGTTATACTGAAATCCTGGCGGGCCTCATTGTTGAGTATTTGAACCAAGTTGTCGCGAGTTTTCCGCTCCGGAAGGGTTTCCATATTGAAAACCTGGATGGTTCCTATTCTGATTTGGATTATAGTACCCTTGACTAGGGATGGTGTTGACATCATTCAGATTTTCCATTTGACCATTATCTCCTTGGGCACATGTATTGCTCAAAACAACATCATAGAGAATGTTACAGGCTAGAGTAGAATGATCAGTTCCTTTGAATGCTTCATAGAAGAGTGAATCTGACTTAACTTGCTCTTATTTTCAAGGGGGCGAACGTCTTCTTTCATAGGCTACGAAAGACAATTCTAGATGGTCTTGCTTTGCAACTAGGAGTTTGAGAGATTCAGTGATAGACTTGTACTCAGGTGTTGCTTCGGCGATAGCTACATTCAACACTCCTTTGCCAACAGGTCTACCCCAGTTGGCTTGGTTTTCAACTCCAAGGGTGACAACCTTCCATGCACTATCATAACTCTAACGCATGAAGTTTTCTCCAGACGAGGAATCCAAAAACCTCTTGATATCATCGTCCACACCTCTATAAAAGATTTCAATGAGTTGATTCTTTGGGATGCCATGATGTGGACACTTGCGCAAGAGCTCTTTGTATCTTTCCCATGCTTCGACTAGGGATTATCCAGGGACCTGGGTGAATTGCGTTATTCGGCCCCTGATTTCATAGGTGAGAGAGAGAAGGTGGATAAAATTTTTCCAGAAAAACATTTTGAAGTTGTTCCCAGGTGGTGATGGGCTCGCATTGCAAGGAGTTATACCCACTCATGGCTCTATCGACAAGAGAGTATTTGAAGAGACGGAGTCTGATGGCATCATCTGTGACTCCATTTTGCTTCATCATTGCACATAGATCTATAAACCTCAGAAGATGTTCTTGACTATCTTCTCTTTGCTTACCATAGAAAGGACTATTTTGAAGCAACGTAACCCAATGTGCTCTTATCTCAAAGTTGGGAGCGTTGATGGGAGGAGGTTGTACTGGATGATGAACGTCAGCAGCTTTAGGGATTGAGAACTCCCTAAGGTCCTTTTGTAACTCTGCTTGTTGAGCTGCTGCTTGGGCTGCTTGGATTTCTTCTTGAACTACAGCTCGGGCTTCTTGCATAAGTCTATCTCTTTGTGCATTGAGGGCTTGAGCTACCCTTCGAGCAATTTCCTCCTCTTGAGCCATTCTTGCTTGGTTTTCTGTGTACTAACGGTGAAAGGTTCTATCTATCTCAGGGTCAAAGCTATCAGAGAGTCTGGGGTTGTCCGTGCGGCACATACACTAGACTTTTTGGGTACCTAGGATGAAAAGATCTTTTTTCGGTGAGATGGATGGAGTAGAACCAAATTTGAGTTTATATGATCGATAGTATCAAAAGCAAAAGAAAAAACTGAAATTAGTCTCAAGAGAACTAGATTTAACTAGACGATTCCGTTGTCCCCGGCAATAGTGCCAGAATTTGATGTGGCATATAGTATTGCACTAACAAACTCACTTAGGGTTGAAATCCCTAAGTTTTTAACCAACACAACGTGCAATAATACCACCCGCAAGTGGATGAGTCTTATCGCATTATAGTTGAGGATCAAATCCCAAGGGACAATGTTTTTAAGAATCTTTCTCTAGTCGAATCTAGTTGAATCAAGACTAATATTTAGAACAAGGTTGGTTGAATTGAGTTTAATTAAACTAAATGCAAGGAAAGTAAAAGAGCAGGATTAAAGGTTGATTAAAGATTAATGATGGAAATCGTTGGGATGGTCCAGGTGTTCAGCACCACTACACATGCAATCACATCCAAACATCAAACATCCAGGCAAGATATAACCATTCAAATAGAGCCACTGCAGAACCCCCCAGCGAGCGTCAAGTTCGCGTAAGCATCACCATAGGTATCAGATGTCTCGTCACCATCCAGATCACATACTTACGGCTCCAAAGATATAGAAATCCAAATGAAGTTGTGGCCCCCCTATACATGCGTCAGGCACACAGAAGCGTCACCGTGGGCTAGATGGCTCGTCACCACACGGATCATACACTTATGACCTCAAGGAATCCCATTCTATTTCTAGTTTGGGAGTCAACCGCGTTAATCGACATTCAAAACTTACGCATTGAAGTTCTCGCAACATAGGAAAAAAACAAGATAAATGCAAGCAGGTAATCATCCACAAGCACATATCGACGATTAATAATGAAATGAAAGATTATATACATGCCATGGAATGTTTAACAAAAAGATAAGAAAGCATGCGTAGCGGGGCTAGTCCCCGCACCCCAACAAAACTAAACTACTATCTCATGGTGAGAGAAGCAAGAATAACAAGAGAGAGAGAAGTTTTCGCCATAAGCATGGTGAAGAAGATGATCGCAACTTTGTGGAGAAACAATCTTCTACATAATGTCGGAGCAGATCTGGAAGAAGAGAGAAGAACACCACGACAGACGGGGCAAATCTCCTCTCTCCACCTTCTTCTTCTTCTCGTAGTCCTCGCTCACAGCAGGAGGAGCAGCTCGTGGACGAGATGGTGGTGTGGAAGTGGCGTAGATGCAGCAGATCTAGATCTAGATGAGTTGGCTTGCAGATCTGAGTCTTCACTCCACATCTGGGTGAACAAGCCGCAAAACCACCACGGGGGAAGGTTCTTGGCTATGGAGATCGTCTCCTTAGGCCCAGGACAGACCTGTAGCCTAACGACGTCTAGAGATCCCCCCTGACTGACTGGAGTCGCCTTCTATTTATAGGCAGGATGGGCACCGACTTAGATTCGTGACCTTAGTAATTCTGTAGCAAGTCGCAGACTTTTGAATGATGCCGCGGTCGTGGCTTTTTGCATGGTCACGACCGTTTGCACGGTCACGGCCTTTTGCTTGGCCGCGAGTGTTGCTGTTCTATGTGAGGCAAAGCCACGACCTGTCATTAGTGAAGGAGCGAGGGCAAAACGTGGAGGTAGATGGGTCGTGGGCAGCTATGCGGGGTCGCTGCTGGGTGCTGCACCTCGACCAGATCTGCAGGTGATGAGGTAGGAGGAGCTGCTCGTGATCGGGATGAGGAGGGGAGGTGCAGGTGGAGTGGACCTACTGCTCTGTCGAACCAAACTACAAGACGTCACAGGAGAAGGCACAGGGTGAGTCTGAGGCGCTGGTGTTGGACGTCATGGTTGGGTTAGTGGATTGCCGTGGTCGGGCAGGTGACCTGGTCACGATTCTGAGGAATTGCAGCCATGAGGAGTGGAGGTCACAGGTTCTGTTGCTTGATGGTAGAGGGCGCGATGGTTGTAGAATGGAGAGCAGGTCGCAATCTTCTTTTGGATGAGTGAGTGGAGAAGTAGTGTTGGCGTCGCTGCTGATCGCAGTGAAGAAATGGTCGTGGATGTGCAGTGGCGTTGGTGAAGGTGCAGCAGAAGATCGCGGTCGTGGGGTTTTTGGAGATCGTGGGTGACTGGTTGGGGGCAGGGGGACATAAGAGGTCACGATCAAAAGGGAGGCAGGTCACGGGTATTGCCGCGGATAGGTGTCTGCGGGTTCTGAGGAGGTTGTGGTACATTAGAGGGTTGCCGCGGTCACGACATGTGGATGCAGCAAGGGTCGGGGTGTTAGGCAGAAGATCGCGGTCACGGGGAAACTTGGTCACGATGTGTGCAGCTGCGGTCGCGCTTGTGGGAGTCCTAGGCAGTTTGCCGCGGTTAGGGTATAGCGAGTCGCGATCGCGATTGTTGTTGGGTGGAGTCGCGATCTCTATGAGAGAGGAAAAGGAAGAGCCCGCGATTATGTTAAGGCTAAGACTGTGGGTGAGAAGGGTGGTCGCGATACTTAGGTTTGCAGAGATCGTGATTGCGGGAGAGAGAAGAGTATCGGTCACGACTCTTTAGTGGAACGGTGGGGCCCAACAGTCTATTGAGAGGTGAGTGAGTGAGAAGAAGAGGAGAGGGTCTCGCTCGTTGCTGATCAGAACTAAGAAAACCCCAAAAGAAAAGATTATGGGCCTAGGGGATAAGGCCCAAAGCTCAAAACGACCTGCATAAGGGTGCAAAAAATCAATAAAAATAGGAGTAAAATCAATTAAGCCAATATGAGTTGCATATAAGAAGATAAGGCCAATAAAAGTTCAATGAAGCATTTAAGCCAAGTAAATGCACATATTAGAAGATAAAGCCAGAAAATGCACGAATGAAACCAAAACTGGGCTAAACGAGCAGATTGAACTACGATGAATATGCATTCATCAGTACTCTCCTTGCTACTCCTAGGGTTGGAGGTTGTAGATTGGAGAGGGTTTGACTTCTCAAGTGGAGAAGTTGTTGGGTTTTGAAGGGATGCAGAGAATTAGTGGAAACAAAAATTTTCTCCACAAAACCCAGAATAAAAGGAATCGCGTCAACGTCTATACAATAGGAAAGATGGTTTGTGAAAGAATACCTTGCCCCGAGGCTTTCTCGGCGACAGTACCTCGCGCCTTGCGTGGTCTTCACCTCCGGTCTTGGACAGTGTCTGTGCAGCTCCTGGTCGCACTGGGACTGACGACTCCTGGTCTCACCGGGACTGTCAGGATTGGCAATTGCCCTCTGAGCGGAAGAGGTCTCCCGTCTCTGTTGTTGTCCACACAGACTGCCTGGAACTCCGATCTCCTTGTCCCACAAGGAATTAGAAGGAGTTGCACCCTCCTGTTGGCGTACTAGTCGCCAACACACTCTGCTGCCACCAGTCACTTTCTGCAGTTGTCTTTCCCTTGTTGTGCCTCCCTTATCGGGTAGCACTTGCTCGGGCTCTCTCGATTACCAAAACCAAAGAGAGCGACAACTTCATAGAGAAATTGGTTGCACTGAGTTGTACTTTGAGAAGCCCCCAATACCCCTATATATATAGGAGGGTCATGGGACATGGTTCTCTATCCTGGGAAATGCGGGACTAAAGCAGGAGTTGAAGGGTTCGAGATTTTCCACAAAAACAACCAACTGCGTAACCTGAACCGATCGTTTCACAATTGAAATGCTTGGTTGGGGATCTGAGCCGGTCGGTTGACACCTCAACCGATCGGTTGGGACCCATGAAATGGTTGGTTCACTTCTGAGCCGGTCAGTTCGTGATCCTGATAAGTTCCCAATTGACTTTTCTTCTTTTGTTTCTAATTGGTACCAAATACCAATCCTTGTTCCAATCAAATTGGGCAAGTGAAACGAAAAGAAATTTCTCACCAATCTTACTTTCCCAAATTGCTCGGTTGGACTTGAACCGATCGTTTCAACACTTGACCAAATCACTTCACCCAGTCCATGAGTCGATGAACTCACCAGTTGAGCATATCGGTTCACCAAACTCAGCTAATCGGTTCATCACATGAGCCGATCGGTTGGGAGTGCAGATTGTGTAGAATCAGTCAATCACAGTTTCAATCAATCCGATACTCTAATCAATAAGTCCAACGCCTTGAACACTATGATACTGAGCTATCAATTGATTGAGTGTTTAATTGAACTACTAAACTCCTTTAGTAATCAATCTAAACATGTTTGTGGACAAACTCCTATTCCAGGTTAAATCCTATGTGTGTGACCCTACATGTCCATTTCACGTTGGCTGTAAGATTCCATAACACTTATGACTTCACAAGCAAAGAGTGGTGCCTAGTCGCACATCAGTGCTACCCAAGTGAAATAGAAAGTTGGAGAACAACTTTCAATCCTACAACCGTGAATGGTGTTACAATGAATGTATAATTCCTTTGCCACTGATATCCTGAATGAAGTCGAGGCATGGAACATTCATCCTGTCAACATTCATTCATTTCCTTGATAACAGAGCAGACTGGGTGAGATGTGTGTGACATCAGTATCACATATTCATTCACACGTGCATGCACATGCCTTTCTCAATCCTACTCATCAAGTGGCCAAGGACATCAAACTCCCTTAGGAGGGACAAATCCCATATCTATCACTCACCCCTCAAAAGACCCATGTGTCAAAGCCACCCAATCATCACCTTTATAACAACCCATGTTTCAAGACTGCGTTTGATGATGTCAATGTGTACCCAATGACATGTGTTGAGCGTAGTGATTTCAGGTCTAAGAATCACACTCACCACCATCACTGTGAGAGCTGACTGTGACTACCAAGTCATGGTTCCATGTGTCACTCTCACGGTGGGTCTGTCTTGTACCTTGTTCTCTAACAAGTACCTATGTGCTTGGTTTGATATCACTATATCATGACTAATGAGATTCTGTCATCAACCAACACACAATCTAGTCTTCAGTGTTATTGACGTCTATGGTTATTTCCACAATAACAACCAACTAGGGACTAAACAAGAATGTATACTCTTAACATCCGTATGATCTCATCGTTTAGGTCCTCAACCCAAAAGTATACATCATTGAGTAAAACAATTCTTTAGACATCTATCATGTTACACCATCATCTCAGAAATAGTTTAAACATATAGATCGGAAATTGCCTTTATTATTATTCAAATCATTTACAAAGTATCCCATTACAATCATCATATGACTTGCTCTATGGGTATACATACCAACAGACTCCCACTTGCACTTAGAGCCAGTCACCAAGGAACCTCTGTCCTTGTGACGTAGCATGACCATCATGCTTCTGCTGAGAAAGGGCCTTAGTCAGTGGATCAGCTATGTTGTCTTCAGTTGGTACTTTGCAAATCTTCACATCTCCTCACTGTACGATCTCTCGTATGAGATGGAAGCGTCGCAGTATGTGCTTTGACCTCTGATGTGATCTAGGTTCCTTAGCTTGTGCAATAGCTCCATTATTTTCACAATAAAGCTCAATTGCATCACAGCTACTGGGAACTATACCAAGTTTAGAAATGAACTTCCTGATCCACACAGCCTCCTTTGTTGCATGTGAAGCAGTAATATACTTGACCTCTGTAGTAGAATCGACAACTGTTTCTTGCTTGGAACTCTTCCAGCTCACAGCTCCATTATTAAGGAAAAATACAAATCCTGACTGCGATCTATAATCATCTTTATCGGTTTGGAAGCTTGCATCGGTGTAACCCTTTACAAACATCTCTTCCTCACCGCTGTAAACAAGAAACTGATCCTTAGTCCTTCGCAAGTACTTGAGGATGTTCTTTACGACGGTCCAGTGAGCATCCCTGGGATCTGACTAGTACCTGCTCATCATGCTTAGAGCATACAAGACATATGGGTGTATAGACAACATAGCGTACATGATGGATCCGATGGCTGATGCATATGAGATCCCATTCATACGCTCCCTCTCTTCACAAGATTGGGGACATTGAGCTCTAGAGATGGTGACTCCATGTAGCATGGGGATGTTGCCTCTCTTTGAGTTCCCCATGTTGAACTACTTCAACACTTTGTCAATGTACGTGCTTTGACTTAGTCCGAGAAGCCTTCTAGATCTATCTCTATAGATCTTAATTCCTCGAATGTAGGATGCTTCTCCTAAGTCCTTCATTGAGAAAGTATTCCCAAGCCAAGTATTTACCTTCTCTAAGGCTAAGACATCATTCCCCATCAAAAGTATGTCATCTACATACAATATGAGGAATGTGGTCGAGCTCCCACTAACCTTCTTGTACACACAAGGTTCATCTTCATTTTGAGTAAAGTCAAACACTTTGACTTCCTCATCAAATTGAAGATTCCAACTCTGAGATGCTTGCTTCAATCCATAGATTGACCTTTGTAGCTTATAGACGTTATTGACATTCTTTGGATCTACAAAACCTTCAGGTTGTGTCATGTACACATCCTCATTTATATTCCCGTTAAGGAATGCAATTTTAACATCCATCTGCCAAATCTCATTGTCATAATAAGATGCAATAGTAAGCATGATCCTGATGGACTTAATCGTGTCAACTGGAGAAAAGGTTTCGTCATAGTCAACACCTTGAACTTGTCGAAATCCCTTCGCAACCAATATGCCTTTATAAGTTTGCACATTGCCATCCATGTCGGTCTTTTTCTTGAAGACCCACTTGCACCCTATGGGTTTTACCCCTTCGAGTGGTTCCACCAAAGTCCATACTTTGTTGGAGTACATGGATTCCATCTCGGATCTCATGGGTTCAAGCCATTTCTCAGAATCTGGTCCTTCCATAGCCTCTATGTAGGTAGTTGGATCATCATCTATGACCAACTCTCCACCTTCCTGAGTCACAAGGTATCCAAAGCTCTCAAGTTCAAGGCGGGTCCTACTAGATCTACGAGGTCCTTGTGTTACATGAGGAGACTAAGATTCCACAACACCTTGTGAATCTCCATTTTCCTCTTGTACATCTACTGGTTCAATGTTTTTTTGTTGGGCTTGAACTTATTCAAGCTCTATTTTCCTCCCACTACTTTCTTTGAAAATAAATTCGTTTTCTAGGAATACAACTGTCCTGGCAACAAACACTTTGTTGTCAGTAGGGTGGTATAGATAATATCCCCTTGTTTTCCCTGGGATATCCAAAAAAATAACATTTATCAGACTTGGGTCCAAGCTTATCAGGAAACATTTTCCTAACATAAGCCTCACAACCCCAAATCTTTAGAAAAGACAAATCGGGACGCTTCCCAGTCCATATCTCATATGGTGTCTTTTGAACCGATTTAGATGGTACTCAGTTAAGTGTAAACGCGGAGGTTTCAAGAGCATAACCCCAGAAAGAAATGGGAAGATCAACAAAATTCATCATTGATCGCACCATATCCAACAATGTGCGATTCCTTCTTTCAGACACACCATTATGTTGTGGTGTTCCAGGCGGAGTCCATTGTGATACAATACCACGGGCTCGGAGAAGGTCCTCAAACTCCTGGCTTAAGTATTCTCCACCTCGATCGGATCGAAGTGCCTTAATACTTTTACCAAGTTGGTTTTGTACTTCATTCATGAAATCCTAGAACCATTCAAGGGTTTCTGACTTATGTTTCATCAGGTACACATAGCCATACCTACTGAAGTCATCAGTAAAGGTAATGAAGTACTCATACCCACCTCTGGCATTAGTTCTAAAAGGCCCACATACATCAGTATGTATGAGTCCTAATAGATCACTAGCTCTCTCACCTTTACCTGAAAAGGGAGTCTTGGTCATCTTGCCCAACAAACAAGATTCACATGTCTCTATTGATTCATAATCAAAAGAGTCCAGATAACCATCTTTATGGAGTCTAGAAATGCGCTTCTCATTTATGTGCCCTAGACGACAATGCCAAAGATATGTTTCGTTTGAGTTGTTGAGTTTTTGCCTTTTGGTGTTTACGTTGTATACATTTGTCTCTAGATCTATCAAGTATAGACCATAAGACATTGGGGCACTGCCATAAAAGATCCCATATTTAGAAATGGAACAATTTCCATTCTTAATAAGAAATTCAAATCCATCCTTGTCCAAACAAGAGACGGAAATGATATTCCTATTTATGGCAGGTACATAATAGCAGTTCTTCAACTCTATTATTAGCCCACTTGGTAGAGTTAACTCATAGGTTCCTATGGCACTGGCGACAACTCTTGCCCCATTGGCAACACATAGTTCAACCTCGCCTTTCCCCAAAGGCCTACTTCTCTTAAGATCCTTCACATTTGAACAAATGTGAAATCCGCATCCGGTATCAAGTACCCATGATGAAGAAGTAGTAAAGTTAATCTCTATAACGTATACACTAGAAGTAGAGATCTCTATCTATGACTTCTTCTTCCATCGTTCCTTCCATCCTCTCCATGTAGAAGAAATTGGTTTGGTGAGAGAACCCTTCTCTCCCTTACCTTTCGTTCCATTGATCTCTATAAATGAACTTTCTTTCTTCTTCACCAATGCATTAAGCGTACATAGAGTGGATTCAAAGGCTCCTGGTGTATCTAGATTGTGGAGAACACTTCTCACAGTCCTCAACCAGTTATGGAATTTTTTCTCAATTAATTAGCCCATTTTAAAAGATGATTCTTTTGCCATTCTACAAGAGAAAATTGCATTTTATCAAAACCTTTTTGATTTGATTTGAATAAATTTTCCGATAGTTAATTAGGCCTTTAATTAATTACCGCTCCCACTATTTTGACTCAAATTGACAGCCTCACCATCAATTTGGAAGATTGCAGTGCACAATCTTCTAGTGGGTCAAGATCCTGAAATCCACTGAGCCATGGACCAGTTTGGGCTGTCACCCACAACTCAGATCTTCCAGGTAGGAAACTCTTGCCAATTGCATCATATGCAACTCTTGAAAGATTTCATATGCAACTCCTTGCCATGATCATCGCCATACCTCAAGGTGCTAGATCCTATCTAGGTCACCTTGTTAAGTCTTACCCAAAGCCAACATGATGAACATGCACCCTGCTTGGGCAGACCCACACATTCATCCTTAACGCTTCCACGAGATAGACGGTGCACCACACTTGGGCATGCCCACACTTGGTCGATCAAGCTTTTCACGTGTGTCGCATTTGGAAGGCATCTAAAACTTAAATATTTAATGAGGGATTTGGTTTTTATATACATATACATATCCAATCACCACAATATATAGTACGTATCATATACATGCTATATCCCCAGAAAACATGCAAAACGATAAAAGCAACGATTATGGCCGTCCTATTGTGATTCCTCAAGCCAAGAGAAATCACGGTCATCTAGGTCTACATCACATGCAACCTGTACAAGATGAAATATGTGCCTTCCTTTCTGGGTTTGATCAGCTCATCTCCATGACTGATCGGCTCGCCATCAAGTTGGTTGTTCGGGTGCCACCAGCCGATCGATTGGCACCTCCAACCGATCGGTTCAGTGGTCGTCATGCATCTCCTCAGGTCGCCACCCGCTCGTCTCACTCCTTGAACCGGTCGTCTGGAACGTCAACTGATCGGTTCACGCCTTGAACCGATCATCTCAATCGTCGTCAGGTCGTTTTCCATTCTTTGACATAACAGGAAATAAAATCTATCCTATTTACAATTGAATTGTGAAACCCCGAGTTACATTCGAGGGGAGCAAAGGTAGGAAAAGAAATCTCGAATTATTTCGAGTTACATCAGGAATAGGAGAAAGGGAATCGGTGTGCAGACTGAGATGCAAGCAACCACATACAACCACACACATATATAGGGTTTATAGGCCATAACCATGCTACACATCCACCACAAAACTCGTTTAAGGGTGACGCATATCGAGTGTATTAATATTACATATCATATATGTATATTTGGGATATGTGGATTGGACATGCATAAAGCCAATTTTATTCGCATCGTATGCAATAAATAAAGGCAACAAACAAAAATTAATCCTAAAATATAGAGAAGTTGATGTGGCTCTGATACCACAGTTCGGTTTTGAAGGGAGGCAGAGAAGCAGCGGAAACAAAAA
Source organism: Alisma plantago-aquatica (assembly GCA_963693085.1). Lineage (NCBI taxonomy): Eukaryota > Viridiplantae > Streptophyta > Magnoliopsida > Alismatales > Alismataceae > Alisma > Alisma plantago-aquatica. Next base: position 304,682,711 of record OY856409.1, read on the forward strand.
TGTTCTCCACAAAACCTAGAAAAAAAGGAATCACGTCAATGTCTATACAATAGGAAAGATGGTTTGTGAAAACATACCCTGTCCTGAGGCTTGCTCGGCGACAGTACCTCGTGCCTTACGCGGTCTTCACCTCCGGTCTTGGACGGTGTATGTGCAGCTCCTGGTCGCATCGGGACTGATGACTCCTGGTCTCACCGGGACTGTCGGGATTGACAGTTGCCCTCCGAGTGATAGAGGTCTCCCGCCTCTGTAGTCGTCCACACAGACTTCCTGGAACTCCGATCTCCTAGTCCCATAAGGAATCCAAAGGAGTCGCACCCTCCTATTGGTGTACTAGTCGCCAACACACTCTCCTGCCACCAGTCGCTTTCTGCAGTTGTTTTTCCCTTGTTGTGCCTCCCTTATCGAGTAGCACTTGCTCGGGCTCTCTCGATTACCAAAACCAGAGAGAAAGAAAACTTCATAGAGCAAATGGTTGCACTGAGTTGTACTTTGAGAAGCCCCCAATACCCCTATATATACGACGGTCATGGGACATGGTTCTCTATCCCGGGCAATGTGGGATTAAAGCAGGAGTAGAAGGGTTCGAGATTTTCCACAAAAACAACCAACTGCGTAACTTGAACCGATCGTTTCACAACTGAAATGCTCGGTTGGGGATCTAAGCCGGTCGGTTGACACCTCAACTGATCGGTTGGGACCCATGACACGGTCGGTTCACTTCTAAGTCGGTCGGTTCGTGGTCCTGATCAGTTCCCGATTGACTTTTCTTCTTTTGTTTCTAATTGGTACCAAATACTGATCCTTGTTCCTATCAAATTGGGAAAGTGAAATGAAAAGAAATTTCTCACCAATCTTACTTTCCCAACTTGCTCGGTTTGACTTGAACTGATCATTTCAACACTTGAACAAATTGCTTCACCCTGTCCATGAACTGATCGACTCACCAGTTGAGCCAATCGGTTCACCAAGCTCAGCCGATCGGTTCATCACATGAGTCGATTGGTTGGGAGTGCAGATTGTGCAAAATCAGTCAATCACAATTTCAATCAATCTGATACTCTAATCAATCAGTCCAATGCCTTGAACACTATGATACTGAGATATCAATTGATTGAGTGTTTAATTGAACTACTAAACTCCTTTAGTAATCAATCTAAACATGTTTGTGGACAAACTCCTATTCCAGGTTAAATCCTATGTGTGTGACCCTATAGGTCCATTTCACGTTGGCAGTGAGAGTCCATAACACTTATGACTTCACAAGCAAAGAGCAGCGCCTAGTCACGCATCAGTGCTACCCAAGTGAAATAGAAAGTTGGAGAACAACTTTCAATCCTACAACCGTGAATGGTGTTATAGTGAATGTATAATTCCTTTGTCACTGATATCCTGAACGAAGTCGAGGCATGGAACAGTCATCCTGTCAACATTCATTCATTTCCTTGATCTCAGAATTGACTGGGTGAGATGTGTGTGACATCAATATCACATATTGATTCACACGTACATGTGCATGCCTTTCTCAATCCTACTCATCAAGTGGCCAAGGACATCAAACTCCCTTAGGAGGGACAAATCCAATATCTATCACTCACCCCTCAAAATCTTAATGTGTCAAAGCTACCCAATCATCACCTTTATAACAACCCATGTTTCAGGACAACGTTTGTTGATGTCAAAGTGTACCCAACGACATGTGTTGAGTGTAGTGATTTCAGGTCTAAGAATCACACTCACCACCATCACTGTGAGATCTGACTGTGACTACCAAGTCATGGTTCCGTGTGTCACTCTCACGGTGGGTCTGTCTAGTACCTTGTTCTCTAACAAGTACCTATGTGCTTGGCTTGATATCACTATATCATGACTAATGAGATTCTGTCATCAACCAACACACAATCTAGTCTTCAGTGTTATTGATGTCTATGGTTATTTCCACAATAACAACCGACTAGGGACTAAACAAGAATGTATACTCTTAACATCCATATGATCTCATCGTTTAAGTCCTCAACCCAAAAGCATACGTCATTGAGTAAAACAATTCTTTAGACATCTATCATGTTACATCATCAACTCAGAAACAGTTTAAACATATAGATCGAAAATTGCCTTTATTATTATTATTCAAATCATTTACAAAGTATCCCATTACAATCATCATATGACTTGCTCTATGGGCATACATACCAACAGAAGGGTCTTCTCAGTGGAGAAGGTGGACTTTGGACTACTTTAAGAAGGTTGTCTCAACGGGAAGATACACCAAGAGGAAGGCTACTTCAAGGGGGAGCTTGAGTTTACTTCATGGAAGGATGCTTCGAGGTTGGTGAGACTACTTTTAGGTGAAGGCTGTCTGAAGGGTTTGGTGAAACTATTTGTAATTTTATGTAACATCCTTGCGAGGTAATAAAATTTAAGTACTTTCAAAATCCCGGTTGGGTAAGCAACCGGGTAGTGGATTGACTACCTTAGTATTTGCTAAGGTTGGAACCACTCTAAATCCTTGTCCCCTTGTCCAATATTTTTGTGGTTGCTTGCTTTGGTTTAATTATTATTAAAATATCATAAAACCCTATTCACCCCCCTCTAGTGTTTTTTCAATTGGTATCAGAGCAGGGCTTCAAGGAACTCTAACAAAGTCTTGAAGAATGGGTGATGGGGTACTTAACAACCTCAACCTAGAAGGGACACTCGTGGCTTGCCCTCCACCTTTTGACGGCACTAACTACACCTACTGGAAAAGGAGGATGCAATTCTACTTCCAAGGAATTAGCTGGGATCTATGGAGAATGGTATCAAATCCATATGAATTCCCTCAAACAGAGAATGCAACTTGGGATGCTAATACGGTAAGATCAGCCCAAATGAATGCAAAAGCTGTAAGTATACTCTATTGATCAATTTCTATTGGTGAATTCAATAGAATATCAAATTGTGAAACGACATATGAAATATCTAATAGACTCTCCATAACTTATGAAGGAACTGTTCAAGTTAAGAACTCTATAATCGGAATGCTTAAGCAAAAATTTGAACAGTTTTGTATGGAACAAAATGAGTCTATTAGTGAAATGTATGCAAAATTCTCTTCTATTGTGAATGGTTTAAATGCTTTAGGTAAAGTAATTAGAGAAGAAGATCAAGTTTCAAAAATCTTTAGGTCTCTTCCTCCCAAATACAAGCCTAAGGTGACTGCTATTGAAGAAGCAAATGATCTCACCTGGCTAAGGATGGAACAACTTATTGGCAACCTAGAAGCACATGAGGCAACTTTAGAAGAGGAAGAAAGATGAGAACATGAACTTCAACAAGGGAGAAAGAAGGACATTGCATTCAAAGCATCAACCAAGATCAATCATGACACAAGTGAAGATGATAGTGAAGAAGAAACTCTCATTGTAAATGGTAAGTAATATAAAAGTTTTAAAACTAACAAAACTTCTAGTATTTCTTCTTCCAGGTTCTTTGAATGTGGCAAAAAGGGACACATGAAAGGTGATTGTCCAAAATTCAAGAAAGGAAAGAAATAATCTCACAAAAAGAAAGAAAGAGCATATAAAGCTACATGGGATGATTCAAGTGATGATAGTGATGATGGAAAAGAAGAAGTGGAATGTCTTATTGCTACAACAAATGAAGAAGAAGAAGAAGAAGAGGTAAGTCTTTTTGATCTACCAAAAGAAGATCTAATTGCTAGTCTTCAAGATACACATGAGAAATATATTGAGTTCAATAAGAAATTTAAGAAATCAAATAAAGAGTCACATGCTAAACTTCTTTCTCTCACATCTGAAAATGAAGATCTCAAAAAGGGTATTGAAGATTATGATATTCAGCTTAAATATGTAGAAGCAAATTGCAATCTTCTTTCCCTAGAAAAGTTAAACTTGCAAACTGAAGTAAATGATCTTCAAAGACAATCTATTTTGTGTACACATCTAGATTATGATATTATTGTGAAAGAAAGAGATTATGTATTATCTAATCTAGATCAAGCAAAATTAGATATCAAGAAGAAAATGGATGAGATTACGAAGTTACAACAAAAAGTGAGTAGCTTGAGTAACAATAATATTCTTGATAATATCTTAAATGATTATTATCATCAAATTGGAAGGAGATGACTAGGTTATAAGACCAAGGGAAAATCTTATCAAAAACCTAGTTGGAGAAGGACACAAGTGCTAGAGAATCAATCCATGTATGTACCCAAGAACAACTCAACTCCTAGAAAGAGAAATGAGATTGACTCTATTAGTTGTCATTATTGCTTGCATCTTGGACACTACTCTTTTTCATGCCCATACAAGAAAAGGAATAATGATCTAGCTTGGGTTCCTAAAACTTAGAAGTTTAAATTTGACAGGTTGAGATTTGACCTAAACTGATTCTTGATATACAAATGTCATATCTCAACACAATCGAGCTTTAACTTTCATATTCTTGTTTTACTTGGAAACAATTACTAAAAACAGTTCTAAAATAGTACAGAAACATTCTCAGTCGAGAAACTGTTCGACCAAGAACACTATCGGTCGAGAATTAGTCGACCGAGCAGGTTACTGTTTTCAAGTTTGCAACAAATCTGATAAAACCTATACAAACAGCAGCATTCTCGGTAGAGAAAAAACTCGACCGAGATAAATTCGGTCGACAAACAATTTGACCGAATCAAGTTCTGCTGAACCTATTTTCAATTAATCTAGTTTGCTATCAATTTGTTATTAATGATTGATTTAATATGCAAATCAAGAATAAATCTTGGAGACCATCTTTGAAACAAGACATATTGATCCTATTGCATCATGAATTAAGGTATAACATTATGAATATGAAATCCTTAAACTTATTGCAAAAGTATTATATGAATACTGATTTTTGAACAAACCTTATTCATTGATTGAAAAGTTTATTAAGCATGTTTATTTACAAGGTTTGTCTTAAACTTGAAAATCCATGAATCATGAATGAGATTATTTTAGTTTATCCTCTACATGGTTTAAAAACAGAAAATTATGAACCATGGTTGTATAATCAAGGAAGTTACTATTTTATCATAGTCCACATGGTTTATCCTAAGTATTTCTTGGTCTATCTATGTAGGAACCATGGGTATTAAAATTTAAATGGTCATAATCATTGTATTTCATGAAATTACATGCTTTTATCTTGATCATTGTATTGTGGATATGCTTCTACTATTCGATCATAATCATTGTGCAATGATCATTATGTTTCATTAGTTTGTCTAAAATAATCTTTGACCCATATGTACAAACCATAAATGGATATTGTTTTTTATCATTATGATTCAGTTGATATGGAGATGCCATTTTGCATAAACAGTAAAACTTCATGGCACAAATGCTTTTTAAATTAAAAATCTGTAGAAATTATACTTCACATATAAGTGTTCAAATTGGAAATCTATAGAAATTGTCTTTTGGTTGAAATCAAGTTTGACCAAGGGGCTCTATGGTCAAAGTCAAGGTCGACCTAAAATAAGCTTGACAAAATGCTTATTTGTACATCATTTTACTGCACTTAACCTTAGTATCTTGATTCAAATTGTGTTCATCATATTGAAAACATAAATCTCTAATAAAAGGTCAAAAACAAATCTTAAAAACCGTTTGTGACCTTAGAATCCTTAAATTATCTTAATTATAAGATTAAGGGGGAGCTCACAAAAACTATTTTGATTATAAGATTAAGAATCTTACAAAACTTTGTAAACATCATTTGATGCTTGTTATGACTTTAGTATACTTAAAAGTAATTTTGGTAATAAAAACAAAGAAATCTACAATATTAATGAATATGACATATATCTTGTTCCTAATGGAATTCTCTAAACAAATTAGGGCTTAACATCCCGTGTATTTGATTAGAGATACATTCTACTATAAGCTTAAAAGAATCTCATATCATTTTAGGGCTTAACATCACTTGTAAATGGTTGAGAAACTATTAAATATATTCATTAGCTTAAAGGATTCTCATATCATTTTCAGGGCTTAACATCCCTTGCAAAATGGATGAGAAATCAATATGTATCCATCATGAGCTTAAGGGAATCTCATTTCATTTTTAGGGCTTAACATACCTTGTAAAATGGATGAGAAATCAATACACATATTGCATGAACTTAAAAGGAACTCATATCATTTCAAGGCTTAACATCCTTTACAAATGATTGAGAAATAAATTGTGGCTAAATTTAACAGTAATTGGTTTGCATTAATCCCTTGCTTTTAAATTGAATATCTCTTTAATCCCTTGATTTTAAATTTGACATTATTATAATCCCTTTGTTTCGATGATGAAAAACATTTCATTCTTGTGGATCTAACATGCTACTTGAGTTTTGCAGGAACTAGGTGGATGAAACAACTTGGAAGATCTATATGCTCAAATTGCTTTAATTCATGATTGTAATCAAATGTAAAAACTTGTACAAATATATAATGTACAAGAACTTAGATATCATGTAAGTCAAGCATTTCTTCCCTAGTCAATCATAACACTTAGATAGGTCATTCCCTATAATAGTGTCACATCTGCATACTCATACACACACTTAGTATCTTGTTCAAAACATTGAAACAGGGTCATTCTTGGTCGACAAACTCCTCGACCGAGACACTCTCGGTCGACAAATTCCTTGATCGAAAATGACCCAATTAGCCATTAGACCCAGTAAGTAAGGTAGTTGGGAGTTGAAATGAACGTTGCTCCAGGACATCCCTCGGTCGACAAATCCTCAACCGAGAAGGACTCTCGATCGAAAATTTGTCGACCAAGAAGAGTTCTGTCTGCACTTTTCAAGATTAATTAACTAGTCGTTGTTAAATCAACTAATGGATACCTAACGGCTAGTTGAGCACTTAGAACCCCCTAGAAAGTGTCTAGAATGTCCTTAAGCATTCATAGTCCATTCCTATAAATAGGACAAGCCTTAGGACACCTCGCACACACTTGTGCAACACTTGAGAATAATACTTGCAATTGGCTAATCATTCTAATGAGAAATTGAGCAACTCCAACATTGGCTATACATTTCCATTGCTCCAAATTCGTGTCCTATAGGCTAGAATCTCCTACCCACTGCACTTACAATTCCATATACTTTGGTTAGGAGATCAAAACGCTTGATATAGGAAATCAAGCCTTGTGCTACAATGATATTGTAATTTCTATTTTTCCTTCTTGTTCCTTTATATTGTTTGTACTCTCCTTGCTACTCCTAGGGTTGGAGGCTGTGGATTGGAGAGGGTTTGACTTCTCAGGTGGAGAAGGGTCTTCTTGGTGGAGAAGGTGGACTTTGGACTACTTCATGAAGGCTGTCTCAACGGGAAGCTACTTCAAGAGGAAGGCTACTTCAAGGGGGAGCTTGAGGTTACTTCAAGGAAGGCTGCTTCGAGGTTGGTGAGACTACTTCTAGGTGAAGGTTGTCCTAAGGGTTTGGTGAAAGTATTTGTAATTTTATGTAACATCCTTGTGAGATAATAAAATTTAAGTACTTTCTAAATCCCAGTTGGGTAAGAAACTGGGTAGTGCATTGACTGCCTTAGTATTTGCTAAGGTTGGAACCACTCTAATTCCTTGTCCCCTTGTCCAATATTTTTGTGGTTGCTTGCTTTGGTTAAATTATTATTAAAATATCATAAAACCCTATTCACCCCCCCTCTAGTGTTTTTTCACCTTGGTTGAAACCCTGGGTATGACTCCATGACCAACACCTTATCGACCATTTATTGAAAGGTTATGGGAAGTTGTGGGATAAGAGCATGTCCCTCATTGTAGTTGAGCCCTTAGCGGAAAAAGGACAGCCCTTCATTCCTCACCCAAACCAACTGCATAATGCTCCAACAACAGAAACTTTTGCCCATAAGTGGAAATGGATAAGGACCCCTGCTTCAAGCTATAGAACTCTGCTTCTTTCTTCTTTAGGGCAACAGTGCAGATGTACGTCCCATGAAAGAGAGCCAAAAATGCCACCCAAGACATGGTTGAGACGTCTCTAGTCCTTGCAATCCCATTCCACCAAACTCTTGCAGGTCCATCTAATACATATGAAGCAAAGCTAACCTTATTATAGGGAGGAGATGCCATACCTTCAAAAGTCCTCTCAATGACTAACACCCAATCATCAGCTTTATCAACCATCTCTATCTCACCTTCAACCTTGAAGGAAGGTGGTTGCATCTTCATGAACTCCATGATTGAGAACTCCTTAGGCTTCTCAGGTACAGACGGGTCTTTCGTCTTCCCCTCCATGGAAGAAGCAAAGAGTTGTTGGAACATAGCCAACTCTTTCTCTGGAGTCATAGCTACTCCCCAACTAGAAGAAGCTGAGGTCCCCTGGACAAACCTAGTGTTTTGAGGTGTCTCATAATCGTATTGGTTGTCGAACATTGAGTTATCTCCCACCATTAGGGTTTTTCATGCGCAAGACAAGGTACTAGGTATAAGAAACCTAAGATAAAGGTAAACATCCTAAGGGAGACATGTTTGAAGTAGTTAGATAACCAATAGATACATGCTCTGATACCATGCTGTAAGGAGTGGGATCCCATAGGGATCCACTCCCTACTAGAAATAAAGATGGCAACATACACCAACAATTTATTTTCTCAAAAGGGGATGAAACCAAATTTATTTAACATGATTTTATCATAACACAAAGTAGCAGCAGAATTGAAAGATATATCTAACCATTACAAGGCAACTTATCATACTAAACTTTCACCACGTAGGGTGACATAAAGGAAAACTAACTACATATGTAGAACCAGTTGAGGATCACCTAACAACTTCAAGCAAGGTCTCCCACAAAGTCATCTATCCTTGATGTGGTCTTGGTCCTCCTAAATCTCCTTCTCTTTGTCTAACACATGGGGTTGGAAGCGTAACCCACAAAAGGAAAAGAAAAAGAGGATATTAGAAAAAATTTGGTATGAGCATTCTAAAGAGGAATTGAGCATTATATATTTTAATAAAAAGGTACATCAAGTAGAGAAGGCTTCCCATGCAAAGGATAAGAACTACCCAATCGGGCATAAAAGGAAAAAATCATCAACATAATATGAGAATAGGGCACTTATAAGGATTTTAGGGCACAAAATCCATAACAACCTGCATGTAGGTGAGATAAACATAGCACTAGAACAACATAAATAACAATTGGCGGCCAACCCTCATAAAGTTGAAACTTGATAGAGAATGGAACAATAACCAAACTCCAAATATATTTAAATGTTGGGCCAAACCTCATAAATTTGAAACTCGAGTATGGGGCACATAACCACCATCCCAAAATAAACAATAACGACACATAACCCAAAACCAATGCAAATTATATTACTCTAGGGCTACTGAGTCACACAACATGCTTAATAGGGAGGCAAGTAAAAGTATAGTCAGATTTACAATTTAATCACCACATAAGTGATCATCATAAACAACCACCACAAAGTGGGCATATAACAACACATTGAGTTTCATAATGAACAAGGCATAATAAAGACTCCAAAAGAAAGTCATGAAGATATTTTTATCACAAGATTAGTAACAAGTAGGGTACTTCACATGAAGCATCATTTTCAAAAGGAAAAGATATGGTTTTAGTTTATTGTCCATAGGACCAAGATAATGAAAATTTAGGTTAATTCTCAATAAATAAAAATAGGAGATGCTAACATACCTCTCATAGAGTCTTAATCAAAACACTTTCTAAAATCCTAAGCAAGATTAGAGTCCACTTGTCCTATTATAATAACTATATACATGTATTAGCATTATATGCACTCATTAAGAACTCAAAACCCTAAAGTTGTCAACTTTTTCTACAAACCCCTGATTTAGGTCTCAAAAACATCATAATAGTCTTATTTAGGGTTTTATGATCAAAATAACATATAATATGATGTATTTTGAAGATATTGACTTTTAGGGTTAGTTTTGGTGATTTTTAGTTAATTAAATCATCCTCAAAAATACTTAAAAAAAACTCAAAATCAGGCATCAAATTTATTTTTATTAGATAGATCATATTTTTCTGAGTCTAAAACATATTTTACTTTTAATTTTGGCCCAAGGGTTTACTAGTTATGAATTATATAAATTACTAACTTTATTAATTAGATATATTAAAATCACTCATCACAAAACGTTAGATTTAGGTGATGAAACCCTTATCAAAAGAAAGCTTACATTTTTATCATTTTATTGACTATTAATGCATATTTTTTTGATTAGGGATTAATTTATTATGGATTTTCAAAGATCAACCAATTAGAAACTCAAGAATTACCAAATAAGCAAGAAAGAGAGGGACCAGCCCAGATGACCTGGCCCAATAGTGGGCAACCAAGTCGCTTGGTCAAGGGTCCGCCTTGACTTCGCCCAAACAAAAGAAATCATGGGTAAAAGACCGTTATTCCCTTTAGCGCAAAAATAAAGCAAGGAGAAACATGAAGGGCAGAGAAGTAAAAAACATTGGGGATCATCTTCCCCGCTCACGTCAGACACCATTGTTGCTTGCTCCAGCAGTAGCTTGGTAGAGATTTGGGCAAAAACCAATTACGCGATCAAACTACGAGATATGGGTTCCAAAAGAAAGCCCAAGTGAAGAAGAAACTGACCGTACATTCAATTCAATTGGAGAAGCACTATGGTGAGAGAGAGATGATGCACAACTTGCTTGAAACTTGGGTTGTCTACGGCCAAGTCCACTTTGTGCAAAGAAATTGATGGGGAGGACAAGTTTGGTGGCAAGAGACGAAGGAATAGAGACCCCTATATATAGGTGACATTAGGTTTAACATCAAAACCGATGTGGCTGTGGGAAGCAAAAAGAAGGAAAGTTGGGCGTTTGCAAAATACTTGACCATAGGTTGCGATTTGTGAACCAATATAAGTGGAATTATCACACGACCTTGTCGAAAGAAAAATTGATTAAAACGATTAACTATGGTTCGAGATATCTGCGAAGTAATGATGGCAGTTTGTAGGGTACTGTTCAACATGAATAGGAATCCTATGCAAGGTAGGAGACAAAATCTCCACCGTCAATCCTAGATCGGACAACTTACAATGCACGCACATAGATCACTTGCCAAATCAAATTAGGACCAAAGTGTGACATATATTATTTAAGTATTTTCTCTCTCCACTTTTGAAGGTGTAAACGAAACCAAATTGGCTAAAATTTTGCAGAGAGGCTAACATTGACACATAAAATCCGAATATAAAATTATATTTTCCTTTTGACAACTTTTAATGTGTCAAATAAACTAATTACTATTTTCTCTTTCCTCCTTCATTAATGACATTAGAATTATTCAAAAATAATATAACATCACCCATAAGTTTATTAAATATGTTGGATACGAATTTTCCATTATTTCTATTTTTTGGTATTCTATATTATTTTATTTAATGATTTTAATATTTTACTCACTTTCTCTCTCCTAAATTCACCTTCTTATCAAATATTTTCCAAATTGAGTCAAAATTCATCCAAAGGTCTATCTTAACATGTAAAACACGATTTGTTATTATTTTATTTTTTTGAAGACTTTATTATTTTATTTAATTCATTTAAATATTATCACTTATTTATCCTTTTAATTTATTAGAGGCATCTAGAAACTTTATAAAAATGTAAAACTTGGCCTATAACCAATACCAAACGTGTGGAACACTATTTTGGCATTAATTAATTTTTTTCAACATATATTTAATATTTTTGTTCTTTAAGTCATTTTCTCTCACATTAATAAAATAAAATATTTAACATTGATCAAATTAGATGAAAATTCACAAATAGACTCATTTTGACAGTTAGATTACGAATCAAAGATCATTTTTCTTCTTTTGGAGTCATTTATTATTTTATTTATAATTTGTAAGAAAAAACCTTTTCTTTTCTAATTAAACTAGACATGATTATTATTATCCTAAATTGGTGAAACTTGGCCTCCAAGCCAAGGCATAACCAAAGAAAATGAAGTTGAGCTTATTATTATCCAAGAAGTTTTCCTTTTAACACATTATCCAGTATTTCTTATATTTCTCTCATTAATAATTCCAATATCTCATTATTCATGTTTTAAGCATTATCTTTGATTTCCTTTTGCTCTTCCTTGCATCCTAAGGCATAGGAAGAATCTAGAACGAATCTACACCATCATTATCTCACATAGGATTATTTATTTCGTATTTTGTGGAATTATAACTCATTATCCTCAATTATGAACACTTTTCCTTTTATGCACATATCCTATATTCCTTTTTTTGCTTTTATGATTAATTTGAAGGTATTGGGTAATATTAATTTATTTAATTTGATTTATGCATGCATTAATATATTCAAGGTTCCAAAAGAGCATATATTAATCCTTTTTTGGCTTAAACGTTCAAGAACTAAGGGTTCTAAGCTATTAACCCTGGAATAAGATAAAGTCTAGGTTTCAGTATGTTATAATTCTAGATCGAACGATCAATTCTTGAGCTAAGGAGAATTATGGATCTTTCATACAAGAAACTGGAGACAAAGGTATAAGGATTGGATGAGGCTACTTTAAAGAAAGAAACCTTGAATACAAGATCCATTACCATTCTCTATGCCTCTCTTTCACCCATCTATTTCAACCAGAATTCTTTTTGTGACACATCCTATGAGATATGGAGAAAGTTGTGTGTCGCTTATGAGGGGACAAAGAAATTGAATGAAAGTAGGCTCTACATGCATAATGGCCTCCTTGAAAACTTCAATATTGGAGAGAATGAAAGGATTATTGAAATGTATGAAAGGATCAACACAATTGTTAATGGTCTTGTCATTCTAGGTCATCCTATGGATCAAGGTAAGATAAACTCAAAGATTCTTAGGACTCTCCCCAAGTGGTGGGAAACCAAGGTGACTACAATTAAACAAAAAAAGTTTCTTGTTTATATTCCTATTGAAGAGCTCATAGGAAATCTACAAGTTTTTTAGATGAAACTTAACAAGCAAAAGGAAAAAGAAAGAGAAAAAGAGAAAGAGCTCAAGAGAAAGAAGAAGGAATAAAATAAAAGCCCAAGTTGAAGCTATTGTGAGTCAAGATTATCCATCCTCTCAAGTTGAAGAAGATGTTATGTACTTTAAAGGTAGACTTTAAAAAGGAAATTCTTCTTCTTCCATCTGATGCTTCAAATGTGGAAAGAAGGGTCACTTTAAGGAAGATTGCCCACAATGCAAAAAGACCCATCATCACAAGAGAAGGGAAGAGCACCACAAGATGAAGAAGAAAGGCACAAAATCTCTAGTGACTCCTCCTCAAGCACAAGTGAAGATTCTAGTGGAGGATCTATCTCATGTTTTAGTGAGAGTGGAGAACGCCATTTTTATCTCCTGGAAAGTTTAAATAATGATTCAAATGAGGTAAATCTAAACTCTTCAGATAAAGAATCCTTAATTTCCATTATTCATGCTACTCATTCATAAAAGGTTACTAAGATCATTGATAACTTACATGAAGAAAGGGATGATTTTGAACAAGTTAATATTTTCTTAAAAGATTATGTTGACAATCTCCAAAAGTAGTATCTAAAACTTGAATTGAAATTGAATAGTGTTGAGATAGAAAACAATGCTTATATTAAACAAATAGATGCGCTTAAACTTGAAAATGTAACTTACTTGATAAGATTAGATTTCTAGAAGCTCAACCTCCTATGGCTAGTTCTAATGAAGAACATATTAATATTGTGAATTCTTTCATGCTTGATATTGATGTTCTTAAAATTGAAAAAGGGGATAAAGATTTCATTATATAAGAAATAGAATATGAAAATAGTGTGTATCTGTCACGAAGCATTCGAACAAAACATTATTAACTAAACGGAAGTGATCATTAACAGCAAATTACTGAAAATCACTAAAATTTAAAACTTTTTTCAAAGAGATCCAATTCTAGGAATCTCTTATAACAAGAACCAAAGTATTACATATACATTCTGGTATACAAGTACATACCATGTACCATCTCTTCTCGAGGATTACATACAATAGTTGCTTTTCAAGAACTATACATAAGCAACATAAAACCTCGAGGCATCAAGCCAAAATATCTGATCGATTCATTCACAGTACCAACTACTAACTCTAAGGACCTAAGAGTACAGAGATGACACATATGACTCTCTATACAAAATATGACATCCAGAGTCTCCACCTGGAGTTTACAACTATCCTTGTTACTGGTGCTGCTCTCCCCCTGCTATAGGGTTTCTGCCTCCTCTTCTGCGTCTACCTAAAAAGTTGGACCCCACGGGGGTGAGACAATTGTAAATTTCCCTAGCGAGAGATATAACTCTCTACCAAAAACATTATTATTGCAGTTTAATAGAATAAAACTGAGTAGAGGATTTATATATTCAATGATAGATAGATCAATGTCTACACAGATTACAACAATATTATTATTCAAAGCATTTTAGTTATAACTTGATAAAACACCATGTCATTTATCTAATAAGGAATTTAAACACATGTATAACTTTTATCCTTCTAGGATATGCTAAGCAGGGTAACATCAACCAATGAATTCTCATATTTCAATCTTAACCAAATACGCTACATGGCTGATTACATTTTACAATCATACTTAAGCCCTGAGGAGATGAGGTATACCACTCATACTCCAATCGACCACGACTACGTTAAGCATCGGTACCACACAAGGTCAATGGAAGAGCCAGAATCCAAGACCTCAACCTTCTCGGTCAGTATGAGATTTTATGGCAAAGACATCATGTGTCAAACTGCAAATAGCTTGCCAAGGTATATTGGCATCTTTGCCATAGAGTATAGCCCGTAGCATATACTCTCTTCAGGGTTATGGCCCATAGACAATGCCTGGTATTTATATTGTGGAGTCATGGCCCGAAGCCATACTCTTATTGGGGTATGGTCCGTAACCAATCCCGTACATAGGATATAGCCCGTAGCCATTCCTATGGGGCATAAGGATATAATTTCCCAATTACCCCCACATATTCAAAAAAATGTGCTCTGGGTTATGCCGCGGAGCACCAGTTTCAAGAACATCAATTATTATGACAAATACTACAAAGAATGGGTAATACTTTCATCAAGTATTGTTCAACCTTTAATAAAGCATTGGGAACTCAATCCCTCATATCATCAGGTGCATTCTTATTTCTCAACACTCATCATCATGATTACGGAATATGGGTATTCAAACCCTCAGTTCATCATAGAACACTTGTTCCCGCTTATTAGGTAACTAATACCTTTAGGTCATCTGACCACGGTAAACATAATACTTGCTTCACAAGCATCTCACATGGCTTACAAGGTTTATTTCATCTCTTGTTACCTCTCACTGGGAAACAAGCCATGTTATGGCTCACAAGGCCCATCAAACAATTTCAATAATAGAAGATCATAGCTCATACCTGGCTATGCTCATCATCTCATGATATCTGCATGGTTAGTAATCACAATAGCAGTTATATCAATATAACATATCAACACCATGCAGTACAAGGGTAACACCACTATTCCCTTATCAGGGTTAGGGTTTCCCATTTCATATTAATCAGGTATACTCATCCCATTACCCAAAATTAGGACTTCACATACCTTCACTCTGTATTAGTGTTAGGGTTTCAAATTAGAGTTTCATATTTCATAGCATCACCCTGGATTAGGGTTTCATAACACCTCATCTTGTGTCAGGGTTTCACACATCATTACCATGAATTAAGGTTTCTTATAACTTTCCCCCAAATTAGGGTTTCATATAACATTACATAACATCACTCTGAATTAGAGTTTCTCATCAAATTATTGCATTAGGGTTTCATAACACATCATCCAGTGTCAGGGTTTCACACGTCTAGCAGCATACATTGTTATCATAAGTATTCAATCATACTTATTTATTCTCATCATTTACCACTAAATGATTATCAACACAAGGTATGAGTTTCTTTCTCATTCATACAAGAGTATGATTACATCATATTTTATCATCTTGGCTTAACCCTTTCTCAAGTATGTTAGCCTTCACTTATCAAAGTGAATTAAACTCATTGTATCTTAATGTAACAATTAACATAACACACTTCAGCTGTTGCTCATCCAAGTATATTGATTTGGAAGTGTATAAAGGTATATCAACCTTGAAGTGTTGAATATGATACCTGTCATATATTTAATGTATTACTTCCCTCATCACTTCTAACTTGCTCAAGTTCATCAACTTATATCGTATTAGGGTATTTTCCATCCTAACACTATGCACTAATCCTGCATTTATCATGTAATGTATTAGTCATAAAATAATACATTTGAATTCTCCAATCATCATCATTTGATATGGACTCATCTTAGGTTGAGACATTGTTGATATAAGGTTGTCCATCATCCACTACTTTAGGTGTTTCATATAACATCCTTTTTAAAATAGGGATTGTTATTAAAATACCCTAAATTTGGGTTTTCTCATATCATCACCCTAGATTAGGGTTACAACATTACCTTAGATTAGGATTTCACTTAACATTGCCCTAAATTAGGGTTAGGGCTCATCACCTTTTTGTCAATTAGGGTTTCATGATCTCTTTATCAAGGATCATACCCTAATTATATATATTCTATTCATAGTGGAAGTGTTGAGGCTTCACCACTACATGATTATCACTCATATATGAATTACTCTCTCTCTCATCCTCTCTAGGATGTTCATTACTCCAATCTTGATTAGATTGAGTTAATCCTATATTCAAAAACATACATTTATGGTTAGCTTTGTGTGTTGAGTTGTTGCCTCCATAAATATCAAAGGTTAACCCTACCAAGGTTACCAATCAATTAAGTAAATTATGGATTCAAACTTTGTAATTACTTTTGGTAATCATTGGGTAATGAGTTTATTACCTTCCTAGGTAGAAAATGCATAAATCATCTAAGTACATTAAATATGCTTCCATTGTAATCATCCTTGAGGTACTTTATAAGTACTCAATTAGTTTTGTAGTTAATTGAACCTTCAAATGATTAGAAATCATTTAATACATTAATTGGGCTTGATCAAATTGAACCATCAAAGGGTTTTAACCAAATTAAACTTTCAAACGATTTTTCTTAAGTTGGATATCCAAACGGTTTTGATCAAACATGCCCAAATGGTTTTTAACAATCATGTCCAAACATTTTTGAACAATTATGGACAAACAGTTTGATCAAACATCTCGAAACGGTTTTGAACAATCATGTACAAATAGTTTGATATCTTTTAGACCTTCAAATGGTCTTGGTCTCAACCTCAAACGGTTTTGAAAACTGTTTCAATTCAATCGATTTTGGAAACCCTAAACACCAAATGATCTTGAAGATCGTTAATCATCAAACGGTTTAGAAACCATTCTTTCCAAACGGTTAACTCAAAACCAAATGGTCAACTTTACCAAATGGTCAACTCAATCCAAACGGTCAATTGTCCCAAATAGTCAACTCAATCCAAACGGTCAACTGTCCCAAATGGTTTTGTACCCAATTCTTCAAACGGTTTGGTGAAACCGATTGAGCAATTTTATAGGAAACCAATTGGAGTTGCAATTTTGGGAAAAGTGTCCATGATGATTTCATCATCATCTACCTTCATTTCTAAGGTTCACATTAATACTGATTTCATAGAATCATCCATTATAACAACAATTAATCAAGAAGAAGGAGAAATCAACATAACTTGTAAATTGGAATTGAATAATAATGTAATTGGGTTCAAGTTATATAACCCACCTTCAAAGAATTATTCAAAGTTCCAAATCCAAGTATTTAATGGTGGAAGAAGCTTTCTCAACTATCCCAAGCTCGTGCTCAACTCTTTGAGTGAAATGAATGGACAAAGTTGAGAATTGAGTGGAGAAAAGAAGAAATCAAGCATTGATTTTCAATTTCCACCATGAAATCAAGGTGAAAGGAGAGCATGGAGCTTACCTATAGGTTGGGGGTCGTCCTCCTATTTCTCCTAAGCTCCCTTGGTCGCTTTGCAAACAAAGAGTGAAAGCAAATCCGAAAAGAGTCCTTGGTTGAGTGGGAAATGAAGTGTATATAAGGATTTCTGAAGAGAGAGAAAGTTGAAAAGCAATCCTTCAACTCCCCAAATTGGTGCCACTTAACCCCCTATACTCCTTGAATACGAAGTCATCCTCCTTTGACTTTAATTCTTCTTCATTAACCACAAATAAAGGAAAAGCAATTAAGCACCTTAACCATTATAATAATAATATCCAAAATTGAGTGGATATTACTTTTAATTAACTAATGTGAGTGGGCTCTCCACTCACTTAGATATTTTCATGGCCTTTGCATATAATAAGTACGTCCACACTTATCTACTTTCAACAATCTAATTTTTTGTTGAAGGCACTTCAAATAACATATTTATTTTTTCATTAATTTGAAGTAAAGTTCCATTTATGCTTAAATCTTGATTATTTTAATATCAAGATTCTCTCTCTTCCAAAATGATTCAAATGAGGCTCCCCTCTCAAATTATTTTCTCTACATGATGACAAGAATCATGAGGGACCCTCTTGAAGTGGTATTTTGCATATTGAACCCTAGGTTTTGGGTAAATTACACATTACACCAAAACTAGGTTTTAATGCACAAAGATTGCTCAACAAGCTCTATCTTGGTGCTCAAGCTTGTGGAAGCCATACCACTGCAACATACTAATTCCTATGATGCTTCAACATCTGAGGAACATTTTATCATGTAAAATTTGCAAGTTAACCGCTCAACTTGGGTAATTTGCACTTTAGTCCAAAATGGGCAAAACATTGTTTCAACATTATTCTAAAATGACTAAAATTGAAACATAAGTTCCTCTTGAGCCTTAATTACTTTTCAAAAGATAAGAGCAAGCATATAATTATCTTTCTAAAACAAAACATCTAGGTTTAAAGCATAACCCAAGTTAGGGATGTTACAAATTATAAACTCCTAACACGGATTTCGTCCCCAAAATCCCAGGAAAAGGAGAGACAGATATTATTCATTAATCATATCATCAAATATCCACATAAAATCTTAATGTCATGGAGATATCATAGAACCTTGAGTAATACAAAGTTCTTCCATATTTCTTATTTAGTTTAGAGTTTCACTTTCAAGAAAAGACCAAAGTTATGTTTTGTCATGCACTTGTGACTACAAGTCTTATCATATATCTATTGTGCCATCTAATTTATTGACACAACATTAATCTTTCTTACTACTTGTACCAACCATATCATTAGTTGTACATACCCTTTTTCATAAGGGGAGGTTACTTGTCAATTAATAACTTATCTTAGAGTTATCTCTGGATTATATATATAAGTTGCTTTAACATGTCTTGATAGGGGTATTCTTATGGAATTATTTTTATCTTGATAATTTTTCCACAATAATTACAATTGTTCCTTCAATCAGTACATCCTTATTGATGTTATGTTTATGCAGAGCATAAACCCCTAACATGTGATGTCCATACTATTTTATGTAATTAGACTGAATTCACGGTTGGCCATTCCAGGTAACTAACATAAGTCATTTAATTAGGAGTTATGCTTTTACATCAAGTGTCACAATACTCACTTGATTTGTATATTCCAAAAAGAAGAGAACACAAAGAAACACATTTCTCTTATCACCCTATATCATCTAGGGTTGTTTATCAAAGAGAAAAGATTATCCTCTAATTATTGTATGAACTTTCAATTGTTCATGAATCATTTACTCTGGTTTCATCCTAGGTTCCTTACCATCAGCAAAGTAATTATAAGGATGATTACATGTCATTATTCATTCCTTTGTTATTGTCTAACATATTTATGAACATTTTGTGATTTTATCACATTTCCCATTTCCTCATCATGGGAAAAGATCTTTCCTATTCACACAAGCTTTATCATACAGGGATCATCTCCCTTGTCTCATTTTCTTTATCATGAGGATTATACTTTTATTTCCTCATACACACAGATGGATCTAATATCATTTCATATTCCATTTTATTGTATTAAGGATGTGATAAAAATATCCATGCCATATTTCTAGTTTTTTTATGCTCACTGGATTGTTTCAGAATGACTACTTGATCAGAGTAATCAGAAAGATAAGAATCTAAGAGTCCCATACTTACCCTATCTCCAATATTTATATACCTGGCTAGGGTATACAAGTACTGAGATTAGGTAGTATGCACTTTATTTATTATTATGTTCCTCACTTTTCATATCATTATAAACACAAGATTTAACATTCCTGGATTTTCTTCAGGCATTACTTCTATATCTCATCCTTTATCACACCGATAAGAGAAATTATAAACCATTTAAAGGAATATTGAGTAAAATATAAGTCCTCATCTTCCATGTGTCCTCATATGACTTAGTCAAAGGAAGCTCGAAAACAACTACTTTCTTATATTTAACACATGAAATCATGAAATAATATATTAGAATGAAACTGTTTCATCTGACTTGCCTCATCTCATAGTTCGTTTACTGCCTCAGGCTGATTCTTCTCATAGAATCTTGCCTGGGATGTCTGTCCATGTCCTCGAATGCCACCAGAAAACTATTTCCTCTGATGACCTTGATGTCTCTGCCTCAGTGGTTGGGTTACTATTGTTTTTCCAACTGGATAATCTTTTACTAGATGTCCTACCTGTCTACATTGGTGACAGGTTCTAAGCTCTTGGTATGGTCTAAAAGGTCCTTTACCCTTTTTGGATAGCCCTTTCCCTAGTGCACTAGACCCTGGTTGTATTGGGGGTACAAAAAACTTCCCCTTTTTAGAACTACTAGGCTTATGATCCCGAGTTTGGATAGGCCTTTTCTTGGTTCTCTCTTCCTTATTGTTTGCTGGATAGTTCTTTCTGAAATGTCCAGGCTTCCCACACCTATAGCAGATTCTGCTTTTGTGTTGTAACCTATTTCTTCTAACATTTTCTATTGCTTCATCATGCTGATGTTGATTAATAATCATGTTGGAGTCCAAAACTTCATTATTGAGGGTTGGTAATCTGGGTTGTATTGCTAATGCACGGTCCACTATATGCATCATAGCTATCCTAAATTGCCCAAACAAAGCATGGAAAGTTGGGATCTCTATCTCTACTTGGTTAAACTGAGGATGTTTAGATACTGGTTCCTTCCTAGTCTGGTCCCATGCACCTCTTCCTAGTGCGGCAATGCTACTTTCAGTAGTATGTTCTTCATGTGATCCAGACATCTTCAAGTTCTTCTTCTCCTATATGAGTAGAAGACACTATCAGATACACTAGAAGACACTAGAACAGACTCAACAACCTTAATCCTACGTCTTTGTAGACTCAGTGAACCTATAGCTCTGATACAACTAATTGTCGCAAAGTGTTCAAAAAAAACATTATTAACTAAGCAGAAGCGATCATTAACAACAGATTACTAAAAATCATGAAAATTTAAAACATTTTTCAAAGAGATGCAATTCCAGGAAACTCTTATAACAAGAACCAAAGTATTATATATATATATGCTGGTACACAAGTACATACCATGCACCATCTCTTCTTAAGGATTACATACAACAGTTGCTTTGCCAGAACTATACATAAGCAACATAAAACCTCAAGGCATCAAACCAAAATCTCAGATCGATTCATTCAAAGTACCAACTACTAACTCCGAGGACCTAAGAGTACAGAGATGACACATAGGACTCTCTATACAAAATATGACATCCAGAGTCTCCACCAGGAGTTTACAGTTGTCCTTGTTAATACTGTTGCTCTCCCCCTGCTATAGGGTTTTTGCCTCCTCTTCTGCGTCTACCTAAAAAGTTGGATCCCACGGGGGTGAGACAATTGTAAATTTCCCCAGCAAGAGATATAACTCTCTGCAAAAAACATTATTAGTGTAGTTTAATAGAATGACACTGAGTAGAGGATTTATATAGTCAATAGCATATAGATCAATGTCTACACAGATTAGAACAATATTCTTATTCAAAGCATTTCAGTTATAACTTGATGAAACAACATGTCATTTATCCAATAAGGAATTAAAACACATGTATAACATTTATCCTTCTAGGATATGCTAAGCAGGGTAACATCAACCTATGAATTCTCGTATTTTAACCTTAAGCAAATATGCTACACGACTGATTACATTTTACAATCATACTTAATCCCTGAGGAGATGAGGTATACCACTCATACTCCAACCGACTACGACTATGTTAAGCATTAGTACCACACAAGTTCAATGGAAGAGCCGGAATCCAAGACCTCAACCTTCTCGGTTAGTACGAGATTGTATGGCAGAGACATCATGTGTCAAACTGCAAATAGCTTGCCAAGGTATATTGGCATCTTTGCTATAGAGTTATAGCTCGTAGCATATACTTTCTTCAGGGTTATGGCCCGTAGCCAATGGCTGGTATTTATATTGTGGAGTCATAGCTCGTAGCCATACTCTTATTGGGGTATGCTCTGTAACCAATCTCGTACATAGGATATAGCCTGTAGCCATTCCTATGGGGCATAAGGATATAATTTCTCAATTACCCCCACATATTCAAAAATATGTGCTTCGGGTTATGTCGCGGAGCACCCATCTCACCATTCAGCAATTTCTGACGCTGATGGATTTGTGGTCAGGGAAACTACATTAAATGATATCACTTGATTAATTAAGTGTATTACCATATTCTTTTAGCATCAAACAAGTTTCCATAACATCAATTATTATGACAAATACTACAAAGAATGGGCAATACTTTCATCAAGTACTGTTCAACCTTTAATAAAGCATTGGGAACTCAATCCCTCATCTCATCAGGTGCATTCTTATTTCTCAACAACTCATCATCATGATTATGGAATATGGGTATTCAAACCCTTAGTTCATCATAGAACACTTGTTACCACTTATTAGTTAACTAATACCTTCAGGTCATTTGACCACGGTAAATATAATACTTGCTTCACAAGCATCTCACACGGCTTACAAGGCTTATTTCATCTCTTGTTACCTCTCACTAGGAAACAAGCCATGTTATGGCTCACAAGGCCCATCAAACAATTTCAATAATAGAAGATCATAGCTCATACCTGGCTATGCTCATCATCTCATGATATTTGCATGGTTAGTAATCACAATAGCAGTTATATCAATATCACATATCAACACCATGCAGTACAAGGGTAACACCACTATTCCCTTATCAGGGTTAGGGTTTCCCATTTCATATTAATCAGGGATACTCATCCCATTACCCAAAATTAGGACTTCACATACCTTCACCCTATATTAGGGTTAGGGTTTTAAATTAGAGTTTCATATGTCATAGCATCACCCTGGATTAGGGTTTCATAACACCTCATCTTGTGTCAGGGTTTCACACATCATTGCCTTGAATTAAGGTTTCTTATAACTTTCCCCCAAATTAGGGTTTCATATAACATTACATAACATCACTCTGAATTAGAGTTTCTCATCACATTACTGCATTAGGCTTTCATAACACATCATCCTGTTTTAGGGTTTCCCATGTCTAGGAGCATACATTGTTATCATAAGTATTCAATCATATTTATTTATTCTCATCATTTACCACTAAATGATTATCAACACAAGGTATGAGTTTCTTTCTCATTCATACAAGAGTATGATTACATCATATTTTATCATCTTGGCTTAACCCTTTCTCAAGTATGTTAGCCTTCACTTATCAAAGTGCATTAAACTCATTGTATCTTAATGTAACAATTAACATAACACACTTCAGGTGTTGCTCATCCAAGTATATTGATTTTGAAGTGTATAAACGTATATCAACCTTGAAGTGTTGAATATGATACCTGTCATATCTTGAATGTATTACTTCCTTCATAACTTCTAACTTGCTCAAGTTCATCAACTTATATCGTATTAGGGTATTTTCCATCCTAACACTTTATGCACTAATCCTGCATTTATCATGTAATGTATTAGTCATAAAATAATACATTTGAATTGTCCAATCATCATCAATTGATATGGACTCATCTTAGGTTGAGACAATGTTGATATAAGGTTGTCCATCATCCACTACTTTAGGTGTTTAATATGACATCCTTTTTAAAATAGGGATTGTTATTAAAATACCCTGAATTAGGGTTTTCTCATATCATCACCCTAGATTAGGGTTACACCATTACCTTAGATTAGGGTTTCACTTAACATTTCCCTAAATTAGGGTTAGGGCTGATCACCTTTTTTTTTAATTAGGGTTTCATGATCTCTTTATCAAGGAGCATACCCTAATTATATATATTCTATTCATAGTGGAAGTGTTGAGGCTTCACCACTAAATTATTATCACTCATGTATGAATTCCTCTCTCTCTCTCATCCTCTCTAGAATGTTCATTACTCCAATCTTGATTAGATTGAGTTAATCCTGTATTTGAAAACATACATTTAAGGTTAGCTTTGTGTGTTGAGTTGTTGCCTCCATAAATATCAAAGGTTAACCCTACCAAGGTTACCAATCATTAAATATGCTTCCACTGTAATCGTCATTGAGGTACTTTATAAGTACTCAATTAGTTTTGGAGTTAATTGAACCTTCAAATGATTATAAATCATTTAATCCAGTAATTGGGCCTGATCAAATTGAAACATCAAAGGGTTTTAACCAAATGAAACTTTCAATTGATTTTGCTAAACTTGGATCTCCAAACAGTTTTGATCAAACATGCCCAAACGGTTTTCAACAATCATGTCCAAATGGTTTTGAACAATCATGGCCAAACGGTTTGATCAAACATGTCCAAACAGTTTTGAGCAATCATGTCCAAACGGTTTGAGACTGTTTAGACCTCAAAACGGTCTTGGTCTCAACCTCAAACAGTTTTGAAAACCGTTTCCATTCAATCGGTTTTGGAAACCCTAAACACCAAACGATCTTGAAGATCGTTAATCATCAAACAGTTTAGAAATTGTTTCTTTCCAAATGGTCTAATCAAAACCAAACGGTCAACTGTCCCAAATGGTCAACACAATCCAAACAATCAACTGTCCCAAACAGTCAACTCAATCCAAATGGTCAAATATCCCAAATGGTTTTGAAGCCAATTCTTCAAACGGTTTGCAAACCGGTTTGGTGAAACCGATTGACCAATTTTATCGGAAACTGATTGGAGTTGAAATTTTGGGAAAAGTGTCCATGATTATGTCATCATCATCTACCTTCATTTCTAAGGTTCACATTACTACTGATTTCATAGAATCATCCATTATAACAAGCAATTAATCAAGAAGAAGGAGAAATCAACATAACTTGTAAAATTGGAATCGAATAATAATGTAATTGGGTTCAAGTTATGTAACCCTCATTCAAAGAATGTTCTAAAGCTCCAACTCCATGTATTTAAAGGTGTAAGAAGCTTTCTCAACTATCCCAAGCTCATGCTCAACTCTTTGAGTGAAATGAATGGTCAAAGTTGAGGATTGAGTGGAGAAAAGAAGAAATCAAGCATTGATTTTCAATTTCCACCATGAAATCAAGGTGAAAGGAGATCATGGAGCTTACATACAGGTTGGGATTAGTCCTCCTATTTCTCCTAAGATCCCTTGGTCGTTTTGCAAACAAATAGTGAAAGAAAATCCGAAAAAGAGACCTTTGTTGAGTGGGAAATGATGTGTATATAAGGATTTTCAAAGACAGAGAAAATTGAAAAGCAATCCTTCAACTCCCCAAATTGGTGCCACTTAACCCCCTATACTCCTTGCATACGAAGGCATCCTCCTTTGCCTTTAATTCTTATTCATTATCCACAAGTAAAGGAAAAGCAATTAACACTACTACAGAAACGGCCTTTGGCGTCGGTCGTTTAACCCCATTTGGCGTCAGTTTCCGACCGACGCCTATGTGGGCGCCGCTAAAGGTCGAACACTTCGGCGTCGGTTTTTTAACCGACGCCTATTTATTCTATAGGCGTCGGTCGTTTAATATATAACTGACACCAAAAGTGTTCGTGCCACAGAAAATGGCGTCATCTAGGGCACTTTCTGCGTCGGTTATTTACTAAACAACCGACGCCTATATAGCATATAGCGTCGGTCACTTTTAGTAGATAACCGACGCATAAAGTGCCCTAGATGATGCCATTTTCTGTGGCGCGAACACTTTTGGCGTCGGTTATATACTACAACACCTACGCCTATACTTCAAGACGACACGGCCGTGCTTCCCTGCACGGCCGTGTTTAGTACTATAGGCGTCAGTTTTATATGAATAACCGACGCCTTTTCCACCACGGCCGTGCTATCCTGCACGGTCGGGTTGTTTGTACTATTAGGCGTCGGTTTTTATCAAATAACCGACGTTGTATGTCTTTGCTGACGGTTTTCTATAAATAACCGACGCCTATTTCTATATTTTTTTTTCATATCAGTTTGCAGGCCTGCTGTGGCTGGTCAGCAGGATGAGAACCTGCAGTTCAGTTTTCTGAACTGCAGGTTTACGACATCCATTGATATCAGCCTACAAACAGGCCGCAAACCTGCAAAAGTCACAAGGAAAATTTCACACAAGTACATACATTCAGACATCAATTCAATTCTCACATTCACACATATAGAAACATTCAAATACATGTATTAACATTCAGAAATATTCATTTACAAAGTATCATTCATTATCGCTATCAACATCCCAATTATATCTTACAGTTGCCACTGCTTGTATGGCTTTTTCCCATTCTTCTCTTACTTCATTTAATGCTTCCATCGTATATGGAGCATGTATATTTTTTAAGTGTTTACCTATAGTGTGGTCAGTTTTAAACACCTGCAAAGAGAATGATGTATATATAAGTAATAATATAAAAATAAGATTGATATATTTCATACTAACTAATGAGACTATATGTAATACCTCATGTATGCTATCGATGTCCAATGCGGCATGTTTGATAATCATCTGCATAAATCACATCACATAGTATGCGCATGCCCAGCCATTGTCTTGTGTAGTACACTATAAATTGAAACATACAAAATAATACAACTAAGCACAATTCACATCAATAATATATATATTCGAGTCGGGAACTTACTTGTACGTTCTGCCAATTTATTGGCTGGTTCTTTTTCCTTGGGACCGTTCCTCCAGCCTTTTTGAATGCATCTAAACCCCTACATGTTAATATAACACAATAAATTGCACAAGTAAATAGTAATGTAATAAAAGATGTTAACGGATATAAAAATGAAATATTTCTCACCAGAATAATGGCATTCTCATTACGTGTCCAATTTTAGTGTTCAATGTACTCCCCGCAGGATCTAGATAATAAACAGTGAATGTCCCGGGGACAATAACTAGTAACTCCCAATGTCTACCGCTAGAGGTAAGAAGTTAACAATTAATAACTCAAAATGCAAAATAAAAATGGAATTTTCTTAAGTCCAAATTATAAATAAAGTAAACTTACTTGACATTGAATGGAGCTATTATTATCGTCTTCTTTTGCTGACCAAAAATTGTAAAAGCATCTATACAGTATTGTTGAACATTATCAGGGTCTTTAGCTACCAAACTAATCAATGATGGAATCAAAAATCCCACATGATCAAATGCAAATTGTTTGCAATGATCTTCGACTAAGTAGCTGCAAAACATATAGGCGTATGCATTAATATATAAGAAACCAGATCACCGGATCTTACACAAGGTATATGGATGTATAAACAAGATCTCACCTTATCCATGTCTCTATCATTGATGTATTCAGCCAATCATACATAAACAACTCAATAATATCTTGTATAAATAAAGAGCTATCGTATGATTGACCTGCATAATCTGCATCTAAAGAAACTATTATAGGGCAATGTATATTATGTGCCCGTAGCCAACATGCCATTCCCCTACAAGCAGGACCTAACGGGTATGTTGGGTCAGTTGGAACCCAAGTTGGTAATGCGGGAAGTGGAGGTGGAGGCCTAGGTGCTCCTGATGTCTTCTTTTTAACCTGTATATATAATTTCAGATCAATTGACATCATATATACACATTAACAGTCTAAATCAATGTAAATTTATCTTACAATTTCAGTCGTGTAGACGACATCTGCTTTGGGCCACAATATGACCCCGCCTTCTGCCTCACCAAGTGTATCAATATCTGGGTGGGCATATGGCAACGCAACTTCCCTCCAATCGGGTAATACATGTAGCGGGCTCACACGAATGTAGCCCTGCGGCATTGGAGTCCCATGAAACGTTGCCCCAGGAAGGGACTGGTAAGCCTGCGCCTCTGCAACAACATAGTCTTGCATTCTTAAGCGACATGGCTTCAATGCCTACAAATTTAAGTAAAGAATGTTATACATATATACATATAATCTTGAAAACATATCATCTTGAAAAGACTAGCTACAATGTCATAAATAATATTTACAACAGACGTGTTAGGCGATGGGTCTCCAGGATTACTCGCAGTCTGTGCATCAGGAGAAGAGTGGGTCGCCATAGGCTGATTGGAAGCCTGAGATGCCTGCCACCGCATCAATTCTTCCTTGACCTTCTCAGCAACTACATCGTTGACCTTCTTAGCAACTAAATCCTCAACTCTCTTATTCTCCTTTACATGGATAAAAGAAACATTAGCTTCTTATTAATGAATTTCCTTTTGCATTAACATTCTAAAAAAAGAATAGGTTACCTCTTCTTGAGAAAGTCCCGCTCTGGGTTTGCGCTGGGATGGCCCAAAGAATGCTTTGATGCCAACACCAGCGCCGGCACCTCTAACACGTCCAGGATGCTCTGGGTTACCCAGAGCAACTGTCAATTCATCCCTTGTGCCCTGAGGGATGAATGTGCCTTGTTTCCTCTGCTCGTGCAGCTCCCGCTAATCACCATAAATAGAAATTGGTAAGTTAACACCACAAATAATCAATATTCAAACGATTTCTCTAAGAGTTGTATTTTACCATTTTTGCAGCCGCCTCAGCAGTTACAGGCTTCTCTATTTCACCCTTCTTGTTTTGCCTGCCAGCTATCCAGATATCATGGCGAGGCATGGGTGTGGCAGACTCCTGAGTAGGAGCAGACTCCTGAGTAGCAGCAGACTGCTGAGTAGCCGCAGACTCCGCCTGTAGTCTTTGGCGAACGCTTGCATAGCCTTTTGGACCCATAGTGTGGTCATGCACATTCAGTGCACACCTTGCTTTTTGTGCGTCACTGAGGGCCTAGTTAGTATGCACATTAATGATTTGGTTAGTAGCACTAAATGTTAATCTTGAATAGGTGAATACAATGTATATTAATTAAATTGGGAGTGACGCCTAATACCTTGAATTCTTCAGATTTTCTTGAAGCAACAAAATTGTCCCAATCTTCTTTGTCCAAGAAGTTCCATTGTTCAAGGGATGACTTCTTCTTCTTATCACCCTCTTTTATGTATTCTCTATTCAGATTTGTCCTATAATTCCTAAGCATCTTTCCAGCGCATTGCATCACACTTTTACGATGCAACTTCTCATCCAATGCAAACAGATTCTGTAAAACAGAAATGTTATTAACTAGTATCTAAAATAGAATTGCAAATAATAGAATTTGTAATCTACAAAATAGAATTGCAAATAATAATAACTCACACATAAATCCTTCCATATCAAGTCTTTTTTCCCTTGAGGAACTTTATGCCAATTATCATACTTAACACCACAATGGCTCCGAGTGGTACACCCAAGATAGTTTACAAAATTATTGTGGTTCACTCCAATTGCATTTCCTCCATTATCAAACTCCACCACCAATTTGGATCCACTACCACTTAGCGCTAATAACTTCTTCAACAGAGTGATGCCCCTTTTCTTGTTAAGTGTTTGGTGCTGCGCATCAAGTTGCTCCAGTGCTTCAGTGGGTACAGGTACATCATCAACCTAAAATTTGACAAAAATAAACACACTAAATTAGCCCAATATAGAAATATAGGATATATTACATAACTAGAAGATAATGAATTTTATAGAAATATAGGATATGTTTTAAGAACTTACATTGGTATCCTCACCATGCTTGTCATGGACAACATGCTCATCATGGACTTCATGCTCATCATGGGCATCATGCTCATCATGGTCAGCCATCTGAAAATGTCATTAAAAAGACAAACATTTAGCATTTGTATTAAATAGAAAAAGGCAAACATTTAGCATTTGTATTAACTAGAAAAAGGTAAACATTTAGCATTTGTATAAACATACATGTCTCTAAAATTGTGATCTTTTATCAATTAACAATCCTTCATTGTGATCTCCGGATTATAAACATACATTTCTTAACATCTGCATGCCACCTCAAATTCTTCGCATCTTTCGGATTTGCAAACAAGCGTTGAAACTGTGATATTATAGGTAGATACCACAACACCTTGGCAGGAGAACCAGTTTTGGACTCCCCCGAAGTCGTCAATTTATACCGTGACACACCACATTTTGGACAATCTTTCAAATCTACATAGTCCTTTTGAAATAATACACAATCATTCGGGCATGCGTGTATCTTCTTGGCCTCCATTCCCATTGGGCACAACATTTTCTTTACCTGGTATGTTGAGATTGGCAGCTCGTTTCCTTCAGGAAGCATTTCTTTCAACAAAGTCAACAATGAAGTGAAGCTTTTGTCGCTCCATCTATTGTTAGCTTTCAACTTATACAATCTCAACACAGCGCTAAGCTTTGTAAACTTAGCACAGCCTGTGTATAACGGTATCTCATCATCATGCACAATGTTTCTAAAGATAGGAGGTGGATCGGTGTGCTCTACCCTACAACTATCCAGCATCACATCAACGATGTCTGCTGGAACTGGTTCGTTCACATTTACGTCATCGGAGGCAATTTCTTCTTCCACCCAAGCACTGCTATCGACATCTACTGGTTTCGATTTTGAAATCTCTCCATGCTAGTGCCATTCTGTATAGCCTTGTACAATCCCGTTGCACATGACATGACTTTTGATTTCCTCACCAGTGTTGACTTTCAAGTTGTTACCGCAATGCCTACATGGATAGTAGAACCTATCTGTAGGTTTTTTCCTATGTTCCTCGGCAAATCTAATAAACTGATCAAGACCAGATATAAACTCTGGGGTGCAACGATTACGAATGGACATCCATGATCTATCCATTCTATGATAAGAGAAAACAAGTATATATTAGGAAACAAGTATATATTAGGAAAAGATTAGGGTATACACTTACATCCTAAGTGTATAATGTGATGTCATTCTTATATATAATAAATGTGTACCACCTATCCCATCCTTGAGCACCTAATCTCACTAGTAAGTATATAATGTGTATTGGGTTTTCAAGAAAATTTCGGCAGCATTTCCCCGTTGTTCTCTAAGTACATATGTACTTAGAGAACAAACGGGGAAATGCTGCCGAAATTTTCTCGAAAACCCAATACACATTATACACTTACATCCTAAGTGAGATGAGGTGTTCAAGAACAGTCCCAAACCGGGGACTATCCAAGATTTACTCCTAATGAGTCAATCTTGGACGGGTTTCTAGGCCAACAAACACATTTGATGTCATTCTTATATATAATAAATGTGTACCACCTATCCCATCCTTGAACACCTAATCTCACTAGTAAGTGTATAATGTGTATTGGGTTTTCGAGAAAATTTCGGCAGCATTTCCCCGTTGTTCTCTAAGTACATATGTACTTAGAGAACAAATGGGGAAATGCTGCCGAAATTTTCTCGAAAACCCAATACACATTATACACTTACATCCTAAGTGAGATTAGGTGTTCAAGAACAGTCCCAAACCGGGGACTATCCAAGATTTACTCCTAATGAGTCAATCTTGGACGGGTTTCTAGGCCAACAAACACAATAATAGATATCTACAATGAAGCCGGACTCCATACAAACAATATATAATTTAGTGATCATTGTTCATTCTAATTTATACCAATGTACAAGTAATATAAAGAACAATGTGGATTATATGGGACATAAATTCATTGTTCATTGTCCAACATTAGGTTCAACACTTGAAACATACATTCATTTACAACATAAAAAATTTGTATCATTAGGGTGCAACATGTGGATTATATGGGACATAAACATCAAGGTGGTCATAAGGGAGGATATTTCCTTATTTATGAGTAAGCGATATAAGATTAAGATCCATATAAAAATTAGGGCAGAAGGAAGAAATAAATCTTCTTTAGGATACAATAGACCCTTATGGATGTATTTAGGGTCATAGGTACCATCATAGAACAAAAGGGGTACACTCTAGGATTTCAGATCACACTACATCATGTATTTTATACAAAATTACATGTATGTGTATATAAAAAATATATTTATAAGGAACTTCTATACATATCAGTATCTCTAATCATTAAAATCGGCAAGCAGATTAGTAATTGTAAATAACAAACTACGAATTGTTGAATTAAAGTAATCACTAAAGTAATACTAACCAGTAGTACCAATCATTAATCACTGAAAGCAACAAGGAAATCAGTAAAACTAATCATGCATTACTAGTATAATAGAGCAATAGGATATTTACTTCGATGCATTACAACAGTACCCAATTATTTCAGCTTACATACCTTTCGTTAGCGGCGGCGGACAAGTAGGCGAGCTCCCAGCAGTGGTGGTCGAAGCAGGAAGAAGGGGGGCGGCGCTGGGCGTGAGCAGGGAGGAAGGAGCTACGGCGGCGGGCGACGCTGGACGAAGTAGGAAGAAGCGAGGGCGGTGACACTGGAAGAAGCTACAGCGGCGGGCGACGTTGGAAGAAGCTAGGGCGGCGACGCACAGCAGCAACACCGGCAGCGTTGGCGAGGTGAGGAGCACATGCGGAGGAGAAGGAGCGGCGACACGTCGGTGAGAAGAAACACAGGAGAAGGGGGCGCGACGGAGAACGGGGCGCGGAGAAGAAAAAGAAGGCAGCAGCAGTGGCGGCGCGGCGGCGCTGTCGTGGAGAAGAAGGAGCAGAGAAAAAGGGAAATCGGCGGCGACAGCAGAGAAAAAGGGCAATCGGCTCGCAATGAAATAGAAGAAAGGGGAAGAGTCAGGCGATCGCGGGATATTAAGTTCCCAAATAGCGTCGGTTGTTTAAAACAACCGACGCCTAAACATCTTTAGCGTCGGTTGTTTGAAACAACAGACGTCCAATTGGACGATATTTTCACGAAATTATTTGGCGGGAACCACTTTCCGCGTCGGTTATTAAAGGATAACCGACGCTGAAAGGGACACTTTTCGCGCAAATTTCCATCGCACATACGTGTCGGTTTTTATCTACATAACCGACGCTGAAAGTGACACTATTTTTTTTGCTCGAAAATTGGATTTCGCAGGCGACTTTAAGCGTCGGTTGTTTATAAACAACCGACGCTGTATTCAAAGCGGTACCCGTGTCTGGTTGGTCTTCGAATATAGACGTCGGTTTGCCTAAATAACCGACGTCCAATATTATAGGCGTCGGTTTTCCTAAAGAACTGACGCCCAGAAAAGCGACACTAAATGCTGTTTCTGTAGTAGTGTAAGCACCTTAACCATTATAATAATAATATCCAAAATTGAGTGGATATTACTTTTAATTAACTAATGTGAGTGGGCTCTCCACTCACTTAGATATTTTCATGCCCTTTGCAAGGAATAAGGACGTCCACACTTATCTACTTTCAACCATCTGATTTTTTGTTGAAGGCACTTCAATTAACATATTTATTTTTGCATTAATTTGAAGTAAAGTTCCATTTATGCTTAAATCTTGATTATTTTAGTATCAAGATTCTCTCTCTTCCAAAATGATTCAAATGAGGCGCCCCTCTCAAATTCTTTTCTCTAAATGATTCCAAGAATCATGAGGGACCCTCTTTAAGTGGTATTTTTCATATTGAACCCTAGGTTTTGGGTAAATTGCACATTATACCAAAACTAGGTTTTAATGCATAAAGATTGCTCAGCAAGATCTATCTTGGTTCTCAAACTTGTGGAAGCCATACCACTGCATCATACTCATTCCTATGATGTTTCAACATCTAAGGAACATTTTATCATGTACAATTTGCAAGTTAACCCCTCAACTTGGGTAATTTGCACTTTAGTCCAAAATGGGAAAAACATTGTTTCAACATTATTCTAAAAGGACTAAAATTGAAACATAAGTTCCTCTTGAGTCTTAATTACTCTTAAAAAGATAAGAGAAAGCATATAATTATCTTTCTTAAAAAAAACATCAAGGGTTAAATCATAACCCAGGCCAGGGATGTTACAATATCTTTCTATGATTACTTTGTTTTAAAAAGAAAATGCTTCCTTACTTTCTAAAATCAATGTCCTTGAATCATATTATAGTTTTACTAGTAGAGAGAATAATGTTGCTATTGTTATAAATTGGCATGTTTTACTAAAGTGCACATTGCCATTCTTTAACTTGCCTATCTTGCATACAACTCCATCTTTCTTATTGCTATAAATTGGCATATTTATATCTTGTAATTACCTATCTTGAGTTGTTATGGACGTTTTGATGATGATCTCTTTGGATCTCTTGATTGTAATCTAAATTTCTTCCATTGTGCTCTTAGTTTTCACATTTATCTAGTTGTATATCATTTGATGCAATCTTGAGTTTTTTAGTGGTAATCATCTTATGGTAATGATTTATATCCTCTCATGCATATGAAATTGCTTATCTCTTTGTTTGGATATTTCTCTACATCTACTCATAAGCTTGTTCTTTAACTAGTGCATCTTTTGCTATGACCTAGATCCTACTAGTAGCCTAACTTGTGATATCATCTACTAGTAGTTCATGTACATGTAGTTATATTATTGTTCATCAATTGGTATGTTTACTCATCAATTTCTCCAACTATATTCTATGCTTGTATCTTGTTTGATACTTACTCAGGTTTCTCCTTTGATTTGCATATATACTATCTTGAGTTGATTGCTTGCATACTCATTGCCTTAATTGTTACTATAATTATATCTAGTGTTGTTCATTTACATGTCTTGATTTTCTTTGCATACATTTCTTGGACAATCCCTTAGTGTTTTCTCTTCTACACTCCCTTTTTTCTAACAAGTTATTTTTTGGCTCTTCAAATCCCTCACTTTTTGAAATAACAAAGGGGGAGAATACATGTCTTAAGTAAAGAGGAGAAGGCATATATGACGAGAAGACATGTATGAGTAGAAGACATATTTTCTATACATGTAAGGAAAGTTAACCATGAATGAGAAATCACATCAATTGAGGGGGAGTATGTGAACTCCACTAGCATCAATTGAGGGGGAGCATATGAACTCAATTCCATTGAACCACTAGGTTTCTCCAATGGCATTGTTTTACTTAAATGCTTTTAAAACATTTATGGAATGCTTTGTCATCTTCAAAAGGGGGAGAATGTTGACTCAGGGTCTAAATTGATGAATCCTTTGTTTTGATGATTTCTAACCATTCCACTCATGCGTGTCTAATTCTTCTAATTTAGTGATTTTAGCTTGGACAGCCCCACTCCAAATACCTAAAATTGCTCATCCTAAGTTGGAGAAATCAAGTCATACATCCATAAATATCAAGATTGAAAAATAGATAATTTCCTCTAAGATCTTTGATGTAAATCACTTGTCATGATTGTATAACTAGTAATTAAGCTTAGAAAAAAAACCAAGAGCACTTAATTCGAATGTTTAAACACTTTTGGGGCAATTATAAAAAATGTTAACAGACTGCCATGTTGGTATTTGTCCTGATGACAACTCAGTTCATGGGCTATAAGGTTTGTGATAATTCCCATGGTCGGATGAGTTTTTACTGATGACAACTCGACCAACACCCTACACTTACAAAAAAAAATTAAAGCAATCGGTCAAGTTCCATCAAGGATAAACTCGACCGACCACTTCAAATTATTTTGTTATATAATATCATGTCGGGTTGCCAAAAATATAACTCAGCCAACAACATTGTATGTTTCAGTGCAAAAAAGTGTTTCTAGCCATTGGAGTGCTCTGAAATTTGAAAATATATTCATTGGAACTCCGGAAACGGATACAATTGGCTCTTAAGTGTGTCTATTGGCTAGTTGGAAACTTCAACTATAAATAGGACCCATTGGGATCCATGCCATGGTTGTCCAAGCACTATCAAGGTCCCTATATTATTGTAGAGAGATATTTTCCTTGAAGAGACTCCATCCACTCTCATAAGATTAAACACTTGCTACATTCCTTAGAGTGAGTAGGAGATTTGTAAGAGAGTTAGTCGTACATGTATATCTTGCGAGGCTATCACTTCCTCCACCTCCCAATCTCTCCTTCTATAATAATTATGAATATTTTCTCTCTTGGCTAAGAGATGTGAAAAATAAGAAGGGAAGAAGTCCCTTAGTGAAATCTTGTCCTTGGTGAAGGTGAAGTTAAAGGCGAAAGATCCAAGTCAAGAGTGGGTAATTACTTGAAGGTGGAAGATTTGTTGTAAGAGTGGATATGTCTTTGGAAAAGGCATAAGACTCATTGCAAAAGTAGGGAAGTTCTTGGTAAGGTATAAGACTCTTGGTCATGGATAGGTAATTTCTTTCTACAGTTATTAGCTCCCTTACCCTTAATGGGAATTCTAGGTACCCTTGACCTTGAATAGGGAGGTCTTATGGTGCAACTCTTATAATGGAATATAAGGAGAGAGACATGGTTGAAAAACCTAGAGGTTGACCGCTCTAGGTAGTGAACATACATCTCCTATTTTTGAGATTGGAACCACTACACATAGCTTGTGTTATCTTGTGCTTGTTCAGACTCTCTCCCTTGTTATGTATGTTTTTTTTTGAAACCCTTGTAGAGATTAGTTATTATTCATGCCGCTCTCTACTGAGGATATTAAACGAGGGATAGAAACATCAATTTCCAACTTCAACCAAGGAGGAATGTCTCTTGAGAAGAAGCGAGGAAGGAAGGAATACAAGGTATGTTTTGCAATGCGGTCGGCTACTTGGTTCATCATGTGGGGTATGAAGGAAATCTGAACATTAGGGAACGCAGATAGAATAGTAGCTGCTTTCTTCCTCAGAGGCTCGAGCTTATTGGCTTCACATTACTTGTGGAGTAGAGAAGCTATGGCAGTGGTGGAGTCAGAGAAGATGGTTGCATTCCTCTAATTGTTTGTCTTGCAGAGTTCAAGAGCTTTCAGGATACCCTTCATCTCGGTTTCTTTAGCTGAGGAGGCTAAGCCAGGGTCACCATATCCTTGAATACAGCGGCCTTGCCCATTCAGAATGTGAATGTCGTAACCCACTTTGAGGCTGTGTGCTTGAAAAGCAGCGTCAACTAAGATGATGTGAGCGGCGCCGTCCGGGGATGGGGGCGAGCGCCTGGTCACCTTATGTTTTGTGAGGCTCTGAGTGTGGGCGAGATGCTTGATAGCTGCAGACCTTTTCTTTATGAAGGCTGCTTGGGAGGCAGACGGTTGATGTCCTCCATTATGAATGACTTCATTGCGTGTACGCCAGATGGTCCAAGCTCCAACACTACGGACGAGCTTTTCCTCTAGGATACCCGTACCAGTGGTGAGGAGATCTAACCAGTCATCGTCGGGCAATGAGAAGAAGGAGGGTTCTACCCCTAAGTGAGTCCAGACTTGTTTACTTTCTGGGCAATCCCTGAGACAGTGAACCGCTATTTCGTCTGCTATGTGGCAACGTGGGAAAAGCTCTCCGAAGAAATGTATCTTCTTACTTTCTCCGCATTGGTGAGGAGAGACCTGTGTTGCAGAAGCCAAAGAAAGGTCCTTATCTTCAGTGGTGCTTGGAGGGACCAAATTTCTTTCCAATTCGTGCTTGTAGTGTGATGGGTGGCCGAGCAGAGCCAGTTGTAGGCGGAGCTGGTCAAGAATTCACCATGAGGCTCGAATGGCCAGGACCAAGTGTCAAGTTCATCACTCGCAGTTGGGGCCATGGTATTTTGGATAATCGTCCATGTTGTGGGTGGCAAGAAGGAGTGAATAAAGTCCCAGTCCCAGGTGCCATCCTCAAGGGACATACTGCTAACTTTTAGATCCATGAGATCATTCGGGATCAAGGTAGATGGGGCGAGGTCCATAACAGATTTACCAAGTAACCATTTGTCATACCAGACGCTTGTGGATTTACCAGAGATGACAGTTTTATGACAAAAACTTTCCAGCTTAGGAAGATAGGATTTGATGAAAGACCAGGCCGCAAATCCAGGTCTCTTGAGGAAGGACCCATTCCTGATGTATTTTCCACGAATCACACAAACCCAAAGGTGTGTAGGGTGGTTCATAAAATGACAAACATTCTTTAACATCAGTGATTCATTCTGCAAGCGAGCATCTTTGAGGCCAAGGCCTCCTAAATATTTACTGCAAGAAATTTTTACCCAGGACACCTTGCAGAGGTGGCACTGTCCACTGCGTCCAGCCCAGATGAAGTCCTTAATGTGGCAGTTGATATCATCATAGAGAGTAGGTGAAAGGCGTACTGTCTGCATCGTGTAAGAAGGAATTGTTTGGAGCGTGCTCTTGGCCAAGGACACACAGACCAGCTGTTCATCCTAGACATGATGGATTGCAGAATGGAACACCTAGGTAGCGCCCACGGTCGTCAGTGCTAGGGATGCCCAAACGACGGCAGAAGGAGTTCTTCTCCCTAGAAGAGCAGTTAGGCGAGAAGAAGCAGTGAGATTTCTTGTGTGAGATGACTTTCCCAGAGAGCTTTGTGAAGGTATGGATGATAGACCGGATGTTCTTAGCTTGTTTGTCAGACACTTCAGACATGAGCAAGAGGTCGTCCGCGAACATGACATGTGTAAGGGGAACGCCATGCTTTGAGAGAGTGACCGGTTTCCAGTCACCATCCAAAGCAGATTTAGTAATGGCCTGGCTTAAGCGCTCCATGCAAAGAACGAAGAGATAGGGACTCAAAGGGTCACCTTGTCAAACACCTTGGCAGACGTTGAAAGGTTCTAAAGGATTTCCTTCCCAAATCAACGAGGTATTACCCGAGGAGATAATGTTCATGATGAAATGAATGAGAGCATCGGGAAGCCCAATTTTGATAAGCATATCTTCAATGAACATCCAGTTCATGCGGTTGAAAGCCTTGGATAGATCAATTTTTATGGCTACCCATTTCTGTTTGCCACGCATGGATTTCATGGAGTGAATAACTTCTTAGACCAGAAGGATATAGTCGTTGATGCGTCTCCCAGGAAAAAAGCTAGACTGATTCTCAGAGATCCAGTCATTGAGAAAGGGTTTTATGCGTTCGACTATCACTTTTGAAATAAGCTTGAAACAACAGTTATTCAGGGAAATAGGTCTGAGATCAGAGCATCTCTGTGGGCTAGGGATCTTCGGGATGAGAACCATAAGAGAATTAGCGATTTGAGTGTTGCAGTTGCCTGTGAGGAAGGCCTCTCGTACTGAAGAGATGAAAGAGTTTCCGACGTGCACCCAGTTGGATTGGACGAATTCATTATGGATGTCGTCTGGACCTGGGGCCTTCGTAGGATCCATAAGGAAGAGAACTCTCTTGACCTCGTCAACCTCTGGTGCAAGGTCAAGGGAGGGGCATTCGTTAGGGATGCCTGGGAAGACGCTGATGTACTCAGTGATGGCAGTGCGTCGAGGCTGCGGGGAGCTTTGGGTGCACAATAGATTTAGGAAGAAGGAGTAGACCATATCCTTGAGGGCAGTTGGGTCATCAACCCACTCTCCCCTCTCATCGAGGAGTCTCGAGATTTTTTTGTGGTGGCGTCGAGCTTTAACGTAGGATTGGAAGAAGCTGTTATTGCCATCGCCATACTGGAGCCAGTTGATATTGGCTTTCTGTTGCCAATCTGCCTCCTCGCGAAGAAGTATAGAGTTGTATTCTTCTTGCAAATCAATGGAGAGAAGCTGATTAGTAACACTAGTAGAATGGACAGATACCTGGCACACATCCAGACGTCTGAGGATATCATTCTTCTATTTATTCTATTGATGAATCTGCTTGGACTCCCACTTAATTGTAGCCGATTGGAAAGCATGGATGGCTTCTGGGATAGGTAGGGAGCTATCCCAAGCAGGAAGGAGGTCCATCTTGAAGCTAGGGATTTGACTCCAGATCATTTTCATTCTGAAGTGAGGCGTTGGATGTGTGGAAGGATGTCGCCCTAAAATAAGAATATGGTTGTGGTCGCTGTGAATAAGAGGAAGGACACTGACCGTCATCCCATTTTCTATGGACAACCAGTCGCTGTTGGCTATGACTCTGTCGAGCTTCTCCAGGAGCAAGCCTTTCCTGAAGGTGAAACGATTGCCAGAGGAGATGATGTCTGAGAGCCCTGCGTGCTGCATGAAGGAGTGGAACTTGTTACTGGAGCGGTGATCAAAGCCTGTGCCTCCATGTTTCTCCGTAGGGTCCAACATAGTGTTAAAGTCACCAACGAGCGCCCAGGCTCCGTCAGTTGTGAAAGAGAGCGAAGTAAGGCACTTCCAGAGAAGGTCGCGCTTGGTCGGATTGGGGTTTCCATAGACAACTGTGAGGAACCACGAATTGTTAACAGAGCAATGGATGTATTGTCGGTGGCTTTGAAGGATGTCCACCTGACACTTGTGCTTGTCCCAGAGCATCCAGATGCCACCGGAGAAGCCCAGGACTTCAACCCTGTGAGACGAGGTGTAGCCTAGTTTCTTGATGATAGTATCCACTTTGAGACCGCTACAACGCGGCTCGATAATTGCAAGGATGTTAATTTTGTACTTCCGTTTGTATTCCTTCAGAAGGTTCAACTTGTCCTTGGAGCCAGCTCCTTGGATGTTCCAGCAATAGATGTTGGTTATTAAGGAACTGTACAGGATTGGGGTAGATTGGGTTGAGGGATCACCGGATGGCTTTGAGTAGACCTGAGGCCTCCTCCTCGCATCCCATTGGAGAATCCGTTCCTGGTACTTCTTCATTGAAAGGAAGGGACCTCTTTACTAAAGAATTGGTCCTCTGCGCTAATGGCGAGGGCCTGGGCCAGACGCACTTTCTTCCTTTCTCTTCTGGGGCTGACAGTTTGATAGATCACCTTCCTGTTGCGTAGGATGACTCCTCTGTTACCCTCACGCGTGCCCCAACTGAAGCATGTAGGGGCGATGTTAGAGGAAGAGGGGTGAGTGGCTTGGAACTTGAATTTGTCTAGCATGTTGTTGATGGTACGCCCATCGATGGTCTCATCGTCGATTAGAGTGACCACTGTATTGTCCTCTTGGGGACCTGAGTGGGATGTAGTCGTGGGCGCTTGGGAACCTCGGGGCGGATCATCCGGGTTGTTTGGTGGCGACCCGCTGACCTTCTTCTTTCCGGCCTTCTTGTTCTTACGACTAACGACCTCCTGCCAGTCGTCTTCCCGCGGGGTATGATCCCCCTCAGTTTGGCACATTGCAACGTCACCTTGCTTGGGGGGCCTTTTTGTTTAGTTGTAGAGGTCACCTAGTTGGCGGCCTGCTACTTTGGATGGAGTCACCTTTGGGGCATCTTAGCATGGATGGCATCAGTGTAGATACATCCAGAGAGGAGAGGTGCCGCCGGCGTGGAAGGGTCAACCGCTTTAGTGAAGCGCGGTGCGAACATGCAATCACCTTCAGTGTGACCTAGGCACCCACACTTCATGCAGAGATTAGGCAAGTTCTCATATTCCAGGCAGTATTCTTCGTCGTTGAGTATGATTGATGGGAGGAGAGGCTTCGTCATATCCACCTCGACCGGGATCCTGGCAAACTTGCCCTGGTGTCCTTTTTGGGTAGTGGTATCAATTTTGATTGTCCTCCCGATGAGGTCGCCGATGCTCGAAAGGAGGAGGTTTTGGAACAAATACACTGGCAGATCCACGATCCTCGACCAGACGACGAGGCGACGTGGGATGGGGTCTGATG
The DNA here is from genome assembly GCA_963693085.1 of Alisma plantago-aquatica. NCBI lineage: Eukaryota > Viridiplantae > Streptophyta > Magnoliopsida > Alismatales > Alismataceae > Alisma > Alisma plantago-aquatica. The sequence goes on from OY856409.1 coordinate 304,724,738, forward strand.
GGCGAAACTCCTTCGTCCGGGACTGGACTGACATGTAGTGGTTGAATATCATCCACGGCCCTCCTGTCATGACCTTGATGAAGTCCTCCTCATTTGCTAGTTGAATGATGTAGTAGCCCATCTCCAGATCGATGGCCCAGAATTCTTCAGTGGGTTGCCAGAGGATAGAGATCCTGTTCATTAGGGCGTTGAAGCTCACGGTCGTGCCGATTACCTTGATGATAACGGAGAACTTCCACGGCTCCAGGAGCGGTGGGATGGAGCTAGGGTTGATGGCGATCTTCGGCAAGCTACCACTGTTGTCGATTCTGATGTCCTCTCTTTTGAGAAGGTCTGGGTGGACTTGGGTTAGGGAAGCTGGGGATTTTGTAGTCCGGACAACCATAGCTTCCTTATACAATTTGTACACCGCTTGCGTGGGGCTTTCTGAGGGCGTGTTGGGGACGTTCCCATCATCGGGATGATCAGGGTTGGTGTACGTCACAGACATGGGTTGCTCATCACGAGATTCAATAGCAAGTCAGGAACTAGCGGGGCCGGCGCCGTGGCGACCACGGCCGCCGCCTCTTCCTCATCTCCCCCCGAACCCTAGCATAGGGATCTCTACTTTGTGCATTCTCCTTGTTGTGTATGGTTAATTTCACTTGACGTTCATATATGCAATATTATCTTGAGATTTTGCTTAGAGGTGTAATAAATTGTTTAAGTGGTTCTAGATTTACTCTATCCCCTATAGAGCCCATTATAGATCTGACATGGACCACCTCCTTTAGCATAGTGTAATGAATGGGACTTGAGAAGGGATTGAATCATTACATAAAGAACTAAAAAAAATCCCATTCCAATCACACCCAAAACTTTAATGATGGTATGTGCTGCATAGTCAAAATATTGGTTAATGTTTGAGTAAGGTTAAGCTATAGAGGAATTAGTTGAAAATAAGGCTTGAAAAAGACAAATAGATATACAAAAGAAGTAATAAAAATAAGGATTATGAGGACTCAAAAAAGTAGTTTGCAGTTGCAATAGTCCTTTAGCATAAATTTCAACTACAAGAAAAAGAATGAATTGTGCGTATTAAATAGGATGACTAGATCTAAAATGTGGGATGCAACAACACATAACTACTAAGACTACAAAGGAGTCACCAACACCTTAATTCTCTATATGAAAGTATATGGAACTTGCGAGAGTAATTAAACTTAAACAATTGGGTAGACACTAACACCTAAATCCAAATATAGTTGTTCTTGGGTACCAAAACTTATTAAAAACTACTACAAAGATAAATTACTAGTCCAAAAAATCCACCATGCATAATGATAAGAAAGTCAATTTTTGTTTACTCATATAAAGTATGTTTCCAGTGATATTAAGATCAAGTCAACCATCATGAAAATGTATTGTGGAAATATGAGAAATGTAAGATGTATAGATTTTTGTGTTAATGATAGAGAAATAATAATAACATATGATAATCCAATATAATTCAAAAGAACACTATGTTTTAGGTTCTAGCATAATTAAAATGGAATTTGAATGATAATGAAAATGTAATTTCTCAATTAAATAGGATAGGAAACATACCTCTAATATGTACTTAAATACAATCCAACATACTTAAGTCATAATTTTAGGATCCCAAAGTCCTATAAAAGTAATTTGGGTAAATTTAGAGTAAGATTTCATATTAGTGATGAAACCCTTCAAAATTGATTTACCAAACCAGTCAAGACACTACATGAAACTGACACTAATTGATAGAGTAAAATCTAATAATTAAATGATATGATTTTAATTTTCTAACTTGAATTTTAATTACTATAAAAATTTACACAAACTCGATTTGGTAGATTATTCAAAACTAAAACCAAACCCCATCGTGTATCAAAACTTGATGTGTGATAGGTTAGTATTCAATTGCACAAATTAAAATGTCTGCAATAACCAATCAAATCAGCAAATAAAATATCTTATACCCCTAACTTGTCACACAAGTAGAATTCAAAACATGGGAAACTTGCAGAAACCAAGAACTGAGAGCTCGTTCTCCTAACAATATGAAGATAGAAATTGAATCTTGAACTCATGGGATCAAATCAACACTAACAAAATATGGCAAAAAAGGGCATTATGATAACCTAGTTTTCTCTCACTCCTTAAGTACATGTTGTTTACTTCATCATTGCACCAATTCACATCCTAGCCCTCAATTTCATTATTGACCACATTTTGTTGTATAACTAGTTTATTCTATGTACATATGCTCATGGTGACACTCTATTTAACATAAAACCTAGTTTTGAGTTAATTCCAACATTATCATTTCCTTTCCTTTTGTTGATTGTATCCATGTACATATATGTAATCTTTTCTTATGTCCACATTGTAGATCTCGTTCTCATGTTTCAACACACCAAATCTTGCTCAATTCTGAGCTAGGATGAGAGAAATATGGCTATTTGAAGTTTGGACCTTCAAAACCCTTTATTTTTCAAAACAATTGCGACTCTCCTTTGAGCCTTGGGCCGACCATTATGGGCCTAAGCGTGAGCACACATGCCTACAACTTGCAAAGCCCTTTTCCTTGATTTAGCAATCTGCACATTTCTTGCTCATCCAATCACAAATCTTGGCCTCCATGTTCAATCTCTTCGGGCCCTTGGATGCTGCGAATGCGGATCACACCCAAATCAGACACATCTACTTAATCTCTTTTACAAACTCAGCGTTACCATATGGTGGTTGGTGGGTTGGCCGGCCATGGTAATCTTTTGACCACCCCTTTCTTAATTATTACTCCCATCCTCTTTGCCAATCAATCCTTTGCCATTTCCCCTTTTTTCAGCCCCTATGGCGCCCCTCCTTCCCTCTTCTTCCATTTCTTTTTTTTCATCACCATGGCAACACCATCATTGATTAGAGATTGGGTGTTCATACTCCAATCCATCATGGTGAGTTGGAATTGTGGGTTTAGCTCATCTATGCCATCATGATCTAAGACGGCTACCCTGACTGTCCTTGCTCCCTCTCTACCTCCCCCACCTATCTTCTCTAGTGAGTCCTTCACATTCCTGTCATGTGGCATGAGTGCAGAAGAGAACAAGTGCAGGGATCATCAGATGTAGATCTAACGACCCCAAATGATTGTGAGTCTTCCCTTCCATCCCCTCTATCAATGGTAGGTGGATCAGCTCGGCTCACACGATTGCAGCGAGCGGTGTCCAATGGCCACTAGGTGATGCTCTATGGGAATCATGCATCTATTGGAAGCCACTAGAAAATAGTCTGAGGGTGTCATGTTGTGGTTGGGACCCTCTAAGGGCAGTTGCACTGGTCAGACCCTGAGTTGTGGGACAAGACACTATGGTGAGACATGTGAATAACTGAAAGCCCAAGACCTTGCATGCTCCACCCAAGCGCTCCCTTCTGACCATTGGATCTTGATCCAAGGGTCCTCAACAACTAAATCAAGGTAGTTTTTTTGAAAAAGCACATCTTTATCATGCTAACTCTGATCATAGTTATCCAATACTTCATTTTTATAATAAACACGAGACTTGGCCAATAAAAATGGTTTCACAACCTAATTCTAGTCCTATATATCCTTTTTTTCTTCTAAAAGTGATACCTTTAAGTTTATTCAATGGCCTTTATGACCTTTTTGCTTCCTATTATCAAGAATGTTCTCATGTTGTTCTAAATCATATCAATCAGTAACCTTATCTCACTTTAGATGTGATTGATGCCTTGAACCATCTATGTGTACCCCTAATGTTTCTGTTGACTCAAAATTACTCTCTATTGCACTTCCATGAGGTAATTTGACCTAGTATGATGTTTTGGTCTAATTTATAATCATGCAAAATCTTAATCTCAAAAATTAGTAATCTTTTCTAAGCTCTATGATATTATTGACTTAGGTCTTCTGCATTTTTGTCATAAATGACTCATAACACATAAAGACTTACCTTTGTTCAGTTTAAGCCCTAATAGGTGATGTCTATGTATATATATAATGGGATCTCTAAACCTTTATGCAAAAGTGATCCTAAATATTTAACCATGTTTGTTTGTTGTCAGATTAGACACCTATTATGACTCAGGAAACTTAATTCCATGTAATACACTCATGTATTCTCTTAACTACTTGTGACATATGTATGACCCCAAACATGTTCTAGATGCATATATTGATTGTTGAGATCTAACCTTGATAAAATATAATCTAATGATATAATCATCAAGCTATAGCTCTACATGCTAACTTGTTATACTTAGTGATTCTATGACTTGCAAAAGTAACAATCTTTCTTGAAAATGATCTAGTATGACTAGTTATGTTTTGTATGATAAAACCATGATAAGTACTCGATTTTGATGATTCCTATGACTCCAAATCATTTACGGACTCACCTTATATCTAATATAAAGTGAATATTAACCCTATAACCATAGTAGTTTTGGTAATACTTGAAACTATGTTATTATATACATGCTTGGATGGCATGATGGGGCCATGATTGAATGTTTTGCAAACTTGAGTTTAGGATAACATACACATGTAGTAGAACATGTTTATATTATCAAAACCCTACTGATATAAGACCCACTATTATGCTTTTTTATATCTTAGGTCCCCAATGGATTGGACCTACTCTAGAATCTATTTATAGATCATAATTGTACTTGACTCGCAAGGTACACTTATCTCTTGACCCTAGTATGATATTGGCTTATTTGTTTATGCTTGGCTAGATAATTACTGGTTTGTGCTACTTGTTCCTTATGATTAGTATTTTCATTTTACTTGAATTATGTTGAACAAACCTCGAACATAATTGAACATGTTAACTATACAAACCTAGTGTACCTGCCTGTATTCACGGGGTAAGGACACAAGGCATGTTGAAAATAGGGTGAGCTCAATGACATTGATCTTGAGGTCCCTCATGTGTTAAAGGGCTAGCTAATTCTAAGTACCCTTACGGACCCTTCCAATGGGAAGTTGGTGAATGTCTATAAAATGTTGTTAAGTGTAATGGAAATATACTTAAAGCACACTTTCTATAAAACAATGTCATTTAGTATTCTCGTCTTGTTTATACTTCTTTCTTATTATGATGTTTCTAGTCAAGCAACTTTTATATTACTCTTAAACTATGTTTACTTTCCCTTTCATAGTGTACTTTATTCTTTCGTATTAATATATTGTGTTTATCAAATTTTTATTTTTCTAGATGAAGATCCACTACACTCAATACTCTAAGATCTTTAATGCAACACCAATGGGTATACATGTATATAGAAATGGGTAATATTTCTTATCTCCATTTTTAGTATCTTGTTATCTCTTCAGTTTTGTTACTGCCATTTTCATATTTATTGCTTGTCTAAAACTATGTGCCATTCTAGGGAGGACACTAAAGTCCATTCACCTTTGGCTATGTATCCATTAGGAGTGTGGACTTAGGGTAATAAACGGTTCTGCAACAATATGTATTATAGAGAAACACATAGGCCTCCATATATGTTTAGAAACTAATATTTAGCATACTTGAGATCATATGAATCAATTATTTTCCACTATTAATTCTCTTATGCATGACAATCATAGTTTGAGATCCTCTTTTCAAAGATTCTTAGATGATAAAAGGACTCTTAATCAAATCCTAGAGCATACTACTGAGCAAATGGGTAGAGTTGGTATTGAACTTCATAATATACAAAGGAACTACAAAGAGAAAGGATCCTCAATATTTTGTGGAGAATCCCCTTGTTCCAAGTCTATGGCCACTTGCAATCATTGTTGTGAATATGATTATTGTTCTGCATATTGCCCCTTAAGGACAAAACCAACAGTTATAGGATATGCGTTGCTAAGGTAACCCCTCCAAGCACGAAAATATGATAGGGGACCATTTCAAATTTCTTCTTGTAGGTCACTTGCAATTGGATTGACATGGGATGTCGATTTCCAAATTAGTTTTTAGATACACATAAAAGAAGAAATCTAAGATGTGTATGGGTTGGCAATGGTTGGAAAAAATATGGTAAGATTAGAGGTAATGGTGCTCTTTCTCATATCCAATCATTATACATATGATTCTTGAGTCAAAATTTGTTAAATTGTGATTCCATCACTTTCTTTCTCAAAAACTGTCGTTGATGCTTTCATAGTGCATTAATAACTTGCTTATACATTTGTACCCAAGAAAAACTTGCTTAGACATGCTTGGATATGAGTTATATTTTTATCATGCCTCTAGATATGTTTCTTGGAAATATATGTGATTTTTTACATTAGTTGTTGTCGGCCAAGATTGTCCTGCAAGAAACTCGACTAACAAGCACCAATGGGTATTGCTAGAAGTTTTGTTGGGTGAGAAGTTTAACCCAAAAACTCGATCGATAAAATTGTGCACAGAATATACATATGGCTTTTTGTATGAGAATTTCCCTCTCAAGTAGACTTTCTCAACCAATAACTTTATTCTATGTCACTCCCCTTGGTATCTTTATAAGTGCACATTGCCATTCTTTAAGTTATCTATCTTGCATACAACTCCATCTTTCTTATTGCTATAAATTGGCATGTCTATATCTTGTAATTACCTATCCTGAGTTGTTATGGACTTTTTGATGATGATCTCTTTGGATCTCTTAATTGTAATCTAAATTTATTCTGTTGAGCTCTTAGTTTTCACATTTATTTGGTTGTATATCATTTGATGCAATCTTGATTTTTTTAGTGGTAATCATCTTTTGGTGATGATGCATACTTGGTAATGATTTATATCCTCTCATGCTTATGAAATTTCTTATCTCTTTGTTTGGATATTTCTCTACATCTACTCATAAGCTTGTTCTTTAACTTGTGCATCTTTTGCTATGACCTAGATCCTACTAGTAGCCTAACTTGTGATATCATCTACTAGTAGTTCATGTACATGTAGTTATAATATTGTTCATCAATTCGAATCTTTACTCATCAATTTCTCCAACTATATGCTATGCTTGTATCTTGTTTCATACTTACTCAGGTTTGTCCTTTGATTTGCATATATACTATATTGAGTTGATTGCTTGCATACCCATTGCCTTAATTGTTACTATAATTGCATCTAGTGTTGTTCATTTACATATCTTTATTTTATTTACATACATTGCTTGGACAATCCCTTAGTGTTTTCTATTCTACACTCCCTTTTTTCTAACAAGTTATTTTTTAGCTCGTCAAATCCCTCACTTTTTGAAATAACAAAGGGGGAGAATACATGTCTTAAGTAAAGAGGAGAAGGCATATATAATGAGAAGACATATATGAGTAGAAGACATACTTTCTATAAATGTAAAGAAAGCTAACCATGAATGATAAATCACATCAATTGAGGGGGAGTATGTGAACTCCACTAGCATCAATTGAGGGGGGCATATGAACTCAATTCCATTGAACCACTAGGTTTCTCCAAAGGCATTGTTTTACTTAAATGCTTTTAAAACATTTATGGAATGCTTTGTCATCTTCAAAAGTGGGAGAATGTTGACTCAGGGTCTAAATTGATGAATCCTTTGTTTTGATTATTTCTAACCATTCCACTCATGCGTGTCAAATTCTTCTACTGCAGTGATTTCAACTTGGACAACCCCACTCCAAATACCTAAAATTGCTCATCCTAAGTTGGATAAATCAAGTCATACATCCATAAAGATCAAGATTGAAAAATAGATAGTTTCCTCTAAAATCTTTGATGTAAATCACTTGTCACGATTTTATAACTTGTAATTAAGCTTAGAAAAAAAAACCAAGAGCACTTAATTCGAATGTTTAAACACTTTTGGGGCAATTATAAAAAATGTAAATAGACTGCCATGTTGGTATTCGTCCTGATGACAACTCAATTCATGGGCTATAAGGTTTGTGATAATTCCCCTGGTCAGATGAGTTTTTACTAATGACAACTCGACCAACACCCTACACTTACAAAAAAAATTAAAGCAATCAGTCAAGTTCCATTAAGGATAAACTCGACCGACCACTTCAAATTGTTTTGTTATATAGTATCATAAGTCGGGTTGCCAAAAATATAACTCAACCAACAACACTGTATGTTTAAGTGCAAAAAAGTGTTTCTAGCTATTGGAGTGCTCTGAAATTTGAAAATATATTCATTGGAACTCCCGAAACAGATACAATTGGCTCTTAAGTGTCTCTATTGGCTAGTTGGCAACTTCAACTATAAATAGGACCCATTGGGATCCATCCAATGGTTGTCCAAGCACTATCAAGGTCCCTATATTATTGTAGAGAGATATTTTCCTTGAAAAGACTCCATCCACTCTCATAATATTAAACACTTTCTACATTCCTTAGAGTGAGCAGGAGATTTGTAAGAGAGTTAGTCGTACATGTATATCTTGAGAGGCTATCACTTCCTCCACCTACCGATCTCTCCTTCTAGAATAAAGATGAATATTTTCTCTCTTGGCTAAGAGATGTGAAGAAGAAGAAGGGAAGGAGTCCCTTGGTGAAATCTTCTCCTTGGTGAAGGTGAAGTTAAAGGCGGAAGATCCAAGTCAAGAGTGGGTAATTACTTGAAGGTGGAAGATTTGTTGTAAGAGTGGATATGTCCTTGGAGAAGGAATAAAACTCATTGCAAGAGTAGGGAAGTCCTTGGTAAGATATAAGACTCTTGGTCATGGATATGTAAGTCCTTTCTACAGTTATTAGCTCCCTTACCCTTAATGGGAATGCTAGGTACCCTTGACCTTGAATAGGGAGGTCTTATGGTGTAACTCTTATAATGGAATATAAGGAGAGAGACATGGTTGAAAAACCTAGAGGTTGACCTCTCTAGGTAGTGAACATACATCTCCTATTTTGGATATTGGAACCACTACACATAGCTTGTGTTTTCTTGTGCTTGTTCAGACTCTCTCCCTTGTTGTGTATGTTTAATTTCACTTGAAGTTCATATATGCAATATTATCTTGAGATTTTGCTTGGAGGTGTAATAAATTGTGTAAGTGGTTCTAGATTTACTCTCTCCCCTATAGAGCCCATTATAGATCTGACATGGACCACCTCCTTTAGCATAGTGTAATGAATGGAACCTGAGAAGGGATTTAATCTTTACATAAAGAACTAAAAAAAATCCCATTCCAATCACACCCAAAACTTTAATGATGGTATGTGCTGCATAGTCAAAATATTGGTTAATGTATAGGTAAGGTTAAGCTATAGAGGAATTAGTTGAAAATAAGGCTTGAAAAAGAAAATTATATATACAAAAGAAGTAATAAAATAAGGATTATGAGGATTCAAAAAAGGAGTTTGCAGTTGCAATAGTCCTTTAGCATAAATTTCAACTACAAGAAAAAGAATGAATTGTGTGTATTAAATAGGATGACTAGATCTAAGATGTGGGATGCAACAACACATAACTTGTAAGACTACGAAGGAGTCACCATCACCTTAATTCACTGTATGAAAGTATATGGAACTTGCGAGAGAAATTAAACTTAAACAATTGGGTAGACACTAACACCTAAATCCAAATATAGTTTTGCTTGGGTAGCAAAACTTATAAAACACTACTACAAAGAGAAATTACTAGTCCAAAAAATCCACCATGCATAATGATAAGAAAGTCAATTTTTGTTTACCCATATATAGTATGTTTACAGTGATATTAAGATCAAGTCAACCATCATGAAAGTATATTGTGGAAATATGAGAAATGAAAGATGTATATATTTTATTGTTAATGATAGAGAAATAATAATAACATATGAATAATCCAATATAATTCAAAAGAACAATAAGTTTTAGGGTCTCGCATAATCAAAAGGGAATCTGAATGATAACGAAAATGTAATTTCTCAATTAAATAGGATAGGCAACATACCTCAAATATGTACTTAAATACAATCCAACATACTTAAGTCATAATTTTAGGGTTCCAAAGACCTATAAAAGTATTTTGGGTAAATTTAGAATAAGATTGCATATTAGTGTTGAAACCCTTGAAAATTGATTTACCAAACCAGTCAAGACACTACATGAAACTGACACTAATTGATAGAGTAAATTCTAATAATTAAATGATATGCTTTTAATTTTATAGCTTGAATTTTAATTAATATAAAACTTTACACAAACTAGATTTGGTAGATTATTCAAAACTAAAACCAAACCCCATCGTGTATCAAAACTTGATGTGTGATAGGTTAGTATTCAATTGCACAAATTAAAATATCTGCAATAACCAATCAAATCAGCAAATAAAATATCTTATACCCCTAACTTGTCAAACAAGTAGAATTCAAAACATGGGAAACTTGCAGAAACCAAGAATTGAGAGCTCCTTCTCCTAACAAAATGAAGATAGAAATTGAATCTTCAACTCATGGGATCAAATCAATACTAACAAAATATGGCAAAAAAAAGGGCATTATGATAACCTAGTTTTCTCTCACTCCTTAAGTACATGTTGTTTACTTCATCATTGCACCAATTCACATCCTAGCCCTCAATTTCATTATTGACCACATTTTGCTGCATAACTAGTTTATTCTATGTACATATGCCCATGGTGACACTCTATTTAACATAAAACCTAGTTTTGAGTTAATTCCAACATTATCATTTCCTTTCCTTTTGTTTATTGTATCCATGTACATATATGTAATCTTTTCTTATGTCCACATTGTAGATCTAGTTCTCATGTTTCAACACACCAAATCTTGCTCAATTCTGAGCTAGGATGAGAGAAATATGGCTATTTGAAGTTTGAACCTTCAAAACCCTTTATTTTTCAAAACAATTGCGAATCTCCATTGAGCCTTGGGCCGACCATTATGGGCCTAAGCGTGGGTACACACACCTACAACTTGAAAAGCCCTTTTCCCTTTTCCTTGCTTTAGCAATCTGCTCATTTCTTGCTCATCCAATCACAAACCTTGGCCTCCATGTTCAATCGCTTCGGGCCCTTGCATGCTGCGAATGTGGATCACACCCAAATCAGACACCTCTCCTTAATCTCTTTTCCAAACTCAGCATTACCGTATGGTGGCTGGCGGGTTGGCCGGCCATGGTAGGCTTTTGACCACCCCTCTATTAATTATTACTCCCATCCTCTTTGCCCATCAATCCTTTGCCATTTCCCCTTTTTCAGCTCCTATGGCACCCCTCCTTCCCTCTTCTTCCATTTCTTCTTTTTCATCACCATGGCAACACCATCATTGGTTAGAGATTGGGCATTCATACTCCAATCCATCATGGTGAGTTAGAATTGTGGGTTTAGCTCCTCTATGCCATCATGATCTAAGGCGGCTACCCTGATTGTCCTTGCTCCGTCTCTACCTCCCCCACCTATCTTCGCTAGTGAGTCCTTCACATTACTGTCGCGTGGCACGAGTGTAGAAGAGAACAAGTGCAGGGATCGTCAGATGTAGATCTAATGACCCCACATGATTGTGAGGCTTCCCTTCCATCCCCCCTCTCAATGGTAGGTGGATCAGCCCGGCTGACACGAGTGCAGCGAGCGGTGTCCAATGGCCACTTGGTGATGCTCTATGGGCATCATGCCTCTACTGGAAGCCACTAGAAAATAGTCTGAGGGTGTCATGCCGTGGTTGGGACCCACTAAGGGCAGTTGCACTGGTCAGACCCTTAGTTGTGGGACAAGACACTATGGTCAGGCCTGTGAATAACTGAAATCCCAAGACCTTGCAAGCTCCACCCAAGCGCTCCCTTTCGACCGTTGGATCTTGATCCAAGGGTCATTAACAATTAAATCAAGGTAGTCTTTTTGAAAAACCACATCTTTCTCATGCTAACTCTTATCATAGTCATCCAATATGTCATTTTTATAATAAACACGAGACTTGGCCAATAAAAATGGTTTCACAACCTAAATCTAGTCCTATATATCCTTTTTTTTCTCTAAAAGTGATACCTTTAAGTTTATTCAATGGTATCTATGCCATTTTTGCTTCCTATTATCAAGAATGTTCTCATGTTGTTCTAAATCATATCAATCAGTAACCTTATCTCACTTTAGATGTGATTGATGCCTTGAACCATCTATGTGTACCCCTAATGTTTATGTTCGCTCAAAATTACTCTCTATTGCACTTCCATGAGGTAAATTGACCTAGTATGACGTTTTGGCTAATTTATAATCATGCAACCACTTAATCTCAAAAATCAGTAATCTTTGCTAAGCTCTATGATATTATTGACTTAGGTCTTGTGCATTTTTGTCATAAACGACTCGTAACACATAAAGACTTACCTTTGTTCAGTTTAAGCCCTAATAGGTGATGCATATGTACATATATAATGGGATCTCTAAACCTTTATGCAAAAGTGATCCTAAATATTTAACCATGTTTGTTTGTTGTCAGATCAGACACCTATTATGACTCAGGAAACTTCATTCCATGTAATACACTCATGTATTCTCTTAACTACTTGTGACATATGTATGACCCCAAACATGTTCTAGATGCATATATTTGTTGGGTTTTAGGGGAGGCAGAGAAGTCAGCGGAAACAAAAACTTTTCTCCCCCAAACCCAGCACGAGGAAACGCGTCAACGTATATATAAAAGGAAAGGATGGTTTGTGGAATCATACCTTGTCCTGAGGCTTGCTCGGCGACAATACCTCGCGCCTTGCGTAGTCTTCAACTCCGGTCTTGGACGGTGTCTGTGCAGCTCCTGGTCGCACCAAGACTGACGACTCCTCCTCCTACCGGACTGTCGGATGACAGTTGTCCTCCTGAGTGGCAGAAACCTCCCGCTTCTGAAGTAGTCCACACGGACCACCTGGAACTCCACACTCCTTGTCCCACAAGGAAGTGGAAGGAGCCGCACCCTTATGTTGACGTACTAGTCGCCAACACACTGTCCTGCCTCCAGTTGCAACTGCAGTTGTCCTTCCCTTGATGCACCTCCCTTTTGCGGGAAGCACTTGCTCGGGCTCTCTCACGGTTACTAAAACTAGAGAGAACGACAACTTTGCAGAGCAACTGGTTGCACTGAGTTGTTGTCTGAGAAGCCCCCACTACCCCTATATATAGGAGGGTCATGGGACAGGGTTCTCTATCCCGGGAAATGCGGGACTAAAAGCAGGAGTAGAAGGGTTCGAGATTTTCCACAAAAAGCAACCAACTCGCAACCTGAACCGATCGGTTCACAAGTGAACCGGTCGGTTGGGGACCTGAACTGGTCGGTTGGAACACCAACCGATCGGTTGGGATCCATGAGCCGATTGGTTCACTTTTGAACCGGTCAGTTCGTGGTCCTGATCAGTTCTCGATTGACTTTCCTTCTTTTGTTTCTAATTGGTATCGAATACCAATCCTTGTTCCAATCAAATTGGGCAAGTGAAACGCAAGGAAAATTCTCACCGACCTGACTTTCCTAACTTGCTCGGTTGCACCAGTTGAACCGATCATTTCAACACTTGAACCGTTCATTTCACTCTGACCATGAGATGATCGACTCAACACTTGAGCTGACCGGTTGAGCAACCTCAGCTGAACGGTTCAACACTTGAGCCGATCAGTTGGGAGTACAGGTTGTGCAGAATCAGTCAATTGCGATTTCAATCAATCCGATACTCCAATCAATATGTCCATCACCTTGAACAATATGATATTGAGCCATCGACTGATTGAGTGTTTAATTGAACTACTAAACTCCTTTAGTAATAAATCTAAACATTGCTTGTGGACAAAACTCCTCTTCCAGGTTAAATCCTATGTGTGTGACCCTGCAGGTCCATTTCACGTTGGCAGTGAAAGTCCATAACATTTATGACTTCACAAGAAAAGAGCGGTGCCTAGTCACACATCATTGCTACCCAAGTGAAAGTAGAAAGTTGGAGAACAACTTTCATCCTACAATCTATGAATGGTGTTACATCGAATGTATAATTCGTTTGTCACTGATATCCCGAATGAACTCGAGGCATGGAACAGTCATCCTGTCCACATTCATTCACTTTCTTGATCTCAGAGTAGATTGAACGAGATATGTATGACATCAATATCACATATTGATTCACACATGCATGCGCACGCCTATCTCAATCCTACTCATCAAGTGGCCTTGGATATCAAACTCCCTCAGGAGGGACCAATCCCATATCTATCACTCACCCCTCAAAAGCCCCATTTGTCAAAGCCACCCAATCATCACCTTTATAACAACCCATGTTTCAGGACTGCGTTTGATGATGTCAAAGTGTGCCCAAAGACATGTGTTGAGTGTAGTGATTTTAGGTCTAAGAATCACACTCACCACCATCACTGTGAGTACTGACTGTGACTACCATGTCATGGTTCCATGTGTCAAACTCACGATGGGTTTGTCTGGTATACTTGTTCTCTAACAAGTACCTATGTGTTTGGTTTGATATATCTATATCATTACTAATGAGATTCTATCATCAACCAACACCACAATCTAGTCTTGTGTGTCATAGTTGTTTATCTACCTTCCACTATGACATCCAACTAGGGACAAAACAAGAATGTACAAACTCTTAGCATCCGTATGATCTCATCGTTCAGGTCCTTAACCTGAAAGCATGCGTCATTGAGTACTGTCATTCTCTAGACATTCAATCTGTTCTATCACTATCTCATATGACTGAACCAGAAAGAATTGGAAGCTTGCCTTTGATGTTTATCAAATCAATCTTAATGTATCCCACCAATCATCCCATGATTGGCTCTCAGGGCATACATACCAACAATCTCCCACTTGCACTACGAGACAATCACCCTTAAATCATATTCATAGTGATCCTCAAACATGTCCCACATGTTACTGTGCTCTTAGTGCAATCAAAGTGAGTAATGGCAACACCTTTCCGAAGTCAGTATAAATTGCATGTATCACATCTCTTCGCTGTACATCACACGTATGAGATGGAGTTGCCGTAATATGTGATCTAGTATTCCTTTTCTAACCTTTAGCCACATTGCATGATCAAGGATTCCATACTTGTCGTCAATGAGTGGAATATCTATAAGTTCATCTCCTGAACTTCCAGATCCATATAGTATCTACTGCTGTTCTCTAACACATAGATACTCGGCATTTCCTTTTAAATGGTTTTATTGGAACATTTCCAATTATCAACAAACTTTCACTTTCATACATCCTATGTATATTTTGTGATTAATTTTCTGTCCTTTCGGAAGTTCGCATCAATGTAACTCTTTACATCAAACTCTTCCTTATCTCCATAGAACTAGTACTTCCTAAGTACTTATCAAGTTCTCATGGTATTCCAGTAACCCTTACTGGAAGTAGACAGACATCCACTCGTCATGTCCCACATATGAGTTATCAGGATGAGCACATCATATTGTCATGTCATACATACAAAATGATGAATGCATTTTATTCTTGACATGTCTATACATGCAAGATAATGGGATGATTACATACATGATAGATCCTTATCTATTCTTATTGTTCCCATTCTTCATAAGAATTGGACACTTGGCCTTGGGATACTAACTCCATGTAACATGGACACGTTTTCTCCCACTGAATCTGTGCATACTGAACACTTCAGTACAAATTGCCAATGTATGCTCTCTCTTTTCAGGTTAAGAGATTTTTCGAGAACTATCTCTATAGATCTCTATTCCTATCACATAGGAAATATCTCTATCTTTCTTAAAGACAATTTCCACTTTTGGATTTCCATTCTAGAACATTTCCATTTCACATCAACATGTGGAATGTGAACACGCTCCAATTAAATCAAAGATCCTTTCTTTATCTTTGACATATCAGTCAAACCCTTTGACTATATCATCAAAGTAAAGATCCAATTCTGAGTTGCTTGTACTCAATCAATCACATTGATTGGTCCATTATAACTTATAGACTTCATTTTGCATTAGTGGACTCATAAACCTTATAGGTTGTGTCACACACACATCCTTGTTTTATTCCTCATAGGAATGTGGTTTTAGTATCCATATGCTAAATGTCTTAGTCATTAAGTTGCAATCAACAAGCATCATCCTTCTCAAAATGTTATCCATGTGTCTTAACACTTAAGACTCATTTGCACTTATGGATTTGATCCAATGAGTGCTACCATCAAGGTCATACCTTATGGTTCACATGGATGTCATTTAGGATGCAATGGTCATAAACCATAACTCAAAATTCGGTTCCTCATATTCATCTAGATAGTTGACTCATCACATGAACAACTTATCACATAGATAATTGAGGTGTATCTGTCAAGGATATAAGAACTCACAACCCTTTGTGATTCTTAATGTCCTTTGTTAGTGTGGGGTATTCTTTTATTAAGAAGAATTCGGTTATTTGATAATCATTCTCTAACTCCTTAGAGTATGATTCCTTCTTGATTTAGACATCATCATGCCTTAATCATGAGTTCACTATGATACATTATCATAATCACTCGTAAGGATCACAAACATTTGGTCCAAGTATTTCATTCATTGATCTCATCAAGAATTAACACTTTACCAAATTTGCACTTCATCTATGATAATCTTGAACACTTCAAAATACTCATATTGGTATTTCTCTAAATACCATTTGAAGTATTAGAACTTACTCCAATAGGTATGTAAATACATCACATGTATTATACCTAATAGGATAATCATTCTCCCACTACCTTTAGTGAAGATTGATTAATCATGTCCAAGATATTCATGTCTCTTACTGGTTCTCTAACCAAAAGAGTCTAGATTTATCCATCACATGGAAACTAGAAATGAATTTCTCATGATTGATGCTAATTTAATTGTTTGAGTTATCAATAACTTTAGGTATCATTTTATCTTATGCATACAATGTATCACAAGATAAACAAGGCACTGCCACAAAGATCATATCTTTATGATTGAAACATCAATTTTATTAATTGCCATCATTGTCATACAATATGAAAAATAAAGTGTTTCTATCTATTGGCAATATATGAAATAGCAGTTCTCAACTCTATTTCGTGCCCTTTAGGCTGAAATAAACTGAAAGATACTCCTATCTATGGCAGCAACACTTGCTCCAATGATGGGTACTTCTTTCTTGGTCCTTTCACAAAGGCCATCACTTCTTTGTGGATCTTGCATATCATATATGATAGATCCATATCTTGGTATCATAAACCTCAGATAAAGAAGTGGTTCATTTCATGATACCTTAGGTGGAGATCTCCATCCCCTCCTTCATCTTCTTTTGTTCTTCCATATATAGAGGGCAATTCCCTCATACACCCTTTCCCCATGTGCCTTGAGGCTGAAGACGGCTTGGATTGCTGGCTAGCATCAGAACACTTCTTAGCTTTACCCTTGCCCTTGCCTTTAAGACTTACCTTTTCTTTGATCACATCAAAGATTATGGTTTGTATTTCTTCATCTTTGCCTCTACTATCCTCAACATGTCCAACAACTCTGTCAACGCTTGTCAAAGTTGTTCATGTTGTAGCTTATCATGAATTGTATGATCCTCGCAACATTTGTAGTATCATACAAGTAGCCAACCCTTGGCTCAGAGGGAATCCTTCTTAGTCAGGTTTTCCACATACCCAATCACATTGAGTGTGTGAATACCTTACTGGATCTCCTTCTGTCATGATATACTAGGACAGTGTCTTGGAGACATCATATGTCTCATGTTGTCTCTGCAACTCATAGTTCAGAGAACACAACATTAAGCACTCCTCATCAATGTCATCCTCAGTATGCTTCCATAAGCATACTTTCAGCCATTGATGTGGTGGGATTGAGTTCATCTGGTTCTGGTATAATTAGGATTTAGAGCTTTCTCTCTTTGATTGAGAACACTTCTCATTATCCTAACCAATCGTGGAATTATTCCCATTTAATTTGTTGGTCTTGATCGCAAATAAAATGATTTGTTGATTAACCATTTATTTTAACAAAAGGAAATACATGCAATTTTAGTCCAAAACTCTTTTGACTTGTTTGATTGATTTGAAAAGTTGACGATAAAATTAGGCCTTTAATTGATTATCGCTCCCACTATTTTACTTCAAATTTATAGCCCTCACCATCAATTCGGAAGATTGCAGCGTACAACCTTCTAGTGGGCAAGATCCTAAAATCCTCTAAGTCATGAGTCAGCTAGGGCTGATTGCCCACAACTTAGATCTCTCAGGTAGGCAACTCTTGCCAATTGCATCATATGCAACTCTTGATAAGATGTCATATACAACTCTTTGCAATGATCATCTCCATGCCTCAAGGTACTAGATCCCATCTAGATCACCTTGTTAAGTCTGACCCAAAGCAAACACGATGAATATGCACCCTGCTAGGGCAGACCCACACATTCATCCTTCACGCTTCCACGAGATAGACGGTGCACCACGCTAGGGCGTGCCCACACTTGGTCGATCAAGATTTTCACGTGTGTCGCATTTGGAAGGCATCTAAAACTTAATATTTTAATGAGGGATTTGGTTTTTATATACAAATACATATCCAATAATCACAATACATAGTATGTATCATATACATGCTATATCCCACAGAAAACATGCACAAACGATAAAAAGTGATGATTATGGCCATCCTAATGTGATTCCTTGAGCCAAGAGGAATCACGGTCATCTAGGTGAACATCTTGTGCAACCTTTACAAGATGAACATTTGTGCCTTGCCATCCAAGTTGATCAACTCATCACATGAATGATATGTACTCTCCAGCCAGTCGTCTGGGTGCCACCAGCCGATCGGTTGGCTCCTCCAACCGATCGTTTCACCTGGTCATCGTGCATCTCGTCATGTCCGCCACCCGCTCGTCTCGCTCCTCGAACTGGTCATCAACCGATCATTTCACTCCTTGAACCGACCGTCTGGAACGTCAACCGATCGGTTTACGCCTTGAACCGATCGTTTCAGCTGTCGTCTTGATGTCCTCTGGTCTTCGACATAACAGGAAATAAAAATCTATCCTATTTATTACATTGCTTTAAAAGGGAAACCCCGAGTTACATTCAGGGGGAGCAAAGGTAGGAAAGAATCTCGAATTATTTCGAGTTACATTAGGAATAACAGAGGGAAGATCGGTGCGCAGACCGAGATGCAAGCAACCACAAACAACCACACATAGATAGGGGTTTATAGGCCATAATCATGCTACACACATCCACCACAAAACTCATTTAAGGGCGATGCGTATCGAGTGCATTAATAATACATATCATATATGTAATTTGGGATTTGTGGATTTAGGATTGGACATGCATAAAGCCAATATTATTCGCATCGCATGCAATAAATAAAGGCAACAAACAAAAATCGATCATATCGATATTCCTAAAATATAGAGCAGTTGACGTGGCTCTGATACCACTGTTGGGTTTTAGGGGAGGCAGAGAAGGCAGAGGAAACAAAAAATTTTCTCCCCCAAACCCAGCACGAGGAAACGCGTCAACGTCTATATAATAGGAAAGGATGGTTTGTGGAATCATACCTTGTCCTGAGGCTTGCTCGACGACAATACCTCGCGCCTTGCGCGATCTTCAACTCCGGTCTTGGACGGTGTCTGTGCAGCTCCTGGTCACACCGGGACTGACGACTCCTCCTCCTACCGGACTGTCGGATGACAGTTGTCCTCCTGAGCGGAAGAAACCTCCCACCTCTGAAGTAGTCCACACGGACCACCTGGAACTCCACACTCCTTGTCCCACAAGGAAGTGGAAGGAGTCGCACCCTCCTGTTGATGTACTAGTCTCCAACACACTCTCCTGCCTCCAGTTGCAACTGCAGTTATCCTTCCCTTGCTGCACCGCCCTTTTGCAGGAAGCACTTGCTCGGGCTCTCTCACGGTTACCAAAACCAGAGAGAACGACAACTTTGCAGAGCAACTAGTTGCACTGAGTTGTTGTCAGAGAAGCCCCCACTACCCCTATATATATAGGAGGGTCATGGGACAGGGTTCTCTATCCCGGGAAATGCGAGACTAAAAGCAGGAGTAGAAGGGTTCGAGATTTTCCACAAAAAGCAACCAACTCACAACCTGAACCGATCAGTTCACAAGTGAACCGGTCGGTTGGAACACCAACTGATCGGTTCGGACCCATGAGACGATCGGTTCACTTCTGAACCGGTCAGTTCGTGGTCATGATCAGTTCCCGGTTGACTTTCCTTCTTTTGTTTCTAATTGGTATCGAATACCAATCCTTGTTCCAATCAAATTGGGCAAGTGAAATGCAAGGAAAATTCTCACCGACCTGACTTTCCTAACTTGCTCGGTTGCACCAGTTGAACCGATCATTTCAATACTTGAACCGATCATTTCACTCTGACCATGAGACGATCGACTCAACACTTGAGCCGACCGGTTCAGCAACCTCAGCCGACCGGTTCAACACTTGAGCCGATCGGTTGGGAGTACAGGTTGTGCAGAAGCAGTCAATTGCGATTTCAATCAATCCGATACTCCAATCAATGTGTCCAACACCTTGAACAATAAGATATTGAGCCATAGACTGATTGAGTGTTGAATTGAACTACTGAACTCCTTTAGTAATCAATCTAAACATTGCTTGTGGACAAAACTCCTCTTCTAGGTTAAATCCTATGTGTGTGACCCTGCAAGTCCATTTCATGTTGGCAGTGAAAGTCCATAACATTTATGACTTCACAAGCAAAGAGCGGTGCCTAGTCACACATCATTGCTACCCAAGTGAAAGTAGAAAGTTGGAGAACAACTTTCATCCTACAATTTGTGAATGGTGTTACAACGAATGTATAATTCCTTTGTCACTGATATCCCGAATGAACTCGAGGCATGGAACAATCATCCTGTCAATGTTCATTCACTTTCTTGATCTCAAAGTAGATTGAACGAGATATGTATGACATCAATATCACATATTGATTCACACATGCATGCACACGCCTATCTCAATCCGACTCATCAAGTGGCCTTGGATATCAAACTCCCTTAGGAGGGACAAATCCCATATCTATCACTCACCCCTCAAAAGCCCCATGTGTCAAAGCCACCCAATCATCACCTTTATAACAACCCATGTTTTAGGACTGCATTTGATGATGTCAAAGTGTGCCCAACAACATGTGTTGAGTGTAGTGATTTCAAGTCTAAGAATCACACTCACCACCATCACTGTGAGTACTGACTGTGACTACCATGTCATGGTTCCATGTGTCAAACTCACGGTGGGTCTGTCCGGTATACTTGTTCTCTAACAAGTACCTATGTGTTTGGTTTGATATCTCTATATCATTACTAATGAGATTCTGTCATCAACCAACACCACAATCTAGTCTTGTGTGTCATAGTTGTTCATCTACCTTCCACTATGACATCCGACTAGGGACAAAACAAGAATGTACAAACTCTTAGCATCCATATGATCTCATCGCTCAAGTCCTTAACCTGAAAGCATATGTCATTGAGTACTGTCATTCTCTAGACATTCAATCTGTTCTATCACTATCTCATATGACTGAACCAGAAAGAATTGGAAGCTTGCCTTTGATGTTTATCAAATCAATCTTAATGTATCCCACCAATCATCCCATGATTGTCTCTCAGGGCATACATACCAACAATATTGATTGTTGGGATCTAACCTTGATAAAATATAATCTAATGATATAATCATCAAGCTATAGCTCTACATGCTAACTTGTTATACTTAGTGCTTCTATGACTTGCAAAAGTAACAATCTTTCTTGAAAATGATCTAGTCTGACTAGTTATGTTTTGTATGATAAAACCATGATAAGTACTCGATTTTGATGATTCCTATGACTCCAAATCAGTTACGGTCTCACCTTATATCTAATATAAAGTGAATATTAACCCTATAACCATAGTAGTTTTGGTAATACTTGAAACTATGTTGTTATACATGCCTGGATGGAATGATGGGGCCATGATTGAATGCTTTGAAAACTTGAGTTTAGGATAACATACACATATAGTAGAACATGTTCATATTATCAAAACCCTACTGATATAACACCCACTATTATGATTTTTTATATCTTAGGTCCCTAATGGATTGGACCTACTCTAGAATCTAGTTATGGATCATAATTGTACTTGACTCGCAAGGTACACTTATCTCTTGACCCTAGAATGATATTGGCTTGTTTGTATGTATGCTTGGCTAGATAATTACTTGTTTGTGCTACTTGTGCCTTATGATTAGTACTTTCATTTTACTTGAATTATGTAGAAAAAACCTCAAACATAATTGAACGTGTTAACTATACGAACCTAGTGTACCTACATGCATTCACGGGGTAAGGACACAAGGCATGTTGAAAATAGGGTGAGCTCAATGACATTGATCTTGAGGTCCCTCATGTATTAAAGGGCTAGCTAATCCTAAGTACCCTTACGGACCCTTCCAATGGGAAGTTGGTGAATGTCTATAACATGTTGTTAAGTGTAATGGAAATATACTTAAAGCACACTTTCTATAAAACAATGTCATTTAGTATTCCCATCTTGTTTATACTTCTTTCTTATTATGATGTTTCTAGCCAAACAACTTTTATATTACTCTTAAACTATGTTTACTTTCCCTTTCATAGTGTACTTTATGCTTTAGCATGAATATATTGTGTTTATCGAATTTTTATTTTTCCAGATGAAGATCCACTGCATTCAATACTCTATGATATGTAATGCAACGCCAATGGGTATACTTGTATATAGAAATGGGTAATATTTCTTATCTCCATGTTTAGTATCTTGTTATCTCTTCAGTTTTGTTACTGCCATTTTCATATTTATTGCTTGTCTGAAACTATGTGACATTCTAGGGAGGACACTGAAGTCCATTCGCCTTTGGCTATGTATCCATTAGGAGTGTGGACTTAGGGTAATAAACGATTCTGTAACAATATGTATTACAGAGAAACACATAGGCCTCTATATATGTTTATGATGTAACACATCTTAAGATCCCAGAGAGGACTAAAATCCTTTCTTTAAGTTTAGAGAGCCTTATAGAAGCTTATCTCTTCTTTAAGGACTACCTAGGCCACCCAAGTAGATGATTAATAGTTAGTCTTCTCATCTCCTCATGTGATTCTTCTCTTAAGACTATTAATTATATGATTTCTCGATTATGGGTATCTTACACATGGGAAAACTAAAATTGATTTGAACTCATGAAAGTTGATTAAGATGATAATGCCATGATCTGAACTTAAATTGAAAACCCTATTTGATGTAAAAAAGTACTCTTGATAGTGATGCACTCATGTACAAAGTTTATGAAAACTCAATATTACCAAATTGGACATAAGTGCTTTCTATGTAGGAGTAAATCCTTATGTTGGTGAGATAAGGTGGAATTCATGTTTAACACCCATGTTTGATCATGTGCTTATTGATTAAACATGTGTTGCTCTATTATTGATTAAACCTAAAACATTGTTAAGCAAACTTTTCTCCTATTTGATATGTAGCATGATCGTGCCATGAAATGACCACGCCTTTAGACCCCTAGTGTTACAACCCCAATTTTTGGGTTCATTTGCTGAGAAATGCAATTTCTCATATTTGAACAAATAATGATACAATTTGTTTTGAGTAGATGAATTTCGTTTACAATAGCCTTGTTGATTGTTTGGTGGGCTTGATTGGCTACTGGGCCCAATCGCAAGGAAATTCGATTAATAAATGAATAATTGAGAATTTGAGAAAAGAAAGATGTGGAAACCTATAGAAGTTAAAAGAGTGTAATCCAAAGGTGGATTTCGTGCCTCTTGAGTTCCTTGGGACCCAAGTAGTCCAAAATTGTAAAGATAAAGCAATAAGAAAAGAGAAGATCAATTAGATATTTCTTTATTAAGAAAGAAATTGAGAATAATGATAAAATGTGGAAAGCATGTGGAAAAAGGTATAATTGAGTTATCTTGGTGGATTTTCGTATCTAAAGGATTCCTAAATGTTAAAAGGAACTCCAAATAAGGAAATAAAAGAGAGATAAAGAGAAATTCTCATAAAGAGATATTTTAATAAAAAAAAGTAAGATAATAAGAAAAGGGATGAAAGATAAGGAAAGAGGCTAAGGAAATATTCCCAAGAGGGGATTTCGAGCCATTAAGGTTCCTTGAGGTTCAAGGAACTCAAAATAATAATTTAATAGCAAAGGAAAGAGAAAATAGGTGAAACATATATATAATTAAAGAAAAGTAATGTTTTCTTTGAGATAAGGAGCCCATTTTTGGTAAAGAGATAGATTAAGTCATTAAAAACTTTCCCTCCAAATTTGGGATTAATTGGATACTTGGTTTCGGAGTAATAGCTTTTGCAAGATTCCCTAAAGTGTTGGGTTTATAATAAATGTCACGATTTCTCTGATTTAATTGGAAATAGAAGGAACAATGCCAGTCGTCGGATCGAGATCTGAGGCAAGCTGTGTGTTGCCTTCCTTGAGTCCGAGAAGGACTAAACCACAAGAATAGAGGGTTATTTCCCTTGTTTTTCCTCACAAACCAACGCATGTGCAAACTTGGAAATCTCTTTGTTGGATTCAAGATGGAATTCTGAGTTGGTTATACCCTACTTTCTCATGTTGTGGATGCATCTAGAGGGAACAACCAATTGGGCTAAGAGCAAGGGTTGTAGTGGGTTTGGAAAACCCTAAAAAGGGTCCTAGATCCTATAAATAGGACCCTACTCAACTCATGCAGACCCTCGCGGGTTCGATCAGCCACTTGAGTTGTTCTCCCGGGCCCTGGAGTCATGGATTGCACTTGCTCCAGTGAGCTTCAGTTGCGGTGCCACCGTGGAGTTCGTCTACTGGTGCGAGTGGGGGTGAGCTATGATGGTCATTCGATCAAAGTCAATTGTTGACCCCGGCGTCGATCAACGGTTTTAGATCATCGTGTTCTTCAACAGGATGATAGTGGGCGCAATGGATGCGAGCCACATGATCCGTGTACCTATATGTGTGGTCATTGATCAAACGGCCAACCTTTTTCCGAAAAAAAAGGCAATTACTCGCTCTCTGGATAGAAATCAAAGAAAAAGGTAGAATCTTAGATAAATCATTAAAAATAGATCTTTTGGCCAAAAAATGCAAGTAAGTAGTGATTTTTGATCAGAAAAATGCGTAGAATGTGATAAAATGATATTAGATCTTAATTCTAATTTAAATTAAAAAAGTATGTAAAGATGCTATCTTTAATGGTTTTACTAATGAAAATCCCTAGATTTTGATGTTAATGAGTTTTAGTAAAGATCAATGAACAAGTTAAGTTGATAATGACCTGTTGTTGGTAAAAGAGAGATTAAAATCTAGAAAGTTGATCTTTGTGGTTAATTGGTTTAATTTAGGGCTCCATGAGCATTAATGGGCCTTAAAACCCTTATGTTAGTGATTATGATTCATAATGGCTTTAATTGTTTAAATTCATTAATTAAGTTGAAATATGATGGTTCTAAGCTAATTCAAGTATAAAAGTTCTAAATCATGAATAAAGTTAACAGATGATGATTTTAAGCTATTTCTAGTATGGAAGTTCCTAATTGTGGTTAAATACCCTTAATGTGGAAATTAGGGTTTCCTAGTGGATAAAAACTAGAATTAACGATAAATAATGTTCATATGTATATTACATCATAATGAACTACAAATTGATGATAAATGAGTGTAATGATCTTTTGATATATTAAAAGGATAAAAATAGTAGCTTTAATGTAAAAGAGGTTTAAGAGGCTTAGTTAATGGATAATTATGCCTTTAATCCAAAACTGAGGAGTAGATGTTGATATAATTAGGGTTTGTGATCAATTGCATTAATTTAAGGTTTAAAATAGTAAAGGATGAAGGGAAACCCTAATTGCAATGGAAACCCGAAAAGTGGACTAGAAACCCTAGGAAGTGAGCTAGATTTAATAGATCTTGATGACATGAGCAATAAAAGGGAATTGTATAATTGTTTCAGGATCTTATTGAATGCTTGCTTGCCTATTGTTGATTGGATTATTTCTATCTCACATCAGCCTGACAGGTATGTGGTTAATTATGGTTAATCGCATTAGTTTCCCGAGGGTTTTTAGAATGTTTCCTCCCATTGAATTAAATCTAAAAAGTTGGATCTTCATACTTGCAAAATTATAAAGTCACTACGATTATCACAATCATATTATAAGTATGTATTTTCACACCTACATGCCACCCTAATGGATGATGCAAAGAGGTCAAGCCCAGGAGGGAAGACCCATGGGCACAATGAGTGGTGACCCCAGGCACCAAGCTCGGGAATGAGAAGGTGGGCTATGATATTGCATGACTAGAGGGCACTATGAGTGGTGACCCCATGCACCAAACTCGGGACTGAGAAGGTGGCCTTAAGTCAATGGCAAAAGTGAAACTCGAAAGTGATTATGCTGGGGTTAGGGCAAAAGCAGTGGAGAATGTCATACTAAAAAAGTGTAAATTGGCTTGTTAATAAACTTGCTTGTGATAATTAGATTGTTATCCATATGTGCAAACTTTTGGTTGTCCCCACATATCGGCATATTCTGACATGCTGATCGACATTTTGTTTATTAGCATTTTAGGTACAAGCTTGAAAAGGACAAAAAGTAAAGTGGCATATGTGAAATTAATTAAGAGTTAAAGTACAAAGGAGGATTAGTTAGAGTAGACTCCTGATGCAAATAGATATAGATATCCCAGTTTTAAAAAAGGTATGCAAAGTTTTATTTTATACCAGTTTCCAGTGTAGTTGGTAAAATTTGTTAATTGTTATTGATTATTTGTCGAACCTTTGATATGAGTTATTAGATAACGGCTATGATCTCTTAGTCTCCCTTAAGTGGGGATTACCAGGAGACGGGGTCGTTACAATTGGTATCAGAGCATAGGTTCCTCATCTAATCATTAATAATTATTAAATTTTACAAATTTCATAGAACTGAGGGAGTTATTAGAGGATTGTCCAAAAGATTGAGGTGTCTCAAAAAGGATCACATACGAGGGTTGGCAATATTTTCCTCTGCACCGCTCATCAGAATACGAGGACTCCCAGATTGCGTGACTGGCTGGCCGATGTCTTAGGATATGACTCGAAATAAGATACCTTTAGGACTCTCTCATCTTGTTCATCCCTTCTCAACTCAATTATATTAAGGACCTTAAGGATTAGGGTTTTCTCTCTTTCCCTCACCCTCTTGAGGTATCGGTACGGTTGATAAGGATTAAGGGATCCTCCACCAAATTAATAAAAACAATATAAATAAGATGTCATGGA
Organism: Alisma plantago-aquatica; assembly: GCA_963693085.1. Classification (NCBI taxonomy): domain Eukaryota; kingdom Viridiplantae; phylum Streptophyta; class Magnoliopsida; order Alismatales; family Alismataceae; genus Alisma; species Alisma plantago-aquatica. The sequence continues at coordinate 304,752,037 of OY856409.1, forward strand.
CATAAGCTTAATAGAGTAAGCGTAAAAGAATAGATACATGCTTAGGTCATATGACATGAGTTGTCATTTCCCTCAGGAGAGACCTGAGGATAGACCTCCTTGTAAGGAGGATTGGTAGAGAGAGTTAGTGTTAGAGGTAGAGACCTCCATTAAAAGTAGAGACCTAGCACATCCTTTGAGGATGTTGTTAACCCTAACCCTAAGTGAAGGTTAGAGAGAGAGACAACCTGAAGAGTTAGATATCATGGTAAACCAGGTGCGGGTGGACAAGCTTTGAGCCATGGGAGGTGGGGTGACATAGTACCTTTGGCAACCCAAACCTGGGAAGAGTCGTGCATGTTTGAGTGAAGGATAGCTCCTTCATGGATGAGGTTAGAGAAGAACCTATAGAGACCTTATGGGTTATTGCAAGTAGGATATAGCTTGCACCCAGAGTACATCAGTAGTACGAGCAGTAAGTTAAAACTGAGGCCAGAAGGACATGATGGATGTCTTTTGAGATAAGCATAAGGGGCTATGGATAATCATGAGCAAACAAAAGTTTGAGCATAGGCTTCACCCAAGTAGAGGTATGCCTGTAATCTTGATCTTTCGTGGAGAGAGGACCTCTAGTAGTATGGATGGATGTGGAGTTAGCTCTAGAGAGAGAAAGCAGGACCCTAGTAGGAAGGTTAGAAGCCTAGACTCGGAGATATGAGGAAAAGTGGGGAGTCGAGGATGATGCGACCTAAGTGGATGATAGTGGTTGCCCTATGCTTGACCCCTGGAAGCTGATGATATCTTGGTTATCTTTAGAGGAACCAAACCCTAGAGAGAGGATGATGCTTCTGGTACCTATGGTATAAGTGACTACCTGCTAGATGAGATAAAGAGTGCCTTAGACCCTAAGGAGGTTTAAGTAACCAGTTGTGAGGTTTTATACCTAGTTGAATGTCCTTGAGGAGGACTCGAATCTGAGGTATTGCTCATATAAAAGGATCATGGGAGTACATGACATACCTTGGACATGCTTGATTCGTGGTTAAGAGATTGAGCATGCAGTTGGACATCCAAAGGAGAACCTAGGGTTCCTAGGCCTAAGAGGGGAAGCAGTGTATCTGATGCTCATGATTAGATTTGAGTCTCTATAGTTTCGAGCATGGTACTCCTCATGTATAGAGGTAAAGGAAATCCCTTAAGTTAAGGGTATGTTTGATGAACCCCCACAGCTAAGTTGATGACATGGGAAGGTATGATCTTGATCCAAGGTAACCTAGCATGGTTTAGTAGATGGACTTCTTGTGCCTTATAAGCTTGATAGGGTTAAGCATGCTCATGTGGATGTAAACCTTCAACATAAAGGCATTTGTAGTCTTTTTTGATAAGGTGTAGTTTCCTCCCATCCTGGGAGAGGGACCCTTTTGTAGGGTGTATACCAGTTTTGTTGTTTTTGAGGTAACCTAACGATGTTTCATATGATCTTGAGAAGCTAAGTGATGAGTACATGGTAAGAGAATGAACCTATAGAACCATAGATAACCATGTCGATGTGCATGTGGGTTTGATACCATGGAGGTAACCAGTATGGGGCCTGACCAAGGTAGGAAGGTTGCCATGACCCCTGTGAAGGGATGAAAGACAACCCATGAATGCAGAGAGAGATGATAAAGGCTTGGGGTAACGTTCTAAGTTGAACATGTACTATGTTAGAATCCTAAGTCTATCCAAGGGTCAGGTAGGGATAAGACCGATGGAAGTAGGAGTTGCCTAATTCCCTAGTTGAACATGACCATAGGGTCGGGAGGTAACATCTATCATTATCTGAGGGCCATGGGTTAGGTTATTGATCACCTTCATGAACTCATGGGACCTAAAGGGCAGATGATTAGGGCTCTCTCTGGATGCATAATGGAAGAGGGATAACCCCAAAAGTGTTGGCACCCTATAGACCTAGAGGAGGTGACCAAGGATTGTGTGTAAACCCCAGTAGGCTCGAGACCAGTTCTCCATGGAAGTAACCTTGATATCGAGATGATTGTGATGTAGAGACGTGGGTGGCACGTTTCAACCTAGATTTGAAGGTGTACTGGCAAGGTGGGATGCACCCTCTCTACTCTTGGAACAAGAAGAACTTTGTGATTGGACGGCCGCCAAATGCTTATTTCCTCTTGTTATGGGAGGGAGAGATGGGCAGTATGCATGCCATACACCAAGGATAAAAGATGATGCGAGTTGGAACATTTCTAAGAGGTAGGAGGACAAAGATGACAACATACCTTGGCAGAGTGAATAATACATGGATGGTTTACCAACACTAGGAGAAATAAGGTAGTCATCTTACAAGGATGTTTTTAGCTTGAGCTATGTGGAATTTCCAATTTAACCAAGGTTGAGTTTGATCACCATGAGGATGAGCTCAGAGTTTCTTGATGAAGACAAACTTAGAGTTTGAGATGAGATGATAAGTAGAATACATGGAGGTGTATGTCTTCAACATTACTTGACACCTAAGGAGGTGAAGCGGTAATGGATGCTCTGGTTGAGATATAGTTGCCTAGTTTAGCTAGAGGCTAGAAGAAGTTGAGGTTGTTCGGCTAACCCTAAGTTTGGAAGAAGATGTGTTTTGGCTAACACTCAGATGTAGCAAGATAGGTTGAACAAGTTAATGGTTGTTTGGTTAGCCAGTCTAGTCTGTGATATAATGAAAGGATGGTGATAAAACCTCGAATGCGCTTCTTTGGATAGAAAGGTAATAAAACCCTGATGAGAGTGGTTAAGGGCTTCTGAGGAATCAATCTTGAGGAATCACGACATACATGAAATCATGATTTTAAGATCAACATACACCGTGAAACTACAAAGATAGTAATTGATAGTAGCACTTTGGCTGCTTGATGTGAAGTTGCATGTAGCATGTGGCCATGCAAGCCAGGAGGTGAGGGACGAACACTAGTAACGTAGTGCATGGATATAAAGTATAAAGAGTTCCTGAGAGGGAATGGGAGTTCATCACTATGGATGTTGTGAATCACCCCTAGACCAAGTGATGAATCCTTCATATTCATCATTACAGTCGCCAATTCTAGGGTTTTTATAGCTCTTTATGACTAAATTACCCTTGCTTTGCTTTACTCTGAGTATCTCTTCGCTCTCACATAAATAATGCTTAAATAGTCCTAATTACTAGTTTATTTGATGCTATTATCCTTTACACACCCTCCTTTCACTATGCAGATCACTCTCAACCATCCAATCAAACATCAATAACTCACAACCGCGCGTTCTATCCCCAAAGCCCCAAGCCCGTGCAACAAATGATCAAGATCATGAAGCATAACAATCGCCACGACTGTGCTGGTCATGCCACGGCCATGGCGCATCGCCAACAGTGCCAATCCTCCATCCGCCACGACCGTGTTGGTCACACCATGACCATGTCACATATCTTCCACGACTGTGCTGGTCACACCATGGTCGTGGCACATCAACAACAGTGTCAAGTATCCATCTTCCATGACAATGCTAGTAATGCCACGACTGTGGCGCATCGCCCCCAAGGCCAAGTTCTTATCCACCACGCCCATGCAAGGCGGCACAGCCGTGGGGCTGTAGCCTCACCACGACCATGGTGGCACGCCACGGCCGTGGCACGACATCACCAGGGCCGAAGTTTTCACCCACCACGCCTGTGCAAGGCAGCACAACCGTGGATAGCAGCATCACCAAAACCGTGGCGCCTTAACACGGCCATGGCGCGTCATCCCCTACCTCTTGACGGTGCTATCTCCTCAACCTGCTGCTCCAAAGCTCCATGGCCACTGGCATCACCTTCCTCACCTAGAGTACTACCGAACTGCAACGCCTCACAACCCTAAACATCTTGGAAGAGCACGAAGTCCTAGAAGGTTTGAAGGAGCTCATGACCCTAGATTGATTGGAGGAGCTAATGATCTCAGATCATTTGGAGAATTGGATGCTCGAGGTCGTTTGGATATCGTCTAATCAAGATCAAAGAAGAACGCACATCGTTTGGCACCATGGTCACAAGACCGTTTGGTAGCAAACGGTCTACAGACCATTTGGTAGCAAATGGTCTACAGACCATTTGGTAGGAAACGGTCTCCAGACCGTTTGGATGCTATTTTTCAAGACCGTTTGGTGAAACTGTTTGGGATATCTTTCAAGACCAAAACCATTTGGAAACCAAACTTGTGCCTATAAATAGGACTAGCAGGGTCCCCAGTTTGGCATCGGTTCCAGGACGCGGACAGGCTTCCAGTACATAGTTCTAATCCAAATCCAATCTCGTCTATGCCAGTTCCATCCCACTGACTGCCCGTAGTGCACGCGGACTAGCCCTACTGCCCGTGTTTTGTAATATGTACTAAAAAATGTTATCTTTCCAATTCAATACTAAATCATTTCATACATGCTTGAATGTTGGCCGTGTTCTTGTGTGCATCTATTGTCTTTCGTTGTGGTTTGTCTACGACCGCTCTTAGGACTCGAATACCGATTTAGTATTGGTTTCTGGTGTGTGTATCCATCGCGCATCCGTTTTGGTATCTAGGAATGTTTCCCGAGGGATGGAGTAAACTCACCTCCAACGTTGCACTTTCGCACTATGAAATGGAATCAGTTGACGTACGAAAGTGCAACCTTGCTCGGTCGAGCAACACATTCCATGGAGGGAGTGGTGCAAGGTATTTGACCATTCGTTCGAGAATGGCTGATGTTGCAACACTCCCACATTTCTCGTAGCTATTTCCTCGGAAGAGGGATAGTCTATAAGGATACTAATCAAATTGGTAATTATCGCTCGCTTGTTAGTTTTTTCGATACACGTTTCACGAGGTTGAGTAAGGTTCTCTCTTCATAGATTACATCTCTTCATTGACATGTGATATGTACCGAATGAGGGTTACTCAACCCGTGAAGGCTATGTGCATTACTCTTGTCCTATAAGACATCGGTATTGTACAACATCCATGTATCTTGCTTACAAGTCTTGCTATGTTTGGTATAGGTACAATACATGTGTAGTGGTCGCAAATACCCACATCTCCCCAGTGATCCATCATTATTCGTTAATCTTAGATTTTAATCCTTAAACTAGTTGTTATTCTTTCCTTTACTTTTGTATGTTTTAGGTTAAATAACTCAAATCAAACTTTTGGTTTTAGATGATTGACTTAAATCGGTACAAAATGAGAAAAAGACACTCAGATTCTTAACGTTGTCCTTTGGGTTCGATCCTAAATCTATACTATGATAAGGCTTCCACACTCTTGTGGGGTTGGAGCATTTATATAGCACCAGTTTTAGGTAAACCTAGAGAGAACATCAACTCCCCAGGATTTTTTGGTGCATATTAGGACTTCCATTGGAAGAGTAATCTTTTGGTGTAAGTTCTAGCTCCATCAAAAAAATGGTGTCGTTGTTGGGGACAACTGTGTAAGAATCGTCTTTTTTGAATTCTGTGTCGATTTAGGTTTCTCTAGGGTTTTTCATTTTCTTTTCAAAAATCTAAAAAGTGAAGGGCTTAATCTCGCATATCTTCTTGGATTTGAAGTGGTTGGTCAAGCCTGATACACTCTTTCCTTGATTTCAGGTACCAACTCTCTTCAAAATGAAGCAGTCAACACCACCAACCGTTAGATGTCAACTATGTGGTGACTATTCTCACGCATCGATTTACTACTTCAATGTCCCTCCTCTCTACGTAATGGCTCTGTGTCAAGTAATCGTGAATCGTATAGTTGGGAAACTCAAAGCAGCCTCTCCATACGGCTATGGATATAACACAAGTTATAATCTGTATCACCCTGGAGGCTACTACGAAAAACCTAACTATGGTGGATTTTAGGGTGTAGACTGCAATGAAGGAGGGAACCTGGAAAACAACGCAACTCAATACAATGATGAGGAGAGCTATTATCAATATCAACCCAACACGTGCAGCGAAGAGCCTTTTTATGAAGATCAACACACATTGATGGAAGAACTACGTGCTTTACAGACGTAGGTGGCTCAACAACTAGCTCATCAGACAGCCGTGACCAAGAAGTTGATAGCCGATTTTGATCAACTTATGCAACTTGTCAATGCTCCTGAGCAACATGTAGAACAACCACCTATTTCAATTAAGCACATCCCTAGTCCACATGTTGCAATCAATTACGATGATGATTATGAAATTATGTGGGATATGCCTTCCAATGATCTTCAAGCATCAGTGCAAGGTGAGGAATCATCTTCAGAGTTAATAATTGAACCCAAGGACGATTTCCTCGCAACATCACAAGAGAAAGAATCATCTTTCGAGCCACGACCTGATTCGGAATGTAATTCCTGCACTATGCCTTTAGGTGAAAGAATGAGTAACCAATATGAGGATTTTCTACAGTCAGGAAATCAATGGGGGATAAACTTCAATACTTACCCACCTTCTGACTTCATAGACTCAAATCCAACCATTGAAGAGCAATTGGCGATAATCGATTCCCTCAATGACAATCTGTTCAACTTCAGCTCTCTCATCAATAAAATCCATAAAAGAAGGATTAATGTCGCAAGGACTCTACACGCCTTCGCAGTCAGACTCAAATGGATATGTGACCGACTCAGACAAAGATATGTCTTTTATGCATGAGAATCAAATGTCCCCATTTCTGGAACAAGACCTGAATTGTCCTTATGAAGAGATTTTTGTTCATTCAGCTGATCTAGGAACAGACTTCGAGGATAGAAATGATCAAGATCTTGCTTCAGGAATGGGCCATACCACTCTCACTGATGAAACACAATCAAGGGAGGATGACGGGTCTCAAGATGACAATCCTATGACCAGTCCTTTTCATGAGATGATATTACCTGAATTACCACCACCACAAGAAGTCCAGACAGAGCCAGTCCTCGAACAAGAGCATGATCTTTCTATTGAATCTCCTTCTAGTCGTTTGAACGAGTTGATAGTGCACTATGAAAGAAACATGAACCACCTCTTGATTTTGGAATGGATTCTGATATTTATGTAGACTCTTATAATGACAAAAAGGGCCCGTGGGAGGACATCGAGTCACAAACCCATCCACTTAGAGCAACTCACTCCTATGAAGAAAACTTTCCTAACATTCAAGAAACTGAGATATGTCTTTTACCTGAGCCTTGTTTCAATCTTCCCATATCAACTCCTCCTGAGCACTCAATAGAACCAGAGGAGTACTATGAAGAAGCACTCGAACAACAAGCTGACTCAGAAATGGAGTACTTTAGTCCCAACATCGAAGAAACGGAGTCATCGGGAGATTCTAGCCTTCGAAACATCTCCTCACAGACTAATCTCTCCCATGAAGAAACATCATTGGAACCTCTACCACGAAAACCAATGATTTCCTCAACTGAGCAAGAGTTCATCCCACCAATCGAATCCTCTTCTAGTTACTTGGATGAATTAAGGGTATTCTACGAAGAAAATTCTAAACAAAATTTTGAAAAGAAGAATGACACTCTTATCAATCTCAACATTGATAAATATGAAGAAACTTCTCACAATGACCCCTCTGATGAAGAAACGTCATCCTGGCTACCATATCCTACACAAGAAAAGCCAGGTGATGAAATGAAGCCTGAATCGGATCTGCCACCTGATCCAGGACAGGAGGAAGTTCAAGTGGCTGACCCTAAATCAACTGCTCTTGATTTTAAAGAAAGTAGTTTCACTTTGAACTTTGAGGGTGAGCCACAACTGGAGGACACAAATAGGCATGACTTCGATTATTCACATAGTCCTCTAGTTTTGACTGCATATACTCCACCTCCCCCGTTGATTGGGGAAGGCCTCTGGATTCTTCTGGATGGACAAAGATGTGAATGAAACATGTATCCAAATCATCCAGAAAACATGTTCGAATTGCCACGTCCACCCAAGCAGGAGGTTGTTCAGGCCACTCCCTCGCTCTCAACACCAGCTATTGTGAGACATCTTTGCCGGACCTTCTTCCAACTACGAGGACCATCTGGTTAACACTGCGCAACTCTTCCCCTCCATATCGAACCTAGTTTTTGTTCAAAAATGAGAAAACTCACAAGTTCGAGGTGGAGGGCGGGTGGTATGACTCTCACTCCACCCCCTACCTTTACTGCTTTGTGTTTGTCCATTTTATTTTTACTTTTTTGTAATTTACCAGCCTTTTTGTAGTTTTCCAAAAATAAAGCCTTTATCTAGCCAGCTTTTGCTTTTCGAATCTTTTGTCATCACCTCTTTGCGTTGAAAATCCATGAAGAACAAATGCTTAAAACTAACTGATAAATGATTTCATCTCGTATAAGTCCATGAACCCTAATGTCTTATCTTCCATAAAGATGATACACTTCAATAAGACTGAGATAGATCAAGTACGTCACGCCTCTAACTGATTAATGGATCTGTTGTATGGATTTCTCATTTGATGTTTTATCATGTCACTTTTTGAGCAGAGTGTGATGGAGAAAAGAGACCCGTGACATGGAATCGCTAAGCAAACTGCATCATGATCTGAACTCTCTTCTACACTTCTTCCTTCATTTTTCATATCCCTCCGCTCACAAATCATGCCAAAACTCTAAGTTCGGTGTGGTAAACCACACCTCTTCCGAACTCTAAGTTCGGTGTGGTAAACCACACCTTTTTCTAGTATAAACTAGAACTTTTCCGAACCCTAAGTTTGGTGTGGTACACCACACCCCTCTTTCCACTACTGCTTCTTCCATACCCCTAAATATATAACAAGGGTGTATCACCTTCTTTTTTGATTCAAAGAGTATACAATGATGATTGTGCACATATCGAGGTTGGCAAAAAATCTACCCCGATTCCAAAAAGAGGCTTGGCAGCCCAAATATACAAAAATCCAAAAATATCCTTTTTCCCAAGCCAAGTGAGAATGAATAAAAGCCAGAGTGTGAATAAAAACATGAGAGTTGTGCCCTGAATAAGGATAACTAATAAAGGTCTTGCCCGACCAGTACATTAGCTGCCCTCACAAAGGCAGATGTGTCGCGACTAGTAGTGAGACCCTAAGGATCCAAAAATGACCCCTTACCTCCTCCCGAAGAGGTAAAACAGCCAAAAGCCTTAAGCCAACCTATACACACATCTAAGTTACCTTTAGAAAAAAAATCGGGAGTAAGGCTAAGTCAACCAGTATTGTGCACAAATATTCAAAGTGTCTTGATGAATCACCAATAATAGAGTCCTAAGTCAATCAGAGGAGAGACTCTTATCTCTTGACCATACCCCCATACTCTCCTTTTTCAACACCAGTGACAGATCATATGCATTTTGTTGATTCTGTGGGTCTGTTCAAAGTCTCATAAAACTTTTTAACATGACTGATAAAACAAGAGTGAGAAGGAAATACGTTAGTAAAGAGAACTCAGAAATGAGGATATCATAAGATGCATTCTGTGATCTAAGGAAGCCTTGAGGTTGCATCAATCAGAGACACAAACAAAATTACGATATGGCATAAGGATGAGGCAACCACGAGATGAACGATTTCATTGGCGACTGTTTTAAGTTTTCCGTTCCTCGGGATGAGTAACGCTTAAGTTCGGTGTGGTGATGAATCCTCCAAATCCATCCTCAGTCACCAATCCAAAGGATTTCCGACGTTTTTGCCCTAATTTTGTTTTGCCTCATTTTTTTCCTTTCTCTTTTTCGTGAAAACTCTGACATTCATGCAATGATGAGGAAATTACAAGACGAGCGAGCCTTTTGTTGACTGTCTTAAGTTTACCGTTCCTCGGGACGAGCAACGCTTAAGTTCATTGTGGTGATGAATCCTCCTGATTCATCATTACAGTCGCCAATTCTAGGGTTTTTATACCTCTTTATGACTAAATTACCCTTGATTTGCTTTACGTTGAGTATCTCTTCACTCTCACATAAATAATTCTTAAATAGTCCTAATTACTAGTTTATTTGATGTTATTATCCCTTACACACCCTCCTGTCTCTCTACATATCACTCTCAATCATCCAATCAAACATCAATAACTCACAACTGTGCATTCTGTCCCCAAAGCCCAAAGCCCGTGCAACAAATGATCAAGATCATGAAGCATAACAATCGCCACGATCGTGTTGGTCACGCCACGGCCGTGGCGCGTCTCCAATAGTGCCAATCCTCCATCCTCCACGACCGTGCTGGTCACACCACGACCGTGGCACATATCCGCCACGACCGTGGCACATCGACAACAATGTCAAGTCTCCATCCGCCACGACCATGCTAGTAACGCCACGACCGTGGAGCATCGCCCCCAGGGCCAAGTTATTACCTGCCATGCCCGTGCAAGGCGGCACGGCCGTGGGGCTGAAGCCTAACCACGACCGTGGCACGACGTCACCAGGGCCAAAGTTTTCACCCACCATGCCCATGCAAGGAAGCACGGCCGTGGATAGCAGCATCACCATGACCATGACGCATCGTCCCCTACCTCCCAACGCTGCTATCTCCTCAACCTGCTGCTCCAAAGCTCCATGGACACCGGCATCACCTTCTTCACCTAGAGTACTGCCGACCTACAACGCCTTACAACCCCAAACCGCTTGGAAGAGAACGAAGTCCCGGAAGGTTTGAAGGAGATCACGACCCTAGATTGATGGGAGGAGCTAACAATCTAAGATTGTTTGGAGAATTGGATGCTCAAGGTCATTTGGATATCATCTAATCAAGATCATAGAAGAACGCACTTCGTTTGGCACCATGGTCACAAGACCGTTTGATAGAAAACGCTCTACAGACTATTTGGTAGCAAATGGTCTCAAGACCGTTTGGTAGCAAACGGTCTCCAGACCGTTTGGATGCTATTTTTCAAGACCGTTTGGTGAAACCCTTTGGGATATCTTTCAAGACCAAAACCGTTTGGAAACCAGACCTGTGCCTATATATAGGACCAGTAGGGTCCCCAGTTTGGCATCGGTTCCAGGACACCGACAGGCTGCCTGTACATAGTTCTGATCCAAATCCAGTCCCGTCTACGCCAGTTCCATCCCACTGACTGACCGTAGTGCAAGAAAGGAGACTGAGAAGAGAAGGAAGATGGAGCGAGAGAGACTGTTCGGACTTTCTTGGCGTCTCCCGTTTTGTGTCCAGATATGCTCTGACACGACGTAGAAGAACGCTTCATCTTCACCGAGCTGCGACTGCCTTCTGCACCAAGTCCATGGCAGATTTCTCCCTCTTTCCCTTTCTTCTTATTTCTCGCATGAGGAGCGAGTAGTTTCATCCACTGGGGTGTGGGGACTAGCCCCGCTGCCCGTGTTTTTTAATATGTACTGAAAAATGTTATCTTTCTGATTCAATACTAAATCGTTTCATTCATGCTTGAATGTTGGCCGTGTTCTTGTGTGCATCTATTGTCTTTCATTGTGGTTTGTCTACGAATTCTCTTAGGACTCAAATACTGATTTAGTATTGGTTTATGGTGTGTGTATCCACCGCGCATCCGTTTTGGTATCTAGGAACGTTTCTTGAGGGATGGAGTAAAATCACCTCCATCGTTGCACTTCCGCACTATGAAATGGAATCAGTTGACATACGAAAGTGCAACCTTGCTGGGTCGAGGAACACATTCCGTGGAGGGAGTGGTGCAAGGTATTTGACCATTCGTTCGAGAATGGCTGATGTTGCAACAATCCCACATTTCTCGTAGCTATTTCCTTGGAAGAGGGATAGTCTATAAGGATACTAATCGAATTGGTAATTATCGCTCGCTTGTTAGTTTTTTCGATACACGTTTCACGAGGTTGAGTAAGGTTCTCTCTTCAGAGGTTACATCTCTTCATTGACACGTAGATATGTACTGGATGAGGGTTACTCAACCCATGAAGGTTGTGTGCGTTACTCTTGTCCTATAAGACATCCGTATTGTACAACATCCATGTATCTTGCTTACAAGTCTTGCTATGTTTGGTATAGGTACAATACATGTGTAGTGGTCGCAAATACCTGCACCACCCCAGTGATCCATCATTATTCGCTAATCTTAGATTTTAATCCTTAAACTATTTTTTATTCTTGCCTTTACTTTTGTATGTTTTAGGTTAAATAACTCAAATCAAACTTTTGGTCTTAGATGATTAACTTAAATCAGTACAAAACAAGAAAAAGACACTCAGATTCTTATCATTGTGCTTTGGGTTCGATCCTAAATCTATACTATGATAACGCTTCCACACTCTTGTGGGGTTGGAGCATTTATCTAGCACTAGTTGTAGGTAAACCTAGAGAGAAAATCAACTCCCTAGGGTTTTTTGGTGCATATTAGGACTTCCATTGGAAGAGTAATCTTTTGGTGTAAGATCTAGCTCCATCACCAATGAAGATCAAGATCTAATATGGGTTATGGTAGATTGCCTTACCTAGATAACATGAGAAAGAAAGAATGCTATCAAGGGACGGATTCAATTGAACTACTTATGAGAGAGAGATGGTTCAACTTCACCATGATGAGATTTCAAGAGTTCTTGAGTGTGACCTAAAGAGGTGGAAGTAGATACCTGAAGAACTCGATGTTAGTATAGTTTACCACCCCATACTAATGGTTAGTGTGATCCAGACTAGAGGGTCTGATGAGAGAAAGTGTGCTTCTTCATGGTGATACAAAGAGACGGATCTTAAAATATGATGTTAACCACCATAGCCTTTATCGAGATGCAAGAAGTTCTATAGGGAGGTTGTGTCATTCACCACTTCATTAAGATGATGTTGGTGAAGGAGGCCTTAAGTCAATGGAAAAAGTGAAACCCGAAAGTGGGTATGTCAGGGTTAGGGCAAAAGTGGTGGAGAATGTCATACTGAAAAGGTGTAAATTGGCTTGTTAATTAACTTGATTGTGATAATTAGATTTTTATCCATATGTGCAAACTTTTGGTTGTCCCCACATACCGACATATTCTGATATGCTGACCGACGTTTTGTTTGTCGGAGTTATAGGTACAAGCTTGAAATGGACAAACAGTAAAGTGGCATATGTGAAATTAATTAAGTGTTAAAGTACAAAGGAGTATTAGTTAGAGTAGACTCCTAATGCAAATAGATGTAGATATCCCAGTTTTGAAAAAGGTATGCACAGTTTTATTTTATACCAGTTTCCATCTTAGTTGGTAAAATTTGTTAATTGTTATTGATTATTTGTCGAACCTTTGATCTGGGTTATTAGATAACGACTCTAATATCTTAGTATCCCTTAAGTGGGGGTTACCGGGAGACGGGGTTGTTACACCTAGATTTTGATTTTAAGACTAGTTATAAGAGGAAAATTCCCTATTGACTATTATTCCTCTTTGTAATCTCGATTTTGAATAATATCATGCATATGTATCTCACTATTACCATATTTTGTTCAAAATCATGAGCTCCCAATTTGACTTCTCAATTTCCAAAGAAAGCCCTTATATTGACCATGAATGGAAGGGAATACAATCATAAACTTGAACTCACAAAATCTTAAAATAAAGTTTCCCTATTAATGATCTTGATGTTTGACTCGTAATGTTGTGAAATACAATTTATAGTTGATACTCACCCTGTTTGGATATGATTGATGACTCATGATGAATATGGACTAATGTGCTAGATTAGGGTGGAAGTTGACTTATGACTCCCCTAACCTAGGTCACATATCTATTATGACTTCCTCTAAATTTTCATCTAGTGGATTATTTAGAGTTCATGAAGGTAACTCCTTCCACATGATTTGATTTCTTGACCTAAGTATCTAATAGGTCAAGGCCATGATGATATTGATACTCGATCTTAAATCTTGATATAATGATGATCTTGAAATAGGATAAGGTTGAGTATAGCTAGGGTTTAAATTCCTACAAATATCTAGGGTTATATAAATCCTCAATGATGAATACCATGACAATTAAATTGATGTTGATACCACAAAATGTCATTCGATTGTTTCTTGATTGATGTATATGGCTGAATGATCACCCCTAAGGTATAAATAGGAACCTAAACCCTAGCTTCAAAATGTTTGGACCTATGACTTTGATGTCCAAAGTTGACTCTCGACCTTGATTTATGAAAATCTTGAGTCATGACTAATGATCATGATATTTATTTGAATCCCATGATCACATTATTTGGATCTTGAAATCACACTCGATATATGACTAATAACTTTCATATTCCTAGATCTCAAAATTTTGAAATGAGCATTATGTTGACTAGCTCAATTTATGACTAAGGTAATAGCCATCGAGCCTAGGGTGTACCTTCCATTGATCTTGAACATGAAATCAGATACTAAATAAGAAATCATGGTATTGAAAAATGATGTATGTCTTGAATTGTTAAAATATGAAAAGTAGATCATGGATGTATAACCCCACCTAGGCCACTGAGGAATTTAGAACCTTAAACTTTGGGAAAGAATTTCATGTTTTATTGTTGATTCAAGAGCTCTATTTGTTTGATCTAAAAGTGATCTCTCTAAATTCGTGATATATATAATAATATCTCCACATTTGTGACTTAGATGATGCCCCCCAGAGATGATCTTTGTGACTATGATTTGACCTTGATGTGATATTGATCTATTTTCAAATAATATTTACATTGAAGGAATACCAAGAGATTTGTATAGAATATGAAGAAACAATGTCAAATGATGAATTGTTTTAATTTTGAGGACAACATTTCCTTTAAGGTGGGGAGGATGTGATAACATGGTTTTCTCTCACTCCAAAATTACATTTTGTTTACTTCATCTTTACACTATTTCTCATCCTAGTCCTCAATTTCATGTTTGAATACATTTTGCTGCATAACTAGTTTATCCTATGTACATATACCCACTGTGACACTCTATTTAGCATAAAAACTAGTTTTGTGCTAATTCAAACATTTTCATTTATTTTCCTATTGTTGATCGTATCCATGTACATGTATGGAAGCTTTTCTTATGTCCATATTACACCAAATCTCTCTCAATTCAGATCTAGGATGAGATAGATATGGCTATTTAAAGATTGTATCTTCAAAAAAAAATTTCTTTCAAAACAATTGTGACTCTCCTTTGAGAGTGGGGCCAACCATTATGGGCCTAAGCATGGGCATGCATGCTTGAGACTTGCAAAGCCCCTTTCCTTGCTTTGGCAATTCATTCATTTCTTTCTCGTCCAACAAAAAACCTTGGCCTTTGTGTTCGATCTCTTTGGGCCCTTGGATGTTGTAGATGAGGATCACACATAGATTCGATGCCTCTCCTTTGTATCTTTTCTAAGATTGGATTTACTATATGGTGTCTGATGGTTTGGCTATCCATGGAAGGATTTTGACAACCCCTCTCTCAATTACTACTCCCATCCTATTCACCAATCAACCCTTTGCCATTTCCCGTTGCTTTTAGCCCCTATTGTGCCCCTTCTGCTCTATTATTCCTCTTCTTCTTTTCCCTCACCATGGAGGCACCACCGCCAATAGGAGATTGAACATTATACTCCAATCCATCATGGAAAGTAGGAATAGAGGGTTAAGATCCCCTGAGACATCATGAGATAGGGTCTTTACCCCGACTATTCTCGCTCCCTCTCTACCTGCCCCACCTATCCTGTCTCGCGAGTCCTTCACATCACCACCGCATGGCACAAGTACAGAAGCAAAGAAGTACATGGATCATTAGAAGTACATATAACGACCTCGCATGATTGTGATGCTTCCCTTCAATCCCCCCACTCAAGTGGTAGGTGGGTCGACCTATCTCACGCGAGCACGGAGAGCACTGTCCAAAAGCTTCTGGTTGATGCTCTATGGGTGTCAAACATTGACTGGTAGCCACTGGCCAATGGTCCAAGGGGATCATGCCACAGATGGGACCCACTAAGGGTAGGTGCATAGGCCAGACCTCGATCTGTGGGATGGGCCGGTGAGGCGAGGCCCGTGTCACACTGAACACCCAAGACCTTACAAGCTCCACCCAAACGCACCCTTCCAACCATTGGATCTTTATCCAAGGGTCCTCAACCACTAAATCAAGGTTGTTTTTTTTAAAAATCACAACCTTTTCATGCTAGCTCCAATCATAGTTATTCAATGCGTCATTTTGATCATAGAATGAAACTTAGCCAATAAAAATGGTTTCATGACCTAATTCTAATCTTGTCTCTCCTGGTTTTGCTAAAAGTGATACATGTAAGTTTATTTAATGATCTCTATGCCCTTTTATGCTCCCTAGTATCAATAATGGTTTCATGTTGTTCTAAATCATATCAATCAGTAACCTTATCTCATTTTAGACGTGATTGATTCCTTAAACCATCTATGTGTACCCTTAATGTTTATCTTGACTCAAAATGACTCTCTATTTCATTTTCTTGAGGTAAATTGACTTAGTATGAAGTTTTGGTCAAATTATAATCATGCAACCCATTAATCTCAAAAATCAATAATCTTTTCTAAGATCTATGATATTATTGACTTAAGTCTTGTGCATTTTTCTCATGAATGACTCATAAGATATAAAGACTTACCTTTGTATAGTTTATCCCCTAATAGGTGATGTCTATGTACCAATATAATGGGATCTTTAAACCATTATGCAAAAGTGATCCTAAATGTTTAAGCATGTATGTTTTATTTCAGATCATACCCTATTATGACTTGTGACACTTAATTCCATGCAATACACTCATGTACTCTCTTGACTACTTGTTACATATGTATTACCTTAACACATTCTAGATGCATATGTTGAATGTTGGGCTCTAACTGTTGGATCAAAGGGCTCTATAGGGGGGGTGAATAGAGCTAGAAGACTTGCACCAAAATTGTTAGACCTTAAAGTTACTTCAACTAGGCACAATTGCAGATAGTGAAATAGATGGTAATCTAAACATTTATAGCAAGGATGAGAGAGATTGAAACAAGCAATTGAATAAGTTGTTTAGAGTGGCTTCACCATCCAAACTAGGAGAGAGTCAATCCACTATCTAAAGAGGTCAAGCCCTAGGATTTTGCAACCTATATATAATCATACTCCATTATAAGATGTAAAATTGAACTTCCTTTTCTAGGGCAAGGATACCCAGCTTCCCTTTGAGGTCAAGGGAGTCAACAACCTTACAACTAAGTTCTTACCTATCCAGAGCTAGAGTCTTCTATCTCTCCAAGGTCTTACCCACTCTTTCAAGCAACTAGACACCTTCACCAAGGAGATCCCCTCATTCCAAGGAGTCTTTATCCTTGAAGGATTTACCCACTCTAGTCTTGAATCTTCAGCCTCGTCCTCCTCCTTCACTCAGAAAAGCTTTTTGCACCTTCTTCCACTACTTGAAGAAGCTTGCACCTTCTCCTTCACTTGAAGAATCTTTCACCAAGTTGATCTTGAAGAAAGGAGTCGGGAAAGGAGAAGCTTTGAGTGATTTACAAGTATAAAATGAAGTATCTCTCTCACATAGATCCTATCTCACTCATATCGATGAATTGAACTATAATCAATAGAGATAAAGGGACTCAAGTGGATTGGATTCACTCAAGTATAGCAAGGAGAATGAATAGAATGAAGGAACACTTAAGAACATTTTCTAGCCGTTTGCGGTGTTGCAACAGAAATAATTTTGAGTTTTGTAAAACTTTAGTGGTTGGAATCATTTTTTCTGCATTTTCCATACAGTTTAGTTGGTCGAGCTTTCATAAAGGTAACTCAACCGATTGCACTATGCGACAAAACCAATTTGAAGCATTGGTCAAGTTTGACCTGTGTGAAACTCAATCTATCACTTGAAATAAATTTTTCTTATTACGGGGATCAATCAAGTTCAGTGTATGGGAAACTCGACCGAACTAAGATATTTTCAAAGCCCATCAAGGGATCAGTTGAGTTTGTATCTCAACCAATTAACACCCTATAAGGGATTTTGGAAACTACCTTTTGAGTGATCAAACATCCGATTTATGGGTTCCTAATTTTTTCTCATCTTAGTTACAAGTCATATCATGAATACAAATGATTACAAAAATCATCTAAGGTGATCTAAAGTGTTTTCCACAAAAGTGGATTTTCATTGCTTTTGATTTGAACTAGAACAAGCTAGGGCTTAATAGATTTGATCCTTTTCATGTACCTAATACATGAAATCAATCTCAAACAAACAAATTAGATACATATAAATGGAATTGTTGTTTCATTATCAAAATATAGACAATGTGTAACACTTAGGTCAACATTCTCCCCCTTTTGACAATGACAAACCATTCCTCAACATACTGAAAAGGATATGAAAGTTAAACATTTACCTTGTGAATTGCAAGGGGATACATGAATGAACAATGTTAATTGCTCCCCCTCAATTCATGCTTACCTATTCCTGCATGGTTAGTTTTTCCACAAATAACCATAGTGCATCTATATACTATATGGTCCTCTAGCAAATCACATGATATGCAGATAATTGACAAGAAAATGATCATATAAGCAATAAAAACAATATGGTTGAGGTCATTTCTTCCCCTTTGTCATATCAAAAAGGTAGGGAGGTAGAAGAACTAAAAGCACACGTCTTCTCCATGATCAAACACTAAACAAACAACCACATATAGAACACACCAGAAAGAGACAAAATAGAGAGAAATAAGTAACCAATGTCATAATCAAAATATGGGATAACATAATAATAACTCATAAGTCAGAGTCAATTAAAGAGTTAAGGCTACATGAGATTAAGATTACAACACTAAGCATGTCCTCTTGAAATAGCACTACAAATCAATAAGAAATGATCAGATGATAAAATAGTATGCCTCCAATACACAGTGCACAAATGTCTAATACATGATAGTCTACAAAAATATATATATATATGAGCACTCTAAAGAATATAGAACTAAACATATGTGACATATAATACATCAACTATGTCCTCATATTCCTTGTCCTCAGATTGATAGTCCTCATCATCATAAGATGGTGCAGTATAGGCAACAATGGTAGCTTCACCATCACCACCAAAAAACCAACAAAACCATCAGAACAATCATCATCTTCAACATCCTCAGCATCCTCAACATCCTAGTTTGGCATCTCCTCATCAGCAGGAGGTCTAAATGCATGATTAGGCCACTGGGCATTATGATCAGCCCAAGACATGACACATGCATATAATGCATTTTCTTGTGGAAAGGTATGAGGATCATCTCCATCATAATCAGTGAGAAGAGTGGCAGCGGGACCAACATGCATATCCAGCAGAAGAAAAGCACCAGGGGTAAGGGCAGATCCACCATCATCACTAGGGGTGGCAGTGGAACAAACATGGGGTGAGGGGTCAGGGTAGAACTAAATGTATGCATAAGAGGCATAGTCAGTGTCGGGGTACGACAGGTAGGTAGGGTAGGGATGGCTACAGGACAGGTTCATGTAAAACATGATTTGGCATAGGTCCTAGTGAAGATGATCATGAACTGTAAAGTCGTACACCTATTGATGAATCATGTACCCATGAGGGATTCATTGAATACAACAAAATAGGTGTGCTCAGGGCGGGGTGGTGGTGGTGGAGGTGCCTGGATGGAGGTGGAGACTCTAGGAGTGGTAGGGGAGGTAGGAAGAAAATTCTTCTTGGTTGTGGTCTCATTGATTCTCACTCCTTTCTGACTAGATTTGTAGTGGAGATTATGGAAAAGAGACTTCTGAGTCACGAAGGAAAAGAGCCCATAGATTAAGGCTGGATAAGGGGGATGGGTGCCAGAGGTGTTCTTCCTAAAATCAAAGCATATCATAACATGAATGTATAGAGACCACTTGACTTTGATATCTTTCAAAAGACAATACATTAGCAGTGTTTCTACAATCCCTTTTTTATTTTTATTTGGAGGGATATTGCAATAAGATGGTTATTGATATCAAGGGAAGATGATAGTAGGGATGACTTCTTCCTATAGGGGTCATTGGGCTTCTTCAAAAAATTATGAATGTCAGGAAGTGTAAGATCATAGATTTTGTAGAAAGACTCAGATTCAAGCATGTCATGATACTTAGGGTAGCCAGACCTCCATGAGTAGGTAACATCAGTACCATTGAAATACATAATTAGAGAATATTTAGAGATGATAATTTTGGTGCCAGCTATCATAGAAGTCTAAACCACTTGTGTATTGAGTGGTGGCATGATTTTGTCATTGTTCCATTGGAAATTAGCACAAAACTCATGCAAGCCTTAGTTCTAGTGATAGAATTTGAGAAGAACCAATATTCTACACACAATGTGCTAAGGTGATGGGTCAGAAACACCTCGGTGACCTCCTTGATAACGTCACTCGTTGAGAAATGAGGCTCATATAAGGCTCGAAATGGGAAGGGATTCCTAGGAAGGAGTTCCTTATAGAGATTCAAAGATTGAGAGGATATGAAGGAGGTTCCATCAAAGGATACAGGGCTTGGAGTACAGGAAGAAGATCGAGCTCCATCAGGGATGGCTCTTTTCCTATGGTTTAAAGCCATCTTAGGGAGGATGGAGATGAGAGAACACCAAAGGAGAAAGAAACCACCACTAGTAGGTCAACTAGCCACCTAGGTTGAGATAGGTAGAGGCAAGGAAGGAAAAATGAAGGCTATGAAGGGAAGGTCGAGCCCAGTGTTTGAGGACTAAGGCACTGGAGGTTGGGATCAGTCCATTTTTCTCTAGTTGAGAGGGAGAAAGTCGACTGATGCCCTTTTTTAGTTTAGTCCAATTGTGCATCCAGTCACGTATTGCAGATTGGAAAATCCACCTAACAGGCAGTTCATCTAATCCTTGAAGAGAAATCGGTCAAGTTGTATAAAGACAAACTCGACCAAATGGTCAACCACTCCAAACCTTAAAAAGTTCAGTTCCAAGCCTCTAGGGTGCTATACAAATTTCGTTTTATAGCCTACCATGTATTTTAGACATATTGAGGCACATTTCACTCATCATAGGGTACTATTTTGTGATGAAACATTCATTTGTGAAAAATACCCAAAAACAAGCAAAACAAGGCATGAAAACATGGCTAAATTTAACACTTAGCAAGCATCATGTGAGCAAGACATGAGAAAGACATATAGGAATGATAACATCTAGCTAGATTACATGTCAATATCATCAAGAGAAGTTTTAAGCCATTTCGATCTAATAAAAGTAAATTTCTCTCTAGCAAGAGGTTTAGTGAAAATGTATGCAAGCAGATTTTTTGTGTCCACATGCGTGATATAAATATCCTTCTTAGTAATGTGGTCACGAATAATGTGGTGAAGGACCTCTATATGTTTATCTCTATTACCACACTTCCGGACGTTCGGCCTCCGTCACGGGCGTGGGAGAGGGGGAGAGAATGCCTCTCTTTATCCCAAGATAGGTTAATTGCACTAGTATTATCACAATAGATAGGAGAAGCATCAAAATGAATGTTAAAGTCTTGGATCATTTGCTTCATCCATAGATCTTGGGCACAAAAACTCCCAGCTATAATGTATTCAGCCTCAATAGTTGAAACATCTACAATGCTTTGTTTCTTAGAGAACCAGGAAACTAGGCATGATCCTAGGAAGAAGAAAGTGCCACTTGTACACTCTCTATCAATCAAACAACCTGCATAATCAACATCACTATAGGAAGTAAGTGTAAAGTCTCTTCACTTGGGATACCATAGTCTAAAATTTTGAGTTTTTGTTGGATATCTCAAAATCCTCTTAACCTCTATGAGATGTGATTTTCTAGGACTTGATTGAAAGTGAGCACACAAGCAAACACTAAAAATTATATCATGTCTAGTGGCAGTTAAATAAAGTAAACTTCCAATCATACCTCTATAGAGCTTTTCATCTACCATTTTTCCTTGCTCATCTTTGTCAAGCTTGGCGGAGTTTGACATGAGGGTGTCCATTGGCTTGGTGTTCTCCATCCCAAAGTGCTTAAGTTGTTCACTGGTGTACTTGCCTTGGTTGATGAAGTTCCCATCTTCTGTTTGTTTGATTTGAAAGCCAAGGAAGAAAGTAAGCTCCCCCATCATGCTCATCTGGAACTCACTCTGCATAAGAGAACTAAACTCCTTGTAAATATCAAGATCAATCATGCCAAAAATAATATTATCAACATAAATTTGAATAATCAAGAAATTTATCAAAGTGTGTTTTAGAAACAAGGTAGAATCAAATTTTCCCATGATGTAGCCATATTCTAGAAAAAAGTTCTTTAGTTTCTCATACCAAGCTTTAGGCGCTTGTTTGAGACCATATAGACCTTTTTTGTAACAAATAAACATGGTTAGGCCATTTATCATGTTCAAATCCTGGTGGTTGAGCAAAAAATACTTCCTCCTCAATTGTACCATTCAAAAAATGAATTTTTAACATCCATTCGATAAAGTAGGAAATTCTTATAACTAGAAAAAACAAGTAACATTCTAATTGACTCAAGTCTAGCTACATGTGAATAAGTTTCATCAAAATCAATACCTTCTTTTTTATTGTAGCCTTGAGCAACTAATCTTGCTTTGTTCCTTACCACATTGTCACTTTCAGAAAACTTGTTGTGGTAGACCCACTTGGTGCCAATGATCTTTCTATCACTTGGTCTTGGAACTAAGGTCCACTCTTTGATCTTCTCGAACTGTTCCAACTCTTCTTGCATGGCTAGGATCCATTCATCATCCTTGAGAGTTTTTTTGAAATCTTTTGCCTCAAGTTGAGAGATGAAGGCACTCTTGGCTTGTTCTTTGTTGAATGCAGCCCGGGTCCTCAACCTTTAAAAAGGTTTACCTATGATGAGCTTTTTAGGATGATGTTTTGTAAAGTATGGAGATGGATCCTTCTTTTGTTCTTCTTTCTCTTCTTCATCAACTAACACCTCTTTTCCTTTATCAACAATGTTGAACTCTTTCAAGTGAGGGATCACCTAATTTGGAACATCATCATTAACAATATTCTTGGAAAAGAGGGGTTAGTATCAACAAATTTAACATTGAGAGATTCTTTTACTTTACACAATTCATTGTTAAATACTCTATAAGCCTTTCCAATAGTGCTAAAGCCAAGAAAGAAAGCCTTGTAAGACTTCAGATGAAACTTGTTGAGGGAATCCTTGGTGTTCAAAACAAAACAAGGAAAACCAAAACTACAAAAGAAATAGATCAAAGGCTTTCTACCACGCCATATCTCTTAGGGGTTTTTCTTCAAAGATGGATGAGTAAAAACCTAATTTTGCACAAAACATTATGTACCAACAACTTTGGCCCAAAACTTCTTTGGAGTGTCATATCTAGAAGCATCATCCTAGCCATTTCCTGTAGTGACCTAATCTTTCTCTCTACAACCCCATTTTGTTGAGGTGTTCGAGGTGAAGAAAAGTTATGTGCATATCTGGATTCCTTGCAAAAATGTTTAAACAATTCATTTTCAAACTCTCCCCCATAATCACTGTAGATAGAGACGATCCAGGAAGAATCTTCATTTTCAATTTGTTTACAAAAATTCGAGAAAACATCAAGCTTATTGTTTTTTGAAACAAGAAAGGAAGTCCAAGTATAGTGAGAAAAGTCATCGACAATTAAAAGACAATACTTGCTACCATAAAGATATTGCATACACATTGGTCCAAATAGATCAATGTGAAAAACTCAAGAACTCTTTTGGTACTAAGGACTCCTTTGGATTTGAAGTACGACCTGGTTTGCTTTCCTTGGGTACAAGGTTAGCATTCCTCATACTTTTCAAAATCTAATTTAGGAATTCCCTTTACCATATATTTTTTCCCAACTTCTTCAGTTGATGCATATTTACAAGACCAAGCCTATGGTGCAACAAAGAAATATCATTCAAATTGGCAAAAAGACATCTACCAATAATAGGATCAATAGAGTCAAGAAAAATAACATATAGATTACCATTTCTAGTTCATTTATATATAACATTGTAGGAGAGGGAATCTATAAATAAGCATTCAAGCGAGGTAAAAAAGAACAAGATAGACATTATCATGCAATTGGATAACACTAATCAAATGTGATGTAGTCCATCTACAAGAAGAATAGTCTTGATGCATAGTTAATCACCTACATCACCCTTACCTATCACTTTACCTTTATTATTGTCACCAAATGTCACTAGTCCTCCTTTCTTCTTTGTGAATTTGTTGAAGTGGCTAGTTTCACCTATCATATGCTTTGTGCTGCCACTATCAACAATCCATTTTCCTTTTACCTACAATAAAGGAAGATGTTAGTTCCCAATTCAAACCTTGGGATCCTGGTTAGCTTGGGGACCCATTTCATCTTGGGGTTGGTCCCCTTATCTCTATAAGGACAAAAAGTAGAGTAATGGTCATCACTCTTGCAATGCACAAAAATCATAGGGTTCTTAGAGTTAGATGACTCTCCATGGAAGATAGGAGGCCCCTTGCTCTTTTTCTTACCCTTGCCCTTGATCTTTCTCTATGGATCTCCCCCTATGTATCCCAAACCACTAGTACCAACTTGTTTGGTATACTGATCTAGAACTTCATTGATGGACTTTTTCCATTTGAGGAAATTCTATAAGGAATCTCTTAGTTTGTAATTATCATCACCAAGATTAATGACAGTATAATATAAACTAGCAAGATCATCGTGTGCATGAAGTAAGTCGAACTCCAAACATAGGTCTTTAGTAAGATAAGCATCTTTTTCTAAAGTAAGACTAGAAACCTCATGACTAGTCAATAAAGGTCTAGAACAAAGATCAACGATTTGAGAAAGCAATCTAGCATTTTCAATTCTAAGCATAACAAGATTATCAAGATAAATTTTATTCTCATCCTTAATAGCATCATAAGCAAGCTTAAGATCATCATTTATAATTCTAAGTAAAGTACACTTATCTACTCGGGCTTAATTTTCTTCCTAAAGACTATTGATATTCTTAAGATAGATGTCATTATCTACTTCAACTCCATTGTATTGGAGCTTAAGATCAAGAAACTATCCTTGTAAGGAATCAATGCAATCAAGATGCAACTTTTCATTTTGATCAAGAATATCAATTTTAGCATACAAATCATCTATGATCTTCCCAAACATCTTCTTCTTAGATTTACATTTAGAATAAGAGGAACCAAACACATTTAACATATCAATAAGAGCTTCTTTGGATAACTCATGCAAGCTCACCTCACTTACCTTACCAATATCTTCACTTGTAGAGGCCATGAGTTCTAGATGGAATTCGCCTTCATCAGAGCTTGCATCACTAGAAGAGATTTCCTTCCAAGGCACATGAGTTGCATCCTTGATACTTCTCTCCTTATTATCCTTCTTCTTGTACTTCCCATCCATCTTGTCCTCAACCCTCTTCTTGTGGTTGCTCTTGTGGTAGGCCTTCTTTTCGTTGGCGCATTCATTGTTGTAGTTCCCCTTTTGCCCACATTCATAGCACTTTGGAGTGGAGGAGGAGGTTGGCTTTCCTTGAAGTGCTTGCCCTCAGAGTAGTTTGCTTCATGGTCACTAAGGGCTTCATCTTCACTTGAGGAAGGAGGAGAATATTGGAAAAAATTCCTTCATTTGAGCTTTTAATACACTATCCTTGATCTTCTTTGATTCCTTATCCTCATGTTTGTCATCTTCTTCTTGCTTGTATAGTCTTGGGTCATGGGCTTGAAGGTTGCTAATGATTTCTCCGATATCTATGTCACCAAGGCTTCTAATTGTTTTAATGGAGGTCACCTTGGATCTTGGGGAGAGACCTTAAGATATTGGATTTTCTTGTCCTTGTATCCATCCTGTGATGCAATTGAGCAAGACAATTGATGATGTTGTTGAGTCTTGTGTACATCTCCACCACTCTCTCCTTCTTGCCCATCTTGAAGTTTTCAAGGAGACCCTTGAACATGTAGATATTGCACTCCTTGACCTGATTTGTTCCTTCATAGGTGATGCACAACTTGTCTCAAATCTAATGATTTGTGTCCCAAGAAGAAAAGTGGTTGAACTCAGAAGGGGTGAGGGAAGCATAGACGATTCTTATTGCCTTTTCATTCAGCTATGCCTTCTTGACTATAGCTTCATCCCAAGTGGATATCTCCCTGGCTGTCTCCTTGTATGGATGAATCACCACCTTCCACATGTCATAGTTCATCCCTTGAAAGTATAATTGCATCTGTTGTTTCCAATAGAAGATATTGGGGTCATCAAAGATTGAAGGTCTCATGGAGAAGCCTCCCTCTAGGTTGAGGGACCCAAATAAGTTGTCACCCATCTTCTAATCTCATGGGAGATATGTCATAGAAGACCGTGGCTCTGAAACCACTTATTGGATCAAAGGGTTCTGGAGGTGGGGGTTAATAGAGCTAAAAATACTAGTACAAAAATATTTAGACCTTCAAGTTACTTCAACTAGGCACAATTGCAAATAGTGTATTTGATGGCAATATAAATATGCATAGCAAGGATAAGAGAGATCAAAACAAGTACTTAAGCAAGCTATTTATAGTGGTTCTACTCTCCAAACTAGGAGAGTGTCAGTACACTACGTAGAGAGGTCAAATCCTAGGACTTTGCAACCTTTGAATACTTATTCTCCATTATAATATATACAATTTGACCTTCCTTTTCCCTGAGAAGGATACCCAAATTCATTTTGGGAGACAAAAACATTACAACCAAGGTCTTACCTATCTAGACCTAGAGTCTTCTACCTCACCAAGGTATTACCCACTTCTGCAAGTAGCTGGACACCTTCGCTAAGAGATCCCCTCTTTGGAATGAGTCTTTAGCCTGGAAGGATTTACCCACTCTACTCATGGATCTTCAGCCTTGTCCTCCTCCTTCACTCAGAGAAGCTTTTTGCACCTTCTTCTACAGCTTGAAGAAGCTTGCACGTTCTCCTTCACTTGGAGAAGCTTTCACCAACTTGATCTTGAAGGAGGGTTTGGGAAAGGAGAAACTTTCATAACTTTACAAGTATATAATTAAGTATCTTTCTCACATAGATCATATGTCACTCATATGGATGAATTGAAGTGTAATAAAGAGAGACAAAGGGGCTCAAGTGGACTGAATACACTCAACTATAGCAAGGATCTTGAATAACATGAAGGAGCAACCTTGGAATGAACTCCAAGATGTCCTATTTATAGTTGGGGATGTCCACAAGAGGGTAAGAACACTTAAGAACATTTTCTAGCGATTTGGGGTGTTGCAATAGATATAATTTCGAGTTTTGAAATAATCTAATGGTTGAAATCACTTTTTTTGTATTTTCCGTACAGTGCAATCGGTTGAGTTTTCATAAAAGTAACTCGACCGGTTGCACTATGCGACAAAGCTAATTTGATTCTTTAAATCAATTTTTCTTAGTGTAGGGATCGGTCGAGTTTTGTATATGGAAAACTCAATCGAACCAAGATATTCTCAAAATACATCAAGGGATCAATCGAGTTTGTATATCGACTGATTAACACCCTATAATGAATTTTAGAAAATGCCTTTTGAGTGATCAAAAATGAATTAAGGGTTCCTGGTTTTTTCTCATCTTAGTTACAAATCTTATCATCAATACAAATGATTACAAAATCATCTATGTTGATTTGAAGATTTTTCCACAAATAAGTATTTGAATTATTCTTGACTTGATCTAGAACAAAACATGGCTTGAAAGATTTTATCCTTTTCATGTACCTAATACCTGAAATCAATCTCAAACAAACATATTTGATACATATGAATGGAATGTGTGAGTCATTATTAAAATATGGACAATGTGTAACACTTAAGTCAACACTAACCTTGCTAGATCAAAATCTAATGATATACATGATATCTTAATAACTTCAAATAAGTATAACCATCATATATATCTCTACATGCTGACATGTTCTACTTAGTGCATCTATGAGTTAGTAACAATCTTGCTTGAAAATGATCTAGTATGACTAGTTATGCTTTGTATGACCAAATCATGATAAGTAACCAATTTGATGATTCTCATGATTCCAAATTAGTTATGATCTCACCTTATATCTAATCTAAAGTTGATGTTAACCATACAACCAAAGTAGCTATGGTAATTCTTGAAACTTTGTTGTTAATTACATTCTTGGATGACATGATGAGACCATGATTGAATGCTTCAAAAACCAAAGTTTAGGATAGCATCCACATGGATTAGAACATGTTTATATTATCAAAATCCTACTGATCTTAGACCCACTACTATGCCTTTTTATATCTTAGGTCTCCAATGGATTTGACCTCTTTAGAATCAACTACCAAATCATAATTGAACTCTACTCACAAGGTACACTTATCTCTTGACCCTACTATGT
The DNA here is from genome assembly GCA_963693085.1 of Alisma plantago-aquatica. Classification (NCBI taxonomy): domain Eukaryota; kingdom Viridiplantae; phylum Streptophyta; class Magnoliopsida; order Alismatales; family Alismataceae; genus Alisma; species Alisma plantago-aquatica. The sequence goes on from OY856409.1 coordinate 304,780,328, forward strand.
ATTGGCTTGTTTGTATGTATGTTTGTATGAATGCTTGGCAAGATAATTACTTGTTTGAGCTACTTTTTTCTTATGATTAGTACATTCATTTTTCTTTAAATATGTTGGACAAATCTCGAACATAATTGAACTTGTCCATTATACAAACCTTGTGTACCAACATGTATTCTTGGGGTAAGGGCACAAGGCATGTTGATAATAGGGTTATCTTAGTGACTTTGGTCTTGAGGTCCCTCACATACAAAAGGCCTAGCTAATCTTGAGCACCCTTACGAAACCTTCAAATGGGAAGATGGTCAATGGCCATAACATGTTGTTAAGTATAATGGAAACACACTTAAAATGTGTTTTGTATAAAATAATGTCATTAAGTATTCTATCCTTGTTTCTACCTCTTGCTTATTATGATATTTCTAGCCAAGCAACTTTTATATTACTCGCAGACTATCTTTACTTTCTCTTTCATAGTATACTTAATGCCTTAACATTAATATATTGTGTTTATTACAGTTTTAGTTGCCAGATGAAGATTTGTTGCAATCAAGACTCTAAGATCTGAAATGGAACACCAATGGGTATACTTGTATATAGAAATGGGTAATATCTCTTATCTCCATGTTTACCATCTTGTTATCTCTCTAGTTTTGTTACTGCATGTTTCATATATATTCTTTGTGTGAAACTATGTACCATTTTAAGTGCCCAAGTCCACTTGCCTTTGCCTATGTATCCATTAGGAGTGTGGAATTAGGGTAATAAATGGCTTTGTGATAGGAATACTACAATCTCCTTTCCTTATTTAGTTCAAACACTCTCAGATAGGGTCCTAAGGTGTCTGGAACCTCATGCTAGAGTTCGACCGTAGAGAAGGTAGGGGGGAGATCTGTAGATGGCATCCTAGGAGAAAGCTTTTAAACACCAAAGATTAGGATGAGTTTATGGCATCTTACAAAGTCAAAGCAAACAAAAACATGGAAATGAGATAAAATCTTGTCACATAGTCGTTCTTGATAGCAAGTTGAGGAAGATAAGGGAGGAAATCGGATATTGATACCTACTAAGTATTAATGGAATCAATTCTCAAGGAAGTCTTTAGGAGGCTCGTCTGAAGTCAAGGAGCCTATAGTTGCCTTACAAGCATCTCTAAACACCAGAGTGGAGCTAATCGAGAGTACTTTGGTAGGATTTCTTCAAGACTAAGGTAATCATATTGTAAACAGATAACACCCACTACTACAGAAACAGCCTTTGGCGTCGGTTGTTTAACCCCCTTTGGTGTCGGTTTCTGAGCGACGCCTATGTGGGTGCCGCTAAAGGTCAAACACTTCGGCGTCAGTTTTTTAACCGACGCCTATTTAACATATAGGCGTCGGTCTTTTAGTAGATAACCGACGCCAAAAGGGTTCGCGCCACAGAAAATGGCGTCATCTAGGACACATCCTGTGTCGGTTATCTACTAAAAGACCGACGCCTATATGGACTATAGCGTCGGTGTTTACTTGGTAACCGACGCAGAAAGAGTCCTAGATGACGCTGTTTTCTGTGGCGCGAACCCTTTTGGCGTCGGTTTTCTATAAAAAAAACTGACGCCATACTTCAAGACGACACGGCCGTGCTTCCCTGCACGGCCGTGTTTAGTACTATAGGCGTCGGTTTTATATGAATAACTGACACCTTTTCCACCACGGCTGTGCTTTCCTGCACGGTCGGGTTGTTTGTACTATTAGGCGTCGGTTTTTATCCAATAACCGACGTTGTAGGTCTTTTCTGACGGTTTTCTATAAATAACCGACGCCTATATCTATTTTTTTCATATCAGTTTGCAGGCCTGCTGTGGCTGGTCAGCAGGATGAGAACCTGCAGTTCAGTTTTCTGAACTGCAGGTTTACGACATCCATTGATATCAGCCTACAAACAGGCCACAAACCTGCAAATGTCCCAAGGAAAATTTCACACAAGTAGATACATTCAGACATCAATTCAATTCTCACATTCACACATATAGAAACATTCAAATACATGTATTAACATTCAGAAATATTCATTTACAAAGTATCATTCATTATCGCTATCAACATCCCAATTATATCTTACAGTTGCCACTGCTTGTATGGCTTTTGCCCATTCTTCTCTTATTTCATTTAATGCTTCCATCGTATATGGAGCATGTATATTTTTTAAGCGTTTACCTATAGTGTTGTCAGTTTTAAACACCTGCAAAGAGAATGATGTATATATATAAGTAATAATATAAAAATAAGATTGATATATTTCATACTAACTAATGAGACTATATATAATACCTCATGTATGGTATCGATGTCCAATGCGGCATGTTTGATAATCATCTGCATAAATCGCATCACATAGTATGCGCATGCACAGCCATTGTCTTGTGTAGCGCACTATAAATTGAAACATACAAAATAATACAAATAAGCACAATTCACATCAATAATATATACATTGGAGTCGGGAACTTACTTGTACGTTCTGCCATTTTATTGGCTGGTTCTTTTTCCTTGGGACCGTTCCTCCAGCCTTTTTGAATGCATCTAAACCCCTACATGTTAATATAATACAGTAAATTACATAAGTAAATAGTAATGTAATAACATATGTTAACAGATACAAAAATGAAATATATCTCACCAGAATAATGGCATTCTCATTACGTGTCCAATTTTAGTGTTTAATGTACTTCCCGCGGGATCTAGATAATAAATAGTGAACGTCTCGGGGACAATAACTAGTAACTCCCAATGTTTACCGCTAGAGGTAAAAAGTTAACAATTAATAACTCAAAATGCATAATAAAAATGGAATTTTCTTAAGTCCAAATTATAAATAAAGTAAACTTACTTGACATTGAATGGAGCTATTATTATCGTCTTCTTTTGCTGACCAAAAATTGTAAAATCATCTATACAATATTGTTGAACATTATCAGGGTCTTTAGCTACCATATTAATCAATGATGGAATCAAAAATCCCACATGATCAAATGCAAATTGTTTGCAATGATCTTTGACTAAGTAGCAGCAAAACATGTATTACGTATGCATTAATATATAAGAAACCAGATCACCAGATCTTACACAAGGTATATAGATGTATAAACAAGATCTCACCTTATCCATGTCTCTATCATTGATGTATTCAGCCAATCATACATAAACAGCTCAATAATATCTTGTATAAATAAAGAGCTATCGTATGATTGACCTGCATAATCTGCATCTAAAGAAACAATTATCGGGAAATGTATATTATGTGCCTGTAGCCAACATGCCATTCCCCTACAAGCAGGACCTAACGGGTATGTTAGGTCAGTTGGAACCCAAGTTGGTAATGCGGGAAGTGGAGGTGGAGGCCTAGGTGCTCCTGGTGTCTTCTTTTTAACCTGTATATATAATTTCATATCAGTTGACATCATATATACACATTAACAGTCTAAATCAATGTAAATTTATCTTACAATTTCAGTAGTGTAGACGACATCTGCTTTGGGCCACAATATGACCCCGCCTTCTGCCTCAGCAAGTGTATCAATATCCGGGTGGGGATATGGCAATGTAGCTTCCCTCCAATCGGGTAACACACGTAATGGGCCCACATGAACGTAGCCCTGTGGCATTGGAGTCCCGTGAAACCTTTCCCCAGGAAGGGACGGGTAAGCCTACGCCTCTGCAACAACATAGTCTTGTATTCTTAAGCGGCATGGCTTCAATGCCTACAAATTTACATAAAGAATGTTATACATATATACATATCATCTTGAAAACATATCATCTTGAAAAGACTAGCTACAATGTCATAAACAATACTTTAAGAAGACGTGTTAGGCGATGGGTCTCCAGGATTACTCGCAGTATGTGCATCAGGAGAAGAGTGGGTCGCCATAGGCTGATTGCAAGCCTGAGATGCCTGCCACCGCAGCAATTCTTCCTTGACCTTCTCAGCAACTACATCGTTGACCTTCTTAGCAACTATATCCTCGACTCTCTTATTCTCCTATACATGGATAAAAGAAACATTAGCTTCTTATTATTGAATTTCCTTTTGTAGTAACATTCTAAAAAAAGAATAGGTTACCTCTTCTTGAGAAAGTCCCGCTCTGGGTTTGCGCTGGGATGGCCCAAAGAATGCTTTGATGCCCACACCAGCGCCTACACCCCTAACACGTCCAGGATGCTCTGGGTTACCCAGAGAAACTGTCAATTCATCCCTTGTGCCCTGAGGGATGAACGTGCCTTGTTTCCTCTGCTCGTGCAGCTCCCGCTAATCACCATCAACAGAAATTGGTAAGTTAACACCACAAATAATCAATATTCAAACGATTGCTCTAAGAGTTGTATTTTACCATTTTTGCAGCCACCTCAGCAGTTACGGGCTTCTTTATTTCACCCTTCTTGTTTTGCCTCCCAGCTATCCAGATATCATGGCGAGGCATGGGTGTGGCAGACTCCTGAGTAGGAGCAGACTCCTGAGTAGGAGCAGACTCCTGAGTATCTGCAGACTCTGCATGTAGTCTTTGGCAAACGCTTGCATAGCCTGTTGAACCCATAGTGTGGTCATGCACATTCAGTGCACGCCTTGCTTTTTGTGTGTCACTAAGGGCCTAGTTAGTATGCACATTAATGATTTGGTTAGTATCACTAAATGTTAATCATGAATAGGTGAATACAATGTATATTAATTAAATTGGGAGTGACACCTAATACCTTGAATTCTTCAGATTTTCTTGAAGCAACAAAATTGTCCCAATCTTCTTTGTCCAAGAAGTTCCATTGTTCAAGGGCTGACTTCTTTTTCTTATCACCCTCTTTTATGTATTCTTTGTTCAGATTTGTCCTATAATTCCTAAGCATCTTTCCAGCGCGTTGCATCACACTTTTACGATGCAACTTCTCATCCAATGCAAACAAATTCTGTAAAATAGAAATGTTATTAACTAGTATCCAAAATAGAATTGCAAATAATAGAATTTGTAATCTACAAAATGGAATTGCATATAATAATAACTCACGCATAAATCCTTCCATATCAAGTCTTTTTTCCCCTGAGGAACTTTATGCCAATTATCATACTTAACACCACAATGGCTCCGAGTGGTACACCCAAGATAGTTTACAAAATGATTGCGGTTCACTCCAATTGCATTTCCTCCATTATCAAACTCCACAACCAATTTGGATCCACTGCTACTAAGCGCTATTAACTTCTTCAACAGAGTGATGCCCCTTTTCTTGTTAAGTGTTTGGTATTGCGCATCAAGTTGCTCCAGTGCTTCAGTGGGTACATGTGCATCATCAACCTAAAATTTGACAAAAATAAACACACTGAATTAGCCCAATATAGAAATATAAGATATATGACATAACTAGAAGATAATGAATTTTATAGAAATACAAGATATGTTTTTAGAACTTACATTGGTATCCTCGCCATGCTCGTCATGGACATCATGCTCATCATGGACTTCATGCTCATCATGGACATCATGCTCATCATGGTCAGCCATCTGAAAATGTCATTAAAAAGGCAAACATTTAGCATTTGTATTAACTAGAAAAAGGCAAACATTTAGCATTTGTATAAACATACATGTCTCTAAAATTGTGATCTTTTATCAATTAACAATCCTTCATTGTGATCTCCGCGCACATATAAGTCATCATTAGCTTCAATATTTTGTGGAGTTGGCAACCCAACTGAGAATGGACTGGAGTCATCATACTTATCATAGTACTCTTCTTCATCTATAGGATCTTCAATGAACTGTCTTTTACCATGAAGAACAACCAACCATTTATCATTTGCAGGATCATCGATATAGAATATTTGTTTCGCCTGTGATGCCAATATGAATGGTTCACCCTTCTCGCCAATCTTTTCAAAGTTCACCAAAGTGAAACCCAATTCATCCACTATAACTCCTTTGGTGTTATCAACCCAATTACATTTAAAGAGCGGAATTTTGAAATCTATGTAGTCAAACTCCCAAATGTCTTCAATGACACCGTAATATGACATTTTAGCTTCACGTGGACTCTTATCCTTTGCACTTGCAAAGTACATAGTCGACGCTTGAAGAGTGACCCCACTATTTTGGACGACACTCTTATCATCTTGGCGCTTTGTGTAATATGTGAATCCATTAATGTCAAACCCTTCATAAGACATAACATTCGGTTTTGGTTTAAAGGCGAGGCATTTGATAGTTTCTGTAATATCATTTGGTGTTTGAGATAGTTGATGTAATACTTTATCTTCAAACCACTTAGTAAAAGTCTTATTATGCTCTCTAGCAAGCCACATTGAACTTGCTCGAGGATGTTGTCTCTTTATGAAATTGGTATGCTCCTCGATATAAACACTCACTTCGTCCATATTGTGTAAAATATACAAGTGAGCTTGTTCCAACTGCTCACGGCTGATTACTTTCACCCGTGATCCCAAAATTCCTTTGCCCTCCTCAATATTCTTGTCATTATCAGGAGTGTCATTACCACTGAGAAAGTCATTGCAAAAATCCATAACCTCTCTCGCCACATAACCTTCAATAATACTCCCTTCAGGCCGATAACGGTTTCAAACATCACCTTTAAAAATGCTCATGTATCGTTCAAAGGGATACATCCAATGCAAGAAAATTGGTCCCAACATTTTCACTTCCCTAGTCAAGTGGACAACAAGATGTACCATGATATCAAAGAATGAAGGAGGGAAATACATCTCAAGCTGACATAGGGTAACAACCACTTCTCTTTGCAAATTATCGAGAGTATCAAGGTCAATAACTTTGCTGCATAGACTGTTGAAAAAGAAACAAAGTCTGGTAATTGCAAACCTTACATGCTTCGGAAATATAGATCAAATTGCCATGGGCAATATTTGTTGCATTAGAGTGTGACAATCATGAGATTTAAGACCTATCAACTTCAGATCTTTCATTGATACCAATCTACGGATATTGGATGAGTAACCATGTGGCACCTTAACATTTACCAAGCATTCACAAAAAGTTTTCTTCTCCTTTCTAGACAACGTGTAACAAGCGGGAGGTAAGTATGTTCTTTTATTACCCATTTCACATAATTCTATTAATTCTGACCTTATTCCCATTTCACGTAGGTCCAGTCTAGATTTTATCCCATCTTTAGTGTTACCTAGTATATTTAACAGAGTACCAATGATGCTATCACAGACATTTTTCTCAACTTGCATTACATCGATACAATGCCTGACTGTCAAAGAACTCCAATAAGGAAGATCCCAAAATATTGACTTCTTCTTGAATGAAGAATTGTCACTCTGTGTGGCCATACTACATTGTGATTTCTTACCAAATTCATTGACAATGTCTTTTACTCTTGCATAAACAACATCCCCTAGTATAGGTTTAGGTGCACTCCGTTCATCATTCCATCCATTGAATGCTTTGTGCTTCCTACGATACGGATGGAATTTTGAAAGAAACCTTCGATGACCAAGATATACAGTCTTGCCGCCATATTTTAGTCTTATTGAATCAATGTTTTCTTCACATATAGGACACGCTTTAGCTCCATTGACACTATATCCAGACAAATTCCCATATGCTAGAAAGTCATTAACAGTGCAAAACAACATAGCGTGCAAACGAAATGTCTCTCTTGCTAAAGCATCATAGGTCATCACACCTTCAGCCCAAAGTTTCTTTAAGTCATCAATCAAAGGTTCAAGATAAACATCGATATCATTTCCGGGTTGTTTAGGGCCCGATATCAACAACGACAACATAACGTACTTATTTTTCATACACATCCAGGGAGGAAGATTGTATATAACAAGCATGACTGGCCAAGTGCTATGTTGGCTGCTCAATGTCCCGTACGGATTCATCCCATCTATACAAATCCCAAGTCTTAGATTCCTATCTTCTTCACCAAATTTGGGGTACAATAGATCAATCTTCTTCCACTGTGGGGAATCAGACGCATGTCGTAGGATCCCATCATTATTTTTCTTAACATATGCATGCCACCTCAAATTCTTTGCATCTTTCGGATTTGCAAACAAGCGTTGAAACCGTGATATTATAGGTAGATACCACAACACCTTGGCAGGAGAACCAATTTTGGACTCCCCCGAAGTCGTCAATTTATACCTTGACGCACCACATTTTGGACAATCTTTCAAATCTACATAGTCCTTTTGAAATAATACACAATCATTCGGGCATGCGTGTATCTTCTTGGCCTCCATTCCCATTGGGCACAACATTTTCTTTACATGGTATGTTGAGATTGGCAGCTCATTTCCTTCAGGAAGCATTTCTTTCAACAAAGTCAACAATGAAGTGAAGCTTTTGTCGCTCCATCTATTGTTAGCTTTCAACTTATACAATCTAAACACAGCGCTAAGCTTTGTAAACTTAGCACAGCCTGTGTATAACGGTATCTCAGCATCATGCACAATGTTTCTAAAGATAGGAGGTGGATCGGTGTGCTCTACCCTACAACTATCCAGCATCGCATCAACGATGTCTGCTGGAACTGGTTCATTCACATTTACGTCATCGGAGGCAATTTCTTCTTCCACCCAAGCACTGCTATCGACATCTACTGGTTTTGATTTTGAAATCTCTCCATGCCAGTGCCATTCTGTATAGCCTTGTACAATCCCGTTGCACATGACATGACTTTTGATTTCCTCACCAGTGTTGACTTTCAAGTTGTTACCGCAATGCCTACATGGACAGTAGAACCTATCTGTAGGTTTTTTCCTATGTTCCTCGGCAAATCTAATAAACTGATCAAGACCAGATATAAACTCTGGGGTGCAACGATTACAAATGGACATCCATGATCTATCCATTCTATGATCAGAGAAAACAAGTATATATTAGGAAACAAGTATATATTAGGAAAAGATTAGGGTATACACTTACATCCTAAGTGTATAATGTGATGTCATTCTTATATATAATAAATGTGTACCACCTATCCCATCCTTGAACACCTAATCTCACTAGTAAGTGTATAATGTGTATTGGGTTTTCAAGAAAATTTTGGCAGCATTTCCCCGCTGTTCTCTAAGTACATATGTACTTACAGAACAAACAGGGAAATGCTGCCGAAATTTTCTCGAAAACCCAATACACATTATACACTTACATCCTAAGTGAGATTAGGTGTTCAAGAACAGTCCCAAATAGGGGACTATCCAAGATTTACTCCTAATGAGTCAATCTTGGACGGGTTTCTAGGCCAACAAACACATTTGATGTCATTCTTATATATAATAAATGTGTACCACCTATCCCATCCTTGAACACCTAATCTCACTAGTAAGTGTATAATGTGTATTGGGTTTTCGAGAAAATTTCGGCCGCATTTCCCCGTTGTTCTCTAAGTACATATGTACTTAGAGAACAAACGGGGAAATGCTGCCGAAATTTTCTCGAAAACCCAATACACATTATACACTTACATCCTAAGTGAGATTAGGTGTTCAAGAACAGTCCCAAACTGGGGACTATCCAAGATTTACTCCTAATGAGTCAATCTTGGACGGGTTTCTAGGCCAACAAACACATTTGATGTCATCTTATATATAATAAATGTGTACCACCTATCCCATCCTTGAACACCTAATCTCACTAGTAAGTGTATAATGTGTATTGGGTTTCCAAGAAAATTTCGGCAGCATTTCCCCGCTGTTCTCTAAGTATATATGTACTTAGAGAACAAACGGGGAAATGCTGCCGAAATTTTCTCGAAAACCCAATACACATTATACACTTACATCCTAAGTGAGATTAGGTGTTCAAGAACGGTCCCAAACTGGGGACTATCCAAGATTTACTCCTAATGAGTCAATCTTGGACGGGTTTCTAGGCCAACAAACACATTTGATGTCATTCTTATATATAATAAATGTGTACCACCTATCCCATCCTTGAACACCTAATCTCACTAGTAAGTGTATAATGTGTATTGGGTTTTCGAGAAAATTTCGGCAGCATTTCCCCGCTGTTCTCTAAGTACATATGTACTTAGAGAACAAACGGGGAAATGCTGCCGAAATTTTCTCAAAAACCCAATACACATTATACACTTACATCCTAAGTGAGATTAGGTGTTCAAGAACAGTTCCAAACCGGGGACTATCCAAGATTTACTCCTAATGAGTCAATCTTGGACGGGTTTCTAGGCCAACAAACACAATAATAGATATGTACATGTTAGGGTTTCATCACAATTGATGTTAGGGTTTCATCAATGTTAGGGTTTAATCAAATCAAATTAGGATGCTAGAATGGATTTAAATCAAATTAGGGTTTAAATCAAATTAAACACGGCCGTGGCTGTGTTGGCCTACCACGACCGTGCTGTCCAGAACGGCAGTGCTGCCCAGCACGGCCGTGGTAGGCCATTCTTCTCAGTTCTCAGTGAAAGAAGTGGTCACACCAAGATTTAGATGAAATATTAGGCGAGCAACAACAACTGACCTCCTAGCAGTGGTGGCGGTGACCGGCGAGCTCCAGGCGGCAGGGCAGGCAGGTGCAGCGGTGGTCGGCGAGCTCCAGGCGGTAGGGAAGACAGACCAAGGAGCAGCGGCGTCGGCGGCAAGGAGCAGCGGCGTCGGCGGGAGGTGGCAAGGAGGAAGGTGGCACGGCGACGAGCTCCAGGCGGCAGGGAAGGCAGACCAAGGAGCAGCAGTGGCTGCGGAGAAGGGGGCGCGGCGGAGAAGGGGGCGCGGAGAAGGGGAAGAAGGCAGCAACAGTGGCGGCGGAGAAGGGGGTGCGCCGGCGGCGCGGCGGCACTGTCGTGGAGGAACAAGGAGCTTTCGTGGAGGAGAAATCGGCGGCGTGGTCGGACGACAGCAAAGAAGAAAAGGGGAATCGGCTCGCAATGAAACAGAAGAAAAGGGGAAGAGTCGGGCGATCGCGGGATATTAAGTTCCAAAATAGTGTCGGTTGTTTCAAACAACCGACGCCTAAACCTCTTTAGCGTCGGTTGTTTGAACCAACCGACGTCCAATTGGACGATATTTTCACGAAATTGTTTGGCGGGAACCACTTTCAGCGTCGGTTATAAAAGGTTAACCGACGCTGAAAGTGACACTTTTCGTGCAAATTTTCATCGCGCATAGGCGTCGGTTTCTATCTACATAACCGACGCTGAAAGTGACTCTATTTTTTTTGCTCGAAAATTGGATATCGCGGGCGACTTTAGGCATCGGTTTGTTATTAACAACCGATGATGTATTCAAAGCGGTACCCGTGTCTGGCTGGTCTTCGAATATAGACGTCGGTTTGCCTAAATAACCGACGTCTAATAGTGTAGGCGTCGGTTTTCCTAAAGAACCGACGCCCAGAAAAGCGACACTGAATGCTGTTTCTGTAGTAGTGACCCCTTCAATTTCTCGGGAACCAAGCTGAAATAAATCTAATTGCTACATTTAAATTAAGTTGGCCCACAGTGTAGAGAATGAAATTGGAGGCCAAAGAAGGAATATGAAGATTGATGGAGGTAAATAAAGATATATCGTGGCACTTAGGGGCTATCAATCATTGTTGTATTGTTGAGTTAAAATGAGTAAGTTGTTGTGAGAACAATGACTTCCATCTTGTATCTGTAGCTGAGGAAACTGGATATAATTATTATTGTTTGCTTAAAATCCCAACAACCCTAGGATTCATGTGGAGGCTCAAACTTGTCACCATAATATCTCAAATATGATTGGACCAAAATCATATAGAGATACTATGGGAAGAGAAAATAAGGACAAATGAGACCAGAGTTCAAGTGAACACAAACTGTGCAGTTTCTTAGAAAAAGTAGGAGAGAATCCTTATTATTCCAATTGTCAATTGAATGACTCATAGAAGAGTCTATCGACAAAAAAATGTAGCACCAGATAAGAATACATGACAACATGAAATATAGAGAAACCAATGATTAAATAAAATACCAATAGTATTGATATTAATACTAGGATATTTATTTGCTTATTGTCTCATCTATTCTAGTTATGCTATCATACAATCTCTAGTTATAATGAAATTATGTATACCAACTAGTTCAAACATATAGAATCCAATTTTACTATTAATTTTAGATTTTGAAATTATCTACGGTGTTCACACACCTTATTGTTTCCTTATCATTAACCTAGAATATTGTATTTTGTAAATAACAGCTATTTAATATGTCAGGGATTAACACTTACATCAACATTACTCGATAATGGACAAAGTTATATGTTCTTATCTTTGTAGAAGCTTGTTGTGTACCTAATTAAGTCACTAGATCCACTTCTAATTTAGATAGTGGCACTCCAAACATATTAACTTATATGAACGACACAATTATTGCTTGTTTAGTTATTTTATAATATTTTAACAATATCAAATGCTTATATACATCTATCACATCCCAGTAATGTTTCTTTCAGTAAAGTCCGGAAACCATTTTATTCATTTTGCCTCCTCTTGCAAGAAAATCTAGGATTACATTACATTCACTAATGAAACTTACAAAAATAAAAAGGATAGTACTACTACCATTACATGATTCTTTATTTAGAATATCATGAATCTCAACTGGGAGATTTACATAGTGAAAACACTAGGTGTTGTTGTTTTGGTAATGTTTAGCCACCAAGTCAACAACTACAAAAGAAATTCACTATCCTTTTCTCCTTCATTAGATGCTAGATCTTCAAGATCCGGTAAAAATGTTTTTAATGAGCTTTGTAATCCTCCTTAATCATTTTTTAAGTAGCTCTGCAATGAGTCTTTACCATAGTACCATTAAAACCTTTCTTTTCTACAAACTCTAGTGCCATGCATATGTCAACTAGCTCCGCTTGATGACACACTTGGTCACACATTTCCCTCCATAGCACCCACACCAATTACTTTAGATATCCCACACAAATAGAGCAACAAAAGCTCCACGTTTCCTTATGGAAGCATCACTATTCTACTTCAAGATGTTTTTGAGTTGGAGTGACCATGTTCCCAACCTGCACACCTTTCCACTATCCTTATGATTGCTTCAAGCAGTCTCGTTGAGGTGGATGGCCTTCTTTATGTAAATTTACTTGGTGGGCCATCATCTTTACCTGCTTTCTGAAATGCCATACATAATAGCAAACGATAAAGAAACTTTTGGCCTTGTTTTCAAACCAAATATGCAAATTTTAAACCAAGAATTAAAATCGGTCATTCTAAAGAAAATATTGAGTTTAATTTGAATTCAAGATGTCTTGCCAATTATATTGTACGTAATTGTAGTCCCTTAATGCATGCACTAAGGTTTTCTCATAATTAAGACATATACCACATGTGCTATCTTTAAGTTTAGATTTGCTACTCTCAATGTGAACACAGTGTATGATATACCTTTGGTTATCTGTAGACATGAGTATATATAATTCAATCTATTGATTTGGATTAAATATTTATGACACTTGGCCTTAATCTGATGGGAGGTGTAGGCTACTCCGTGTTCACACATGACTAGCATATCTTGTACAACTATCTTCAACTATGTGTCTAGTTTTCCATTTAATATTTGTGAGTAAAGCACCATGAGTAGCTAGCCATGCAAATACTTTTATTTTACGTCTAAATGTGTTGTAATAAACATCCATGTGGTATGAACATACTCGTTTAAACACGCTCTGGAGACCGGGGAAGCAATTTAGGGCTCCCGTCGCACGACGCTCCGACTTGGGGGAGGGGGTCCTGAGGATCGTGATCTCCACCTCTCCCCCATGTTCTCTTCCTCGTACAACCTCGTTCATGCCGGATCTGGTAGTAGGAGTCGTCTACTAACTTCTCATCTTCTCCCTCGTGCCGCAGGTTCAGATTTGATCGGGACTTGGGCGTTTCTGGTTGACGGTGGTGGACTTGGCCATCTCTTCGTCGACCGAGCTCCGTTTCTGTCTACAGGTTGATCTGTGAAGCTGTTGGTGGTGTCCTGCTATCGGTTTCTACTGGAGGCGGTTTTCCCTCTTCCTCCTTCGTCTTCCTAGGGTGTCGATCCTTCCCCCCCAGTTCTTCCTAGTCTTTTTCTCTGTGTCAGTCTGTCTGTGGTGGTCTTTTTTTGTTCGTGCCTTGGGTTCCTTCTTGGGCGAACGGTGAGCTCGGGCGCCCTAGGTGCTTCAGGCTGAGGAGGATTAAGCTAGATTTGTGCTTCGTGCGGGTCTTCCGCCCCCTGCTCACAGTGGTGGACGGGAGTGGTGGTGGGGTTTCCGACACCCTCTACTCCCCACCGTTGTATCCGCATGAGCCATCCTTCCTCTGTATTTGCATCGCTGGGGTTTGGCCTCCTTCTCGGGTCTCCTGGTTGGTGCACCCTTAGTGCTCGACGTTTTTTTCTGTGTTAACGTTGTGTTGTTGGGTGGCTCCTTGGCCAGTTTGTTTTTTATTTTTGTTTCTTTGCTACTGGTTGTGTTTCTAGTCTTGTTTGTGTGGTATTGTGTTTGTGTTGTTTCTTTGTGGTCGAGCTCTTTTTCAGGTGATCATTTGTTGTCTTCATGATGGTAACCTCTGCCAACGGCTATGCAAACTCCTCGCCTGATGTACTCATAGGCTCTTGTAGATTGATAAATTCCATCCCGGATAGTTGTTTTAGACAGCCACTACAAGAGGTGGACGGTACAGAAACGTACCTATCACATCCCAATCTGAGCCTTGTGTTATGTCTTTCCGCAAAAGGAGTTGCTGCTTGGTTACTTAATGAGAGATGTTTATCTTGTAGATGATGTATGGCTTACTTTTAATGAGATTGAGCTATTTTCAAAAAAAAAAAAACATCCATGTGGCATGCATTACACGCTTAACTTGGTCATTCTTACATATTAGATAATGCATTCTTGTAATGGATGTACGTCATGCCAGCCAAGACACAAATGTGCAATATTAATCCATTGTGCACGGCTCGATTGTAGGTGTGATCACACAACTTACCAATACGTAACCTACAAATCAACATACACAGGAAATTGTTTCTTTCGTGGCCACGCCATCCAAGGATTTTTGGTGAATAGGCGAGGCACATGATAATGAGGAGCTAGAATATGTTGTAGATGATCCACGAAGATTGCCACTGAGCTGTTACCATCGCCATACATATCCACATCCAGATCGTCTTGACCAACGGCCATATAGGGTCCAAATCACTCCTTGCCTCATCAACTCCCCGGCCACATATATGCATACACATCTCCCCCCTCAAAGCCTCAAGCTTTGTAGATCCGAGCCTCATCCAACTCATATCACGTGTATGCATAGCTGCGACAAGCATGTACAGTCCATAACGGCCGAAGATTATTGTCATGAGTAGAATGAATGGAGGCATGGGCGGTACTATTCATGTCATTCGTTCGGTCCTCTCCCTCATTAAAAGCCAACTACTACCAGCACCAAAAGAGAAGGACTGAGTTATTCCTTACTGTGCTCCTTGCACGAGGACTGTAACGACCTCAGCCGTGGGCATGATATGTTCCGACCACCATTACCGGAAGCGACCCTCTGTGTATGTTCTGTAGTAGTGGTAGCCGCATTTGAACGGGAGGAATAAGGCAGAAGGGGACGTCGGAGAAGGAAGGGTAGGAATTTAACACGCTAACCTTTCGGCATGTGACGAGCAGCTGCTCATATATCTGATATCTCTAACATTCTTCCCACATAATGCACTGTTCGATCCAGCAATCTATCGATGGATGATGGATCCATCTCTATTTGTTCAATGTAGTCCGGTGCAGAAGGGAAAGCAACGTTCTAGCAAGAGGCAAACGGAGTGGCGGGCAGTTAAGCCGATGAAAACCGACATCTCTGGTCTTCAGCCAGCATGTTCCGGGCCCCGGATCGACTTGGCCATACATGCGTCTTGCGGTCAGCTGCGGATCGGAGCTGCATGCGTCGATCTGTTGCTGTTATACACTGCAAAAAATTTCTCTCCCCTCATCTAATTCCCTTGTCTGCGTCTCCAGACTTTTTCCCGTATTGGCATAACCGAGAATGTTGGGTGCATCTTTCATTAACGATGGCACCCATCATCGGTCGGTGGGCCGACCGAGTATGCAGTAGGTGCCATTGCACTAACAGCCAAATCCCGTGGTATTACTCTATTAAAGGTCTTTGCAAATTATAGGGTTAAAATGTGTTCACGCACAGTTGCAAAAACTCGAGTTTTGACGCACACATCCCCTTCCCAAATCACATGGTCCGCCTCCAGCACTGCGCACTGTCCCCTGCGCCCTGAGCGTTTGTCCCCTCATCTGCGCCCTACCTCGGAACCACCAACCCAGTGTGAAGTCACACGCAAGTCAGCAAAAAGTGACACCATTAAACCCACTAACCCGGATCCACATCTTTTCATCTCAAATTAAAGGGATTTCCTTTGGATTCCCCCCCCCTCCCAAAAAAAAAATGCCTCCACTCCCCGGTCGTCCACCGCCTGCTCCGCACGTCTGGTTCTTCTCCTCCTCGCACCTGTGCGCGCCTAGATTTTCTTCTTCCCACACCTAGTCGTAGGGTACTCGTTCTTCTCCTCGCGCCTCGACAACCCCAATGGATACGTCGAACTCCGACGACGATTTCCAGCCAACCCCCTCTTATCCTCTCAGGAAATGCGGGCAAAGAGGTCATCTGGCAGTAGATGCGAAAGAGGGGGCAAAAAGAAGGTTGGTCGTTACTGGTCAAGCGAGAGCTCGTCCTCCGGCGACATCTCCTCCATCGGCGACAGTAGGTCCACCGCTGACAGCTCTACCCCCGGAGACAACAACTCCCTCGCCGAACACAATAGACACAACGACTCCACCACCGGTGAGAAAGAAAAAAATGACCTTGCTGATAACACCAAATTTTGTGATATTTTAGACTATTTTTCTGTTATCAAAACTGCCATTTTTAGCTATTTTCCTCTCTTTTGTATGCACTTTCGCAATAATTGGCCAAACAATGCTCTTAATCCAATTTTCCTATCTTTTGCAGAGTTTTCCTCGTTTTTGGGCAATAAGGCCGCTCCGGCCCATGAATAAGTCCAAGCCTGTCTCGGCCTCCCTGACGTCTGATGCAACCCCTGCCCGACAGGGGTTGGGCGACACAAAGACGCTCGACAAAGAGGTGTCGCGCGAGAAGAAGCTGACGGACGACACGCCTTCTACCCGATAGGGAGCCCGGCTCGCCCGGACAACCCAGCTTGTCGGGCGACACAGCCACCCACCGGCAGGCGCGCCGCCCGTCACGTGACCGATAGCAGACACCTCCGCGCTGAGCTATACCTGTATCGGCCGTCCATCGACCGACGCTTAATGGGGCCACATGGCGCTTTGAGCACCATAACTCCTCCCGGCCAGCTGACTATAAACATCAGCTACAGGGAGCCGAAAAGACGGTTCGGAGTTTTAGAATTTGGACAGTTGGGAGTTGAGCTATCTTCCGAAGAGACTACGAGAGCATACGTGTCGTGCCCCAGTGCTTGTCTCGGGCGACACTAGGTGAGCTTCTCCTCATCCCGAGAGGGAGGGGACAGTTCACTTAGGACCGTCCCGGGCGACACTGTGGGCCGATATCGGCCGACGTAGATGAGCGACACAAGTGCCCGACAACAACAATGTGTAGCTCTTAGCCCGACACGATATCAAACTGATACGCTTAGCTTGTCGAGTGTGCCGCCCGACATGAGCGTATCGGCCAGGGTCCTTGAGCGATACGGTCGACAGTCGGTGCGTGCCGCCCGACACCTTTGTATCGGGCTAGGCCTCTGACCGATATCGGGCAGGAGAGCTACAGCACCCTGTCATCCTTCTACATCAAGGAGGCGACACCTATCTTTACTTTCTATCATTTAATTCCTTACTTATGCATTGTAATTAAGACCCTTTATTTGTCTATGGGAATAGAAGATGCTTAATTACTTGTTGATCTATGCTTGGTGCACAATGTTGGATGACTGCTATGTTTGATATCCAAACTCTAGCTTGCATGTTTGGATCGCGTTTCGCTTAGCTAACGAATCGTGTTTTCCTGTCGCAACAACTTCGAGAGTTGTGTTCTGGCTCTAGTGTTTGGTCCGATTCTGGAGTACGAGAGTGCCTGGAACGGAGTTGCTTTAGTGACCTTTCCACTCTAATTTAGTCCAGTGACCTCGAGAGGGGCGCTGATGCCTTGTTAGAGGTACTCGCTTCGAGAGGAGGGGTACATGACTGGTTCTACCGCCGCTTGTTTTACCAGAGTTTTACCCTTCGTACCTCGCTTTAGCTCGAGCATTATCTTTCTGTTTCTGTTGCATGAAAATCCCTAAAAACTGCTAAATGACTAAACCTTAAATCTTTCTAGTAGCTCCAGTTGGAGATAGTTTTCTTCGTTTTATTTGTGACATCTTACTGCTTCCCATTTTAGGAATTTATCTCTCTTTATACCTACCGGAGTGTAGCGTGTCGATTCCGTGTTCTCAACACTACCCCGCTTGCCTCTGTGTTCGACCCCGTATATCTACTTCGACCCTGTAAACAAACTTGCGGGGGCCTACAAGGATTCAAGTTTATAAATGTAAAAGCTCGACTACCTCAAATCCGCCTCCAATTTTAGGACGCGTGATTTAGGCCGGTCAACTTTTTGGCTCCGTTGTCTGGGACAGGGAAAAAACGGTACTGTTGACGAATCCAAATCCACTAACTACACTCTTGTGCCTCAAGCTTAGCAATGAGCTTGAAAACACTCTTTTTCTTCTTTACTATTATTCTCTGCTTGAAATTAATAAATCTATCTTCTAACCTTGATTTCTCGTGCCATCTCAGGAACCCTAAAGAACAGTGACCTATGCCTTCGAGATCTGACGCCATGTCTCATTGTGAGCAATCTCCGTTCGAAGGTGAATGTCAAGGCCGAGATGAGATATCACACCAGCCCAGCCCGGTTGGCCAGTTGCATGCTTTCATAAAAAGACAAGACTGTATCATCAACCGGCTGGTGCAGGGTGCACTTCCCAGCCCTGGAGCTCAGAATTCCATGCAACACCAGATGACAAGTCTGCAGATGCGCCAATGGGAGGTCGATCAACGATTGGCCCAGATGGCGGATCTGATAAAGAACCTTGCGGGAAAGACACTCTCCTATCCGAAAACTGCCAGAATGGCGGTAATGAGGTATGGAAAGACGGTGGAGCGCATAGCTAATGCCGAACCAGAACCTAAACTGAGGTCGGAGAGTATCATTCCAGCAGAGGGCGAAGGTGGACAAGCAGAAGCTCAAGAGCCTGCACGGAATCCTTCCGATGAGCTACCTGGTGGGAGGATTTCTTATGCTCCAAGGCTGCCGTTCCCGCATAAGCTGATCAAGGCAAATCTAAAAAGGCGTCATGAAAGGTTCATGGACTCGATCAGGAAACTGCATCTTGAAGTCCCCTTCCTTGACGCATTGGAAGAGATGCCTATGTATGCCAAGTTCCTCAAGGACCTTATCACAAAGAAGAGAAGGGGAGGAAGGATAGAGACAGTGTATCTAGCTTCCGCCTCCTCCACCTTCTTGAAGCCCGACACACCAAATAAGAGAATGGATCCCGGAGCCTTCACAATCCCGTTCTCCATCGGAGACAACGTCGAGCACAAGGGTCTAGCAGACTTGGGGGCTAGCATAAGCCTCATGCCCCTAAGTTTCGCACAAAGGGTGGGTTTGACAGACATGGTTCGAACCAACATGCGGATTGAACTGGCAGATCACACCTTTATGAGACCCGTTGGCATTGTCGAAGATGTGTCGATCAGGGTTGGTGACTTATTCATCCCTTGTGATATAGTCGTCATCGACACAGCTGAAGGCCCCCGTTGCCCGATCATCTTTGGTTGCCCCTTCTTGGCGACAGGGAGAGCGCTGATTGATGTTTCTGAGGGGATGATCAACTTAAGGTTCGGAAACGACCATATCGACTTCAAGCTGAAAGAGATCATGAAGAGCCCGTCCCTATCTGAATCAGCATGTTTCACTGATAGCTACAATAAATTCTGTGAGGAAGTAGAGGAAGATATCCGGACAGTAGACCCCCTCTTGAGGGCTATAAACTGTCAAGATCCCAACCTCGAAAATCCTAAGGTCGCGAAGCACCTCAACCTTCTCAACCTTTCTGATGAAGATTTGCAAGAAGAGGATACAGAGGTGGAGTCTGCAAACTATGCCTCTCTCGAGGAGGAGCCTCAGGAGAAGGCACCCAGACCAAAGCCAGAGTTAAAAGCGTTGCCCGAAGGCCTGAAGTACGAGTTCTTAGATGACGAGCACAGAAACCCCGTCATCGTAAACGCCGATCTTTCAAGCAACCAGTTGGACTGACTCCTTGAGGAGTTAAGGCTCCAAAGGAGGGCTATAGGATGTTCAGTAGATGATATCAAAGGCCTTAGCCCCGCCCTGTACATGCATCACATCAACTTGGATGAATCTACCAAGCCTCTGGCTCAACCCCAGAGGAAGCTGAACCAAATGCTCAAGGAGGTCGTCAAGAAAGAGGTAATAAAGCTTAGGGATGCGGGGATCATTTACCCAATCAGCGATAGCAATTGGGTAAGTCTGATCCACGTAGTGCCCAAAAAGGGCGGAATGACAGTGGTTAAGGGTGAGAAGGGCGATGAGGTGGCGGTAAGGACCGTCACCGGCTGGCGGATGTGCATAGATTACCGAAAGCTAAATCAGGCTACAAAGAAGGATCATTTTCCGCTACCTTTTATTGACCAAGTTCTCGAAAGGTTAGCGCATCACGATTTCTTTTTTTTTTTCTTGATGGCTTTTCAGGTTTTTACCAGGTACCCATCTTGCCCGACGATCAAGATAAAACAACATTCACCTGCCTTTACGGCACTTATGCCTTCTGAAGGATGCCCTTCGAACTCTACAACGCCCCCGCCACCTTTCAGCGATGCATGATATCGATGTTCTCAGATTTTCTAGAAGACATCGTAGAAGTTTTCATGAATGACTTTTCCGTCTATGGGAAGGACTTCGATAGCTGTCTGAAGAATCTATCATTGGTCCTTCAAAGGTGCGAGGAGAACAACCTAGTTCTAAACTGGGAGAAGTGCCATTTTATGGTGCGGGAGGGCATCGTTCTTGGGCATAAGATCTTGAAGCGTGGGATCGAGGTGGATGCAAGTAAGGTTGAAGAAATATCCATGCTTCCTCCACCGAGATCCGTGACGGGGGTGCGAAGCTTCCTCGGGCACGCGGGATATTACCGAAGATTCATCAAGGACTTCTCAAAGATTTCCAAACCGCTGTCCAATCTTATGGTAAAAGACGCTGAATTTGTTTTCTCTAACGATTGTCTAAGTGCTTTTCAGGCCCTTAAAAATGTTTTAATATCACCACATATCCTTCAAGTGCCAGAATCGGGTTTACCTTTTGAGCTGATGTGCGACGCTAGTGACTACGCGGTTGGAGCAGTCCTGGGGAAAAAGAAAGACAAAAAGCACCATGTGATTTGCTACGCTAGTCGCACGTTGGACGAGGCTCAAGTAAACTACACAACAACTGAGAAAGAGATGCTTACGATTGTCTTCGCATTTGATAAATTCAGGTCGTATCTCGTTGGAGCCAAGGTCAAGGTATACACAGATCATGGGGCTATAAAATATTTAATGCAAAAGAAAGACGCAAAGCCCAGACTGTTGAGGTGGGCCTTGCTGCTCCAAGAGTTCGACCATGAAGTTATCAACAAGAAGGGCGCAGAGAATGTGGTCGCAGACCACCTATCAAGAATCATGACTGAGAGAGAGAGAGGACCTCCAATCAACGACGAATATGCTGACGAGGCTCTCATGTTGGCAGAAGCTCAAGAAGAAAGTTTACCCTGGTTTGCAGACATCTGCAATTATCTTGCCTGTGGAGAACTACCTCCTGACATCACGTACAATCAGAAAAAGAAGCTATTCGCGGATGTCAAAAACTACTACTGGGATGATCCCCTCCTATTCAGAAGATGTGCTGACAACTTATACAGGCGGTGCATCCCAGAGGAAGAGACCACAGACATCCTGAAAGAATGCCACGCCTCCCCCTATGGTGGACACCTGGGTAGCGAGAGAACAACTGCAAAAGTGCTACAGTCAGGTTTCTACTGGCCCACCTTGTTTAAAGACACTGCACAATTTGTGAAGGTTTGCAAAGAGTGTCAGTTTACAGGAAACATAGGGAGGAGGAATGAAATGCCAATGGCAAGTTGGATCGAAGTAGAAATATTTGACGTGTGGGGGATCGACTACATGGGACCGTTTCCACCATCTCGGGGGTATCAATACATACTAGTGGCAGTAGATTATGTATCGAAGTGGGTGGAAGCGGTAGCCACCCAAACCTGCGACGCCAAGTCAGTTATCAAGCTCTTCGAGAAGACCATTTTCCCTCGTTTCGGTGTACCGCGCACTATGATAAGCGACGGAGGGTCGCACTTTGGAGAAAGATAGTTTGAAGCACTTCTGCGCAAGTACGGAGTGAGGCACAAGATCACTACACCCTACCACCCATAGACGTCAGGGCAGGTAGAGGTTTCCAACAGGCAAATCAAGCAAATCTTAGAGAAAACTGTCAACCGAACGAGGAAAGACTGGTCCATGAAGCTTGACGTCGCACTTTGGGCCTACCGTACTGCTTACAAAACACCCATTGGAACCACCCCCTACCGACTCATCTACGGAAAATCCTGCCACCTGCCTTTGGAGTTGGAACACAAGGCCCTTTGGGCAATCAAGTTCCTAAATATGGACCTCGACAAAGCAGGAGAAAAAAGGTTTTTGCAGCTTCAAGAGCTCAAAGAGCTGAGAATGAATGCCTATGAAAACGCAAAAATCTACAAACAGAGGACAAAATTGTGGCACGATGCCCACCTCAGGAGAAAAGATGTAAGCGAAGGGGATAAGGTCTTGTTATTCAAGTCCTCCATTTGTCTTTTCCCTGGGAAGCTACAAACGAGGTGGTTCAGACCGTTCTTAGTGTCGAAAATATACCAATCAGGAATAATGGAGCTCTATGATAAAGACGATCCGACTAAGGTCTTTCAAGTAAATGGGCACAGGGTAAAAAGGTTCTATGAAGATGAAGCATTTGTCAGGAGAGCAGAAATCAGTCTGCAAGATATGGGTACAGTCGAGAGATGAACAAGATGATCTTTCACCGGTCGAGCTGGAGACGCATACCCCAGCGCTCCTCGGGAGGCAGCCCGAGTTCTTCTTTCTTTCTTAGAATGGGTTGCATTTTTTTTCTTATAACAAGTAAAAACAAACTTTATGAATTGTAATAAGGCCCGAGTCAGAGCACGCGCTGTCAGCGTGCCGACTCTTCTATTTTATGGGTCATCGCCGAATTTTCCGAAGCTTTGACGAGCATTTCTATCTGAGGGCGGGAGGGCTCTGCCCTGACCGATGATGTTTTTCCCGTCAAATGCTTTTTCCAGCTTTGTTTTAAGTTTTTCGACCGCTTGTTTTAGGCCGTGTCGGGCAGCAGCTTAGCTGGCACGCAGAATCACTTGTATTGGGCCAGAGTTTCTTGGGCGCCACAAGTGTCGCGACGGTTGTCATCCCCGAGCGATAGCCGTTTCGTGCGTGAGGAGTAAATGTCCTTAATTTGGCTGACGGGACCGTCGTCTCGGGAACGACCTGTCTTAAACGATCGACGTGCGCGCCCAGATCTGATCGATTTGCCCCCAGCTGAACTCGATATAAATATGAAAGGGGGGACCATCGTGCCGGGCTACCGTACTTTCTCTTTTTAGCCTCCTGTAACACATGCAGTAGCCCGCTTTTGCTCGCGTGTCAGCCATCTTGCCTTCACCCTGGTATCGGGCGATGGCTCCGATGAGCAAAGGTATAGCCAGACATTATTGTCGCCCGACATGTTTGTCGCCCGACATGATTATCGACCGACATGTTATAGACTGACACACTTATCGACCGATAACCTTGTCGCCCGGCACGAGTTTTCTTAGCGCACGCTGCTTATCGGGTTTACGTGCCTTGCAGATTTTGTATCGCCCGACGCAGTTAAGCGCTACATAACACCCGATGGTGTTCGCCCGATACATCATATCGGGTGACACGTTTTCTTTTGTACAATCATATCAGGCAGTTGCTTTTTGGCGGTCTTATCGGCCGATATACCCCTATCGGGCGGTATGTCTTACCGCGCGACACTCTTCATATCGCCCAGTTTTGTATCGACTTGAGTTTTCTTTTGACGGACGATACCCGGAGATTGTAATAAGTTTATCAAGTTTCTTTTTCCTATCTAACATATAAACGGTCAATAAACTTGATAATAGGAAAAATGGCAGCCGCATATGAAGCAACAACTGTCGGGCAGAAATGTAGAAATCCCAAGGCAGCGAGCCGTCGACTACCGCAGATAGAATGCGGGGAGATTTTTCTTGATTTGGTAGCTCAAGAGGATGGTCATTTCTTTATCATATTTTGTTTTCTGTGGTGATTAAAACATCCTACAGAACAGCACGAGTACCTTGCCGGTGACCTCCGGATGGAACCTGGGCATCCTGGTTCCAGCTACTTAATAAAGAGGAAGCAGTCACAAGTGTCCGCACTTGTAGAAGTTGTTTCCAAATGAGAAAGAAGGAGGCTACAACAAAGAAGCATATTGAAGCTTCTCGACCGGCAACCTCCCAATGGCATGCTGCAACTTCGTAGGAGCATATTGCAGCACACCAGCGAGCTAACCCTCACTGGCTAAACATTGCCTTACCCTGTCTTCTTCACCACTCTGGGACAGAGTGTGGAGTAAGTTTGGGGGGGTACCCATGTTCCAATGAGGGAGGTATAAAGTTCTTTTCCGCTTCAAGCTCTTCACGTTTTCTGGCTTACTTTATATCTGATGTGCTTATGTATGTTCTTATGGCTTATTGTATATCTGATGTACGCATGTATGCCATATATATAAAAAAAATTCAAAAATATTTCCTTTGCTTATTTTGTTCTCATGCATATGTACAAAGTCGCTATATTAGTAAAAACCCTGATGCAACTGCTTGCCAAGTTTATTTTCTTTGTGCTGAATGTGACGCAAGTCCTATTATATCTTTTTGATAATGCTGCTTCAAACGAACAAAAGAATATGTTTTGTCATGCCAAAAATTTCGAAAAATACAATAATCTCGTAAACAGTTAAGAGACGAGTATGGAGAAGGAAAAAGCTGCCCAAACAGCAGGAATGTCTTTGTTCCCCCTTACCCAACAAAAATCCCAAAAGAGAGAGAAGCCTTATGAGTGTGAATAAAAGCATGAGAGTTGTGCCCAATAAAAGAAAAAAGAAAAAAAAAATATATATATATATATATATATACACCACTTGTTTTCCAAAAGTACCCATCTTTAGGCATGGTAGATCCGGGGTAGTAGTACGTAGGATGTGAAATCACTACTCTAAAGACAACTGGCTTGGACTGCAGGGACCACTTGCCCGTTAACGGACCCTTACCTGGATGGACTGATGGGAGACAAGAATGAAAAACCCAAAAAGCCTTAGCCTACCCTATACACAACTTTCTGCCCCAAAAAGAAAGTTGTTTGGTGTGTAAGCTAACTTCGGAATCATACAACAAAGTCTCGCCGAAGCTGTAGAGAAATTTTTTACTAAAATGATAAGGCAAGGAAACGCATGGTCTTTTGTTTGCAGTGAAGCAGCATTATCTCTAAAGGCATTACTATACTTGTTTTACCTCTTGGCCTGAAAGTTATACCAAGCAAGAAGAAGCATCACAAAATATAGTTTAAATATTGATTGAGGACAATCAAAATGCTAAGTTTGGGGGAGTTGATAACACCAAATTTTGTGATATTTTAGACTGTTTTTCTGTTATCAAAACTGCCATTTTTAGCTATTTTCCTCTCTTTTGTATGCACTTTCGCAATAATTGGCCAAGCAATGCTCTTAATCCAATTTTCCTATCTTTTGTAGAGTTTTCCTCATTTTTGGGCAATAAGGCCGCTCCGGCCCATGAATAAGTCCAAGCCTGTCTCGGCTTCCCTGACGTCTGATACAACCCCTGCCCGACAGGGGTTGGGCAACACAAAGACGCTCGACAAAGAGGTGTCGCGCGAGAAGAAGCTGACGGACGACACGCCTTCTACCCAACAGGGAGCCCGGCTCACCCCGACAACCCAGCTTGTTGGGCGACACAGCCACCCACCGGCAGGCGCACCGCCCGTCACGTGACCGATAGCAGACACCTCCGCGCTGAGCTATACCTGTATCGGTCGTCCATCGACCGGCGCTTAATGGGGCCACGTGGCGCTTTGAGCCCCATAACTCCTCCCAGCCAGCTGACTATAAACATCAGCTACAGGGAGCTGAAAAGACGGTTCGGAGTTTTAGAATTCGGACAGTTGGGAGTTGAGCTATCTTCCGAAGAGACTACGAGAGCATACGTGTCGTGCCCCAGTGCTTGTCTCGGGCGACACTAGGTGAGCTTCTCCTCATCCTGAGAGGGAGGGGACAGTTCACTTAGGACCGTCCCGGGCGACACTGCGGGCCGATATCGGCCGACGTAGATGAGCGACACAAGTGCCCGACAACAACAATGCGTAGCTCTTAGCCCGACACGATATCAAACTGATACGCTTAGCTTGTCGAGCATGCCGCCCGAGAGGGTGTGCCGCCCGACATGAGCGTATCGGCTAGAGTCCTTGAGTGATACGGTCGACAGTCGGTGCGTGCCGCCCGAGAGGGTGTGCCGCCCGACACCTCTGTATCGGGCTAGGCCTCTGACTGATATCGGGCAAGAGAGCTACAACACCCTATCATCCTTCTACATCAAGGAGGCGACACCTATCTTTACTTTCTGTCATTTAATTCCTTACTTATGCATTGTAATTAATACCCTTTATTAGTGTATGGGAATAGAAGATGCTTAATTACTTGTTGATCTATGCTTGGTGCACAATGTTGGATGACTACTATGTTTGATATCCGAACTCTAGCTTGCATGTTTGGATCGCGTTTCGCTTAGCTAACGAATCATGTTTTCCCGTCGCAACAACTTCGAGAGTTGTGTTGTGGCTCTAGTGTTTGGTCCGATTCTGGAGTACGAGAGTGCCTGGAATGGAGTTGCTTTAGTGACCTTTCCACTCTAATTTTAGTCCAGTGACCTTGAGAGGGGCGCTAATGCCTTGTTAGAGGTACCTGCTTCGAGAGGAGGGGTACAGGATTGGTTCTACCGCCACTTGTTTTACCAAAGTTTTACCCATCATACCTCGCTTTAGCTCGAGCATTATCTTTCTGTTTCTACTGTATGAAAACCCCTAAAAACTGTTAAATGACTAAAACCTTAAATCTTTCTAGTAGCTCCAGTTGGAGATAGTTTTCTTCGTTTTATTTGTGACATCTTACTGCTTCCCTTTTTGGGAATTTATCTCTCTTTATACCTACCGAAGTGTAGCGTGTCGATTCCGTGTTCTCAACACTACCCCCCTTGTCCCTATGTTCGACCCCGTAAACAAAGTTGTGGGGGCCTAGAAGGATTTAGGTTTATAAATGTAAAAGCTCGACTACCTCAAATCTGCCTCCAATTTTAGGACGCGCGATTTATGCCGGTCACTTGCCTACTTCAACGAAGAAACCTACTTCTGAAAGGGCCACAAATCCTCCGCCGGCGGCAACAACTGCCACATCTCAAACTCATGCATAGCAAGAGAGAACAAAGAAGAGTGATAGAAGGAAAAAAATGGTGGACACAGTGGCAGAAGAACTCAAAGAGGCAAAAGCATCTGATGTAGACAAGCTAATGCGGTTGAAGTCTAGGTGTTCGTGGAAAATCTTCAAAGACATATAAAACACTTTCAGCGAAGAAGAACAAGCCATCTTTCCAAAAACACCTTTCAAATGCCTACTTGACATCAGACGAGTATCAGTTAATTACATGACGCTGATACAAGATCTGGCATCTTGTTACAACAACCAAGATGGGACATTCAACTTCGGGAGTCAGAGATTGGAGTTCGCTGCAGATGAAATAAGACAACTTCTAGGGGATCTTCTTGAAAGTGGTATTACTTCTGTTTAACACTACCTATATACCTTCCATTGCGCCCATGTAGGTTTCATTGTTCCTATATGGCTTCCATTGCACCCTTATATGTTTTATTGCACCCATATATCTTCCCTTGCGCCCAAATACATTTGATTTTGCCCATTCTATATCTTTTGTCACACCAATATATGATCCATTGTTCCCATATAATTTCCATTGTGCCCATATAAGTTCCATTGCACCCATATAAATTGCATTGTGCCCATTTAGATTGTTGGATCTACGGCTCTAGAGGAGGGGGTGATTAGAGCTTCAAAAATTCTCACAGGATATATTATACCTTCAAATTGTATCAATAAAAACCAATAGCCTTAGTACAATTTGAAGTCCCAACTAACAAGCATAGCAAGGATGAGGGGAATTGATAGCAAGCACTTTACAAGGTCATGTAGAGTGGTTCCACTCTCCAAACTAGGAGAGAGTCAGACCACTACCTAAATAGGTCAGCCTCTAGGACTTTACAAGTGCTTTTCTCTATATATTCACCAATAAGAGTTACAAACACAAGACCACCAAAGGACTTACCCATCCAAATACGAAGAGTCTTCCACCTTACCAAGGACTTACCCACTTTGCAAAGAGTCTTCAGCCTTCTTCCAAGGTCTTACATACTCTTGCAAAAGTCTTCAGCCTTCAAGGGTTTACTATAAGGCCCCTAAACTTCCATAATAAGTTGAACAAGATTAATTATCATAATTTAATGCTTATAACCCTAATATAACCTTGTGATATACTTTTAAATCATTAGGAAAGCTTAAGTTTCAAATTTGGTCCAATTTGGACACTGTTTGAGCAAGTTATGCAATTTTATGCACATTTTGGTCTTTTCTACAATTTACCCAATTGAGAGGTTTTCTTTGCAATTTATCACTTGCATTATATTCCTTGGATATTCTATCATTATTCTTGAGCTTTCTGAGTCATGGGGCACCTATTTAAACCTTGGTTTGAAGGTGTTTGCTCCAAGGGTATTTTAGTGTTTTCCCCTTCACGGATGAGTTACCTTTAGTAGCTATCAACTAAGGAATTATGTGATTGGCTGGGAATTTCGAAAAAAGAAAGATAAACAGGTCTATAGGGATGGTGGTAGTGCTTCTTGTGTGTGTGATTATATATTCTTAATAATTTAAAGCCATGGACACTTGGACATATACTAGAATTTCAACTTTTCTTTTTCTTTATATTAAAGTGTCATATACTTATCCACAAGCACCAAAACGAGGCATTTCCTCTGCACCACCTCTCTCCTTCTCCCAACCTCGTTCTCCCTCTATTCATCTGCAAATTTTTCTTCCCAATTAAGAAGAAAGTGGGGATATTCTTGGAGAAAGGCTCTAAGGTTGAAATTGACTTCATTTTAGGATTGAAAAAGCTTCCTTCTAGTGATCTTGACCTAAAAGTGTAAGAATTTCCTTCTTTCCTCCGTCTATTTCTTTGTTATCCTTCCTCCTAGATTATTCCAGATCGGAACCTTATTGTTCCATGGTATAAATTTCTCTAAAGCTCTAAAACCCTACCTTTCTTGCTCCTTATGCTTAAGGTTTGCTCATTCGAAGAAGAAAGGTGCTAGATGGACGAATTCATAGTTTATTCTTAGATTTTCTACCCTACCTGCTCGAGATTTCTTCTGTGTGGGGTTTCATATTCACATTAAAGGTAATTTTTATAACTTGCTTCACGTTTATTGCTTACCATAAGCTTTCTAGATCATGTTCTTGCTTGAAAATGATGATCCATGCATTCAAAAGCTATGCTTGACTTGGATTTCGATTTTTATAATGTTCCCTGATCTGATTTTAGTTATATATGAACCTGTGATCATGTGTATATTATTCCTAAGGTACAATATGACTTGGATCAGGTTGGTTTGACAACATATGGTGCTAAGCACCTATCAACCAATGGTAAACTTTAGGGTTTTAAGCTAATTTCTTCTATAAACCATGACCCGATGATAGTACCATTGCAACAACCCTATGGTGTTGTATTCATAACAACTAATGGTCGTGATCAAGGGTGTCAAATGATGGTGACAACCTATGTTCACCCCCTTAGGTCAGGTTTTTGATCCATTAGAAGTTTAATGATCAACCATTAAGTACCCTACTGATGTTATCAATCAATTTTGACATTAGCTTAATATTTGATGTTGATTAATGAATTAGTGTTGATCTAACAACCTATGGTGATTTAATGGTCACTAATGATGGTGGATCAGGTCTCTAAAACCTATGGTGAGTCAAGCATTGTAGTTGTATCATCAATTAAGCCTTAAGCCAATGGTTTCTTGGGTCACTTGATGCAATGGTCAGACCACATGGTTGATACTTTCTTATGCTAAACATGTGCATAATGAATATGATGACAGTTAATCATATCTAGATTCCTTGCATGTTGATGTAATAAAGGAATTCTCTTAATGTTAATATAACCCTTCTATGATTGTTTATGAATATCTACTAGCTCATTAATGAAATATTGTGTTGATCTGGTGTATTATATGTAAGTATTATTGTTGAGCCTTGTTATAAGGCATGCAAAGATAATGATGATCTTATAGGGAATAATAATAAAATGGTCTTAATGACCTTTGGGCATGATTGAGCCCTAAATGAGGTGTAATCTTCTTGTGTTGATAAGGGTTGATTCCCTGTGATATTGTGAAAAGGATTTATATCCTGTGATAGTATGATGGTCTTAAAGACCATTGGGCATGGTTGAGCCCTGAATGAGGTGTATTCCTCTTATGTTGAGAAGGGTTGATACCCTGTGATATTGTGAAAAGGATTTATATCTTGTGATAATATGATGACTAGTGTAGTCTCATGAATGGTAAGTGAATAGTACCATGTGATGATGAGATGAGAAATTATGTTTCATACATTTTATATCTTTTCAAATTTTGATATTTATATGCTTGCTAGAAGTGAATTAGGGTTTGTATGTCCACTTGTTTTATGTAGCCTTAATTCACCCAATTGGCATAACTAATGAAGTGCAACTCTAATCATGTAGTGCCCTGTGCTGTAGAGCCATCTTCAGTGTCAAAACTTGCTGGATGTGAAATGGGTATTCCTAAGGGAAACTCGAAGTGCATACTATTGAGTATGTGGGGGTGGCAGGTTGAGGATATATCCTTGTCATCTACAATTCAGATTGTGAAGGTTGGCTATGGTCATGCCTCATACATCTAATGTGATTGAGAATGGTTGCGGTCCTATCTCGGTGATTATAACATGATGTGATTAGAGGACAACTGTGATTGTACCTCAGTGATTGGGTTTGAATACCCTGGTTTCTAGTGTCGTGACCTGTACCATGGTCGGACTAGTGGTTTTCAGCTTGACTATATGTCGTTGTGGTGGAAGCTTTGACTGATATGTCACTACCTTTTTTACTCATACTGACTGAGGGGAAGAGATATTAGGATACCAGCACTCCTAGATCTTGTATGGAACCGAATAGCCATTTGCAGGGGTCAGTTGGACTTTGAATGGTACGATTCAAATTCCCTAGGGTATAATAAAAGATGTAATACAACCATGTAGCATATTGTTTAGGGTTATACACAACATTTCACATTGGATGATAACCCTTGTTTATTCTCTTTACATAAAGATGATTCTTAGTGCAATTAAGAGATAGTAGATATACTTATGTTGTGGATATGCTTAAGATTGTAGATGCATACATACAATAGCCATGATTATGTTGATAACTATACTGCTACTGCTGATTATAATCATGATGCTAGATATCTCATGTGGTTAGTTATGTTTAGCATGCTAGCCATGCCTTTGTAACTAGAGATACATATACTGCTAATCATGCTTATCCATGTAGTTGTGCTTATGTTGTTATCTCTTCTTATAATGTTGATATGTTCAACCAATTAGACATGCTCATGTTGTTAGCTATGCTATGTTACTAGACTTGCTCATGATGCTAGAACTACATATACTACTAAATTGCTTATATTGTCAACAAGATAAAGGATGATAGTCTGGCTAATGATGATAGTTATTACCTACCCATTTATGTATTTTTTTAATCATCAGTATTGTTGATCTTATTTGTTATATCTGATTAAACTTCTTAACTATTTAATTACTTAAAAATATTGTAATCAATAAACATTGTTGGAGGTTATATCTCTTGCTGGGACATGGGTCTCACCCTTGTGGTTCGCCACATTTTTTTAAGGTAATCGGAAGTGACAAAAACAAACATGTGGCAGCAAAGAGGAGATATAGTAATGAATCTTTGAGAAAGTTGACTAGACGTCTAGTGTGTCCTAGAGTCATCCTTGTACTCTCAGGTCCTAGAATTTTTTTTTTGTGTATGGTGTTTCAAACAAATCAAAATTTTGTTAGCATATTAATGCTGGTTTGAGTGGTATATATGAATATTGTTTTCTTGTGTATATATGTTGTGGCTAAGGCGATAGAAAAAAAATTTGTATCAAATTCTTGGCATAGTATGGATACAAGAAAGATGTTGGGCTCTTATGCAAATGTTTCTAAGCAGGTGCTGACTTTGAAATCAGTTTTAATTTACCCATATTTTTGGGTATGTGATTAATTAGTGATTGATTGTGTTTTATGTTTTGAGTAATCTCATTTAGTGTAACGGGTCCTGACAGATTGGTATCAAAGCTTTAGGTTCACTGAGTCTATAGGGACACTAGAACTTAGGACTAGAATGATGTCTAAGTTAGGAATATGACATAAAAATTTGGTGTATACTGGATAATCTCAGTATTTCGGTGCCCTGGCCAGGTATTCAATTATTGAAGAAAGGTAAGTATGGAACTCTTAGATTGTTATCTTTCTGATTAATCTAATCAAGTCGTCATTTTGAGATAATCTAAAGAGAATAATGAATAAGATATCATGGTGTGAATATCTCAATCCTACCTTAAATAAGATGAGAATTGCATCATTATCTATCAAAACTTGAATGTTTGGTAACTCTAAGAGAAAGATACAACACCATAAAATCTAAATCTGAATACAAATTAGAAAAAGAGGAGTTCTTAAAGATGTGATTCAAAAATATAATAAAATAAAAGATAGATAAGTCTATTCTTATAAAGTGAAGGTATGAAATCCACATAAGATGGAAAGAACTCTTATAACAAGTACAAAATGAGAAGATGAATGGAAATAATGGCAAAGAAATAAGGTGGAACCTTAGTTAATTTCAGACCAACCTATGTGTGTAAGAAAGTGTTAATGAAAAATCAGCATGGCATGTGAAAGAAATTAAGGGAGATGATCCTAATTTAATGAAGCAAATGTGGAATATGAGTATTTACTTGTTGATAAGTTGTTGAAAAATATAATAAAATAAGAGAACATACCCAAGTGTGATAAATAGTCATCAAGGAAGGAGTAATGAGATATGTTAATAATGATGATTCCTATGCTAATGGCAAGAAACCAAAAATGAAAAAGGTAAAATGATACATAAGAAGTTGTAACGTACATAATGAAAATAGAATTGGTTACCTTTTGGCTAGTGACCCTTGAAAAATACTACTATGGTATGGGAAGGGTATTTCCCTTTGTGTCTTTCCTTTCTAGGGCACATCTTTCAAGTGGACCATTACCACTTGGTATGTGTGGATTCATTCTAAACATAAGGATGGATATCTTATTATAGAATAAGGTTGTTTGGACTATGGTTCCACGATCAAAACGTTTGTGATGATTTTGCTTTTGAGCCTTCCAATAATTAGGAAGACTCCTCTTATATGTTTTGAAATTTGTTATGTTGGTAAAAGTAGATGAGATAAGGATGTGAGTTCCTTATAGAGCATGAGGTGGATACCAAGGTAATGAATCCTAGTATCCAAGATGTATCAATAATATGAGAAATATGTGAAGGTTGGAGATGTTTATTAAATGAAAATTCTAAGTATTTCTCTCCCTTCGAGAGAGAGAGTTTATGATGACCCTCTAAATGTTGTTTAAAAAAGTGATTCTACAATGATGTGTATGGTTCAGTGATAGCTGGGAAAGACCACTCTCAAGGATATATGTTTTGTTAGATAATAAATATGTAATACCATGCTCCTTTAAAATAAACCTATGATAAAATATCAATGCATAAAAGTTAGATTGGATGACACAATCGACATGACCATGATGATTTGAGAGTTATGTCCTTTAGACTAACTAATGTACCAATGTAATTTATGAATAGGAGGAACAAAGTGTTCAAGTAATGTCTTACAAGTTGTAGCAATCTTTGAATGATGACATGTCAAAGTATTTCAAGTATGATCAATATTTCTTCAAAAAAAAACCTTAGAGTTGTCAAAGAAGCAATAGTTGTGAGACAAGTTGAACAAGAGTGAGATGTGGTTGATTAAATTTCTTTATGGGATCATGATATGTCTTCTAAGTAGGTTGTATAAATCCTAGTAAGGTGAAGATAGTGTTGTTGTTTCACCCCTAACAAGTTTGACTTGGTATGATGTTTCCTTGTATGGAAGGACAACTGCCAGCGTCATCATTTCTTTTGATGCTGAAAAAGAACTGACAAGAGTTCTAGTGTCAATGTATTAAAAAAATAGGATGGATACATTGCCTTTTGTTTTGCTTCAAGGAGTGGTATGCGACACATGTCATGATTGGTAAAAAAACTAGCAAGTATGACTTTTGAGTAATGTGTTGATATAATAGATATAATTTTAGGATGATATCTAGAATTTAAAGTTGAACATTACTATTAGATTTGTACAGGTGGCACAATAAGTTTCTATGTTTGATATTTGCAAATGTCTTCTTATGTGGGGGTTTTTCTTCTGACCCAACATGATATATGTATGAATGATGTACATCACCATGATATGCAAGTAACCATGTGAAGGTAATAGGATGAGGTGCAGAGGAAGTACCCATCTTTGTTCACCTTGGATTTCAGGGGCAAAAACCCTATTAGGGGTTTATAGCTGTAAGGCCCCTAAAGTTTCTTAATGAGTTGAACAAGATTAATTATCATAATTGAATACTTATAACCCTAATATAACCTTGTGATATACTTTTAAATCATTATACAAGCTTAAGTTTCAAATTTGTCCAATTTGGACACTGTTTGAGCAAGTTATGCAATTTTATGCACATTTTGGACTTTTCTACAATTTACCCAATTGAGAGGTTTTATTTGAAATTTATCACTTGCATTATGTTCCTTAAATATTCTATCATCATTCTTGATCTTGTTGAGACATGGGGCGCCTATTTTTTGAAGGTGTTTGCTCCAAGGGTATTTTAGGGTTTTCCCCTTCACGGATGAGCTACCTTTAGTAGCTATCAACTAAGGAATTATGTGATTGGCTGGGAATTTCGACAAAGGAATTCTAATCAGGTCTATAGGGACAGTGGGAGAGCTGTTTGAGTGTGTGCTTATATATTCGTAATAATTTAAAGCCATGGACACTTGGATATATACTAGAATGTCAACTTTTTCTTTTTCTTTTTATGAAAGTGTCATATACTTATCCACAAGCACAAAAACGAGCCATTTGCTCTCCACCACCTCTCTCCTTCTCCCAACCTCGTTCTCCCTCTGTTCATCTATGAATTTTTCTGCCCAAGGAAGAAGAAAGTGGGGATCTTCTTGGAGAAAGGCTCTAAGGTTGAAATTGACTTCATTTTAGGGTTGAAAAAGCTTCCTTCTAGTGATCTTGACCTAAAAGTGTAATAATTTTCTCCTTTCCTCCGTCTATTTCTTTTTTATCCTTCCTATTAGCTTTCTCCAGGTTGGAACCTTGCAGTTCCATGGTAGAGATTGCTCCAAAGCTCTAAAACCCTACCTTTCTTGCTCCTTATGCTTAGGGTTTGCTCATTTGATGAGGAAAGGTGCTAGATGTTATTCTTGGATTTTCTACCCTACCTGCTCAAGATTTCTTCTCTGTGGGGTTTCATATTCACATTACAGGCATGTTTTATAACTTGCTCCACGTTTATTTCTTACCATAAGCTTTCTAAATCATGTTCTTTCTTGAAAATGATGATCCATGCATTAAAAAGCTATGCTTGACTTGGATTTCAATTTTTATAATGTTCCCTATTCTTATTTCAGTTATATATGAACCTGCGATCATGTGTATATTATTCCTAAGGTACAATATGACTTGGATCAGGTTTGTTTGACAACCTATGGTGCTAAGCACCTATCAACTAATGGTCAATTTTAGGGTTTTAAGCTGATTTCTTCTATAAACCATGACCCGGTGATGGTACCATTGCAACAACCCTATGGTGTTGTATTCATAACAACTGATGGTCATGATCAAGGGTGTCAAATAATGGTGACAACCTATGTTCACCCCCTTAGGTCAGGTTTTGGATCAATTAGAAGTTTAATGATCAACCATTAAGTACCCTACTTATGTTATTAATCAATGTTGACATTAGCTTAATATTTGATGTTGATTAACGAATTAGTGTTGATCTAACAACCTATGGTGATTTAATGGTAACTGGTGCGTCCCCTCTAGTGGTTCTTTTACACCCCATGAGGTCGGAATGCACGGGATAGGGGATCTTATGTTTTCAAAATTTATAAACCTAAACTAGCTACCTACGTCTACTAAAACACTACACCCGCAAGCGCACGGGGTCGTGTCATAGTATAGGAAGGTGGCAAGTAAAGGGTCGATCCACAGGGAAAAGAGGGGGTGCTAGAGCTAGGTTAGTTTGGCTGGGTTCCTACCGCGGAGACTACGGTTATAGGTTTAAAGGTTGACTTGATTTTTAACTAAGGATGAATAAGAAAGTAGTTAAAGGCAGGAATGAAATCTACGTTAACCCTAGACTAGATTAAGGCTAAACAAGCAAGAAAGGATTAAGCTAGGTATGAAAAGGCAATTTACACTAAGGGAAGAAATAGAGAAGCAAAAGAACAATTAAAGAACTAAACTAGCATAAACAAGGCAAGAAGCTAACTAAGCAAGAAAAGAACTAACTAAGCTAAGCGAGCACAAAACTAGGGTTTTAAGCAGTAAAGAGATGTGTGGGCTGTTTAGGGGTATGAACTTATCACTTAATTTGGGGGTGACATATGAACATTATGATTTCATTTAGACCATCCAAACCAAACAACAAGTTAGAGTCAAATGAATTAACCTAAGATACTAACTGGCCATGGATATGCTAGGTTGTGTATAGGGGAACTAGTCCCTAACACCCCCTACTACCCTTACGAGGCTCAATTGGGTTAGGGATTAGGTTCAATCCAATTAGAGTCTAATCAAGTCTAGGTTTCTAGATTAGACATTCCTAGGGCAATTAGGGGCCGAGGGTAGTAATGGGGGGTGAAATTAGGGTTTTGGACCCCAATTCGCCCACATTCTAGCCTTGAGAAGGCTCCATTCTAATTGCACTAGAATTACTAATCTAGCTACTTAGATCTCTCACTTAGGTTTAGGGAGATTGATTAGGATGTAGGAAGATGGGAGGCAACCTAGGGATCCAAGAATTGGACCTAGGGGCAAATCCCAAAATTCACACATATAAGCAATTTGCCTAAATTCCTAGGTGATTTCACACACAAACCAACAAGCAATCCATGGAGAAAGAGATAGAAATAGAATATAATCATTAATAAATGAAATTACAAAGTTTACATGTCATTTTCCCCCAACATGGTATCAAAGTAACATATTTTCCCCCAAACAGCCCACCCAAGGGGCCTAACTACTCATAACAAAGAAAAATACAAAAAGAGAGGAGAATGAGGTAGAAGAAGCCATAGAGCTCGGTGTAGATGAAGAAGTCCTCCTCTCCAGTAGCTGCAGGGACGTCCTCCTTCTTCTCTTTGGATGAAATGGTGTGGAATGATGGAGGGAAGTGGATGGAAGGCTTAGATATGGGGGGTTATGTGGTGGAAATGGTTAAATGGAGTGGATTTGAGGGGGATATGGAGTGGAATGGAGTGGGTTGCGATTTGGGGAGCTAGGAAGGGGTAGAAGGTAGCCAACCCCTGACCCCCAGCCGCCACTAGGACTTATATAGGGATCTAGGGGGTCTAGGGTTAAGTTAGGGGTAAAATGGGAAAAATAGTGAAAACTAGGTGAGTTTTGTGAGTAGCACGGCCGTGGTGGGTAGGGTAGGCCACGGTCGTGGTGGATGGGCATGGTCGTGGGAATTAAAATGGCTAAATGTCAGGTTGGTGGTCAAATTTGGGCTGAAAATGCCACGGCCGTGGTGGTCACCACGGCCGTGGTGGGTTGAGGGTAGCACGGTCGTGCTGCGTGGCACGACCGTGGTGGGATCTGGTAGCACGGCCGTGCTGCGTAGCATGGCCGTGGTGGGTGGTCGCAGCACGGCCGTGCTGCGTGGCACGGCCGTGGTAGAGTATGCTCTGCAGCTGCTTCAAAACTGAGCTTATTTCTATGATTTCTTCATTTGCAGCACGGTCGTTCTGTGTTACCACGGCCGTGCTGGGGGCTTTGCTTGCACTTTGAGCTTCAAACTTCATTATCCATGGACTTCCTTGCTTAAGCTTGACTCTTGGCCACTAGTGGTAGGTTGGGGGAGCTCTGGGGCCTTCTTTGGGCCCCTCCATCTCTCTCGGCCATCCAAGTGTGGTCCAAGTACCTGAAAAACATGCAAAAAATGTCCATAAGTGCATTTTACACAAATATGCATATTAAGGGAAATACCATGTAATCTAATAGGTATAGATGTGATTGAAGAGAAAAAAGACACAAGATTAAGCCCTAAAATAGGGCTGAATCACCACCCCAAACTTGAAACATACTTGTCCTCAAGTATGCTCCAACTCAATCTCTCTACAAACTTTCACAAAAAGAAATGACAAATGCAATATAAAAGATTATTGTTGCTGAATGGGATCAAAGATGACTAAGTACATGCATTTCACCTCTCTCCTCTCCTTCTTTCACAATCCAATCATGAAAAGAGCACAAAGCATATGAACTTCAAATATAGCGCATAGAATACACAAGTTATCCATACTTCTTCCATAAAGTTCAGGGTAAACCGTTTCATGATGGTGTTAATCAAGGATGACTAGGAGTGTTGTTTCACATTCATGCATTCAGTCTTATATTTCAAATCATACCAAATGACCCACGTGGCTGCGGAAAAAGGCAAAGTGAGCTAAGATTGATGCTTCCTAGCTCAATGGGTATGAAAGTGGAAGAAAGGGTTGCAGTAAGATTTTTGGAGTGTTTTTACACACTCATCTTTTCTTTATTTGAATGCTCTTAAACAGGAGCATCCTTTTATTTTATTTTTGCTTTTCTTTTTCTTTTCTTCTTCTTTGCCCTTGGTGTTGATAGGGCATATGGTGGATAGAGTGAAGCGGGGAGATAAAGATATGGCCACCCCAAACTTTTAGAGGTGGCCAAGGCTGATTATGTGCACAAGTGCATCTTTTTATGAGACAGAGGGGTATGAAGATGGTGGAAGAATAGTCGGGTCAAAGAGGGGTCATTGGTATGATTTTCCACATAAGACATCCTGCATGAAAATTAATCCAACACTTCATTCAAGATATCACACCACATGAATGAACAACATGAAACTGATATATCAAACACGTGATTCCACAAACACTAAGCGTTCAAAGCTTGCTCAATTTCACAATTCAACCAATTCAATCACAATCCTAAGAGAGGTGAAGCACATGTAAAAAGTCAAACATTGATACCACTTAGCAACAAACAATGGTGATTCACTTGCATTTTTCAAAGGTCAACATTTTAATTCAAAATAGTAGAGATTGGGTCAAAACACACTTTTTAGACAAGAAATCTCAAATTTGGGCAAAATTGGCCAAAATGGTGCCAAGTTTCCTCCAATCACATCTAAAACTATATTATTGAACTTAAAGCAGTAAACAAGCAAATCCTAGCTAAAAACATGCAAAAATTACCAAAAATCTACATGGTATGCCATGCATGGAAAAAGAGCAAAATTTTTGAAAATTACGCAAAAAAATGACAATAAGGTAAACTACATGGAAAGCAGGTATGCAAAGTAGTAAAATTCTATACTAGATAGCAGGACAAGCAAAAGAAATGAAAAACAACAAACAAAAAGTAAAATAACAGATGAGATGCAAAAATGAGTGAAAGAAGAATAAGGGCATACCGCCCTACCCCCAAACTTTTGAACCATGTTGTCCTCAGCATGACACTAAAGTCTAGGGTGATAGGGTAGATGATCACTACAGAGGTGGTGGAGGTGCTCCTCCCTGTCTGCAGTAGGCGCCCCAGTAGTCTGACTGTGGAGGCAGATAGCTGTCCTGAAAAGCTGATAAAGAACTCCACCAGTCTTCACCCCACTGTGGGTTCCTCTAGGCCTGGGCATTGTGAAACTGATAAAGGTGGTTGACCTGGTAATGCATATGCTGGTGGTCCAACCACATGGCATCCTATGTCCTCTGAAAGCCCTCTTTTGCCTGTAGAATTTTGTCATGCGTCGCCTGAATGCCCTCCAGTTGTGCATGGATGGTACCCATATCATATGCATTCACTGAAGGTTGATGTGTCTCTCACGCTCCCATTCTTTCTTCTCTTTGCCTCAACCGTCTTGCCGCTCTCTCCTCTTCCGTCCGCCTCTGCTCTGCCGCCTGTGAAGGCTCTCCTGGACTCCCTGCAAATCTCACCTCGGGGATTTCCTCTCCTTTGGGGTTCTCCTCCTCGTACCTCCTCAACTTTTCCAGAAAATCTGGCGTTGGTCCAAACTGTTCCATAAGGGGAGGAGTATGGTAAGGAAGCTCCAATGTGACTCCTGGGTAAGGTGGGTTGATTTGGTAAATGATCTTCTGATCCGTAACCGTAATCATGGATGAGCGAGCCAGGTAGTGCAAATCAATCAACTTGCCACCCTCTGCCTTTGTATATCCTGTCATGTCATTCCCCAAGGCAGTGGCAATAGATGTTACAATCCCTCCCATTAAAAATGGATTTGTGCTCTTGGACGGGATTGTCCTCATGTGATCAATCAATAACGCCACCAAGTTCACATGTCTCTCCTTTGCCATCTAACCAAGCACAAAAAGATCTTTGTTGGTGCAACTGCCTTGATTTTCATACCTACCAAAGATGGTGTTTGCCAACACCTTCTGAACATAGCGGAAAAATGGGCTGTGAATATCACTTGTCTTTGATTTCCCTGCTACAAATGTACTTTGGCCGGTGAAGCACTTCCACATGGCTGGATACGTGGAACTAGAGTCATTTTCTGTCCTTCCTCCATCTAGGAGGGCAGCCATCTCTCCACTTGGGGCAAAAATCTGATTTAACATCTCTGAGGTTATCTTCCACCTCTTGTCCCCAATCGTTACCTTAATTGCATTCTCGCCATCATTTGTTGCTTTCTTTGGCATGGCGAAGAACTGTTGTGTTAACTCAATGTATGACTCCTGCTGCAGTGTCAAAATTTCAAAAAGTCCCAATTTTTCCGTCAATTCTTGAAAACAGACCAAGAACCGCATTGCCTCCATTGACGCTTGGCATGCATATCGAGTAGCTAACACTCTACGTGTCAGGCACCCAGGGTGCTTGGGCTCCTTTGCCCTGTATGTAGTAACCTCTGGCTGTGAAAACGGGCATTGTGGCGGGCTTGGTTGATGCTCAACTTCAGGCATATCTGCATCATCTTCATCAGCTAGCACGAGCCGTCGTCGGGGTCGTAGTCGTGGCCGCGGCTCGGGCTTTGGTTGTGCCGCGGAGGAGACGGACGGCCGTGCAGCCGAAACTGACAGCCGCGCGGCTGAGGCGGAAGGTCTCTCGGATGAGACGGAGTGTCGGGAGGAAGACTACGGTGGCTGCGACGAAGATGGTGCCCCCCGCTGTGGCTGTACGGTGGCTTCTTCAGTGATAGGATCCACTATGGCATCCAATTCCTCCTCCATCAACAGGGGGTGGTTGTTCCTTGGCTTCCTTTGGTAGGGGATGACACCCCTAGTCTTCTCTGCTGCCTTCCTTGCAAACTTCTTCATTCTTGCTCAAAAATGGAGGTGGAATTAGAAAAATTTGGATTTCTCCGAAGAACGGGACTATTGGGGCGGAATGGAGAGAGAGTGGTGAGTTTGTGGATGGAAATGGGT
The DNA here is from genome assembly GCA_963693085.1 of Alisma plantago-aquatica. NCBI lineage: Eukaryota > Viridiplantae > Streptophyta > Magnoliopsida > Alismatales > Alismataceae > Alisma > Alisma plantago-aquatica. The sequence continues at coordinate 304,822,504 of OY856409.1, forward strand.
GGGATCTGGAGATTAAGGTAGTGGTAATGGTAGGGGAGTGATTGGGAAAGTTTTGGGGGTGATTTGGTGGGGATTCGAGGGTTGGAATGGGCGGGCAGAATGCTGCATGGTCGCTGGGGCGCGGGGCACGGCCGTTCTGTCCTTCGGAGAAATGAGCAAGTGAAAAAAAAGTTTTGCAAATTCTGACTTGAATCTGCTGGAATCGGGCTGCTGCACGGCCGTGCTGCGTGGCAGGCTGTGGTGGCTTCGTGTACCACGGCCGTACTGCCTTGCACGGCCATGCTAGCCTGGTTCGAAACTTAGCCGATTTTCGCAATTTTCTGATCATTTCTTTGTTGAATGTGAGTGCACCACCATGGCCGTGTTGATGTACCACGGCCGTGTTGGGCACTGTAACAGCAGTAGGAGACTCGAATCTGGTTCAAACATCAAAAATAGACCTCAAGTTGATATTCTATTGATGCGTTGTCAAACTTTCATTTATTCTTCTTCGTTTCACTCTGTTCTCGCCTGCACATATCAAAACTATACAAAAACTATCAAATACGAGTGTGTGTGTGTGCTTTCTTGGAAAAATGTAAAAACAAAGAAAAAGTATCAAAAATGTAGTTTGGGTCAAAAATTTCCAAACCGAGGTGGGTTGCCTCCCACAAGCATTGAGTTTCTTGCCTTCAGCTTGGCTTCTTGGTGATTCTTCAATTTTCATCCGTTTGGCATTCTCATGTGTCCATTCTTGCAAAACATGCATCCTTCCTTTGCACTCAATCTGTTTTCCTCATCCCTTTGATCACAATAATCATCATTAACTTCTTCACCTTGATGTCCTTCTCTCAAATGCCCATTTGGACTTGTGAAGTGACCATGTCCAATATCCCTATCTCGGACTCGCCGGGTTGGGGTCTTGTACATGTTAATGTTGATCTTCATGTTCATGAATGAGACTGTCATGGTTCCACTGTGTACATGAATGTCGGCATCAGCTGTAGATAAGAACGGCCTTCCCAAGATGATGGGAATCTTCCTATCCTCCGGCTCCATATCAAGTACAATGAAATCCACCGGGAACACCGCACCTTTTCCCTTGTCTATCATTACCAAGACATCATCCACTCTACCTCTAGGCACCTTTATGGATCTATCTGCCAACTGGAGAGTGCAATGTGCCGACTTCAACTTGCCTAAGCCCATCTCAACATAGACATGATATGGCATCAAATTCACACTAGATCCCAAATCAAGCAAGGACCTGTCTATGCGATGTCCCCCTATGTAACTAGGTATGAGTGGGGCTCCTGGGTCCTTTCTCTTCACAGGGAGTGAGTGTTGTATGATGGAGCTCACTTGTTCATTCAGTCTCACCTTCTTTGGAATCCTCCCCGTTGACCTTCTTTTCACAGTGCATAGGTTCTTGAGGAACTTGGCATATGATGGGATTTGCTTGATAACATCCAAAAGTGGAATGTTCACCTTTACTTGACGAAACACCTCAAGAATGTCAACATTGTGCTTTTGCCTCCTTTTCAATTATGGTGGCTCATCTAGTGCTTCTACAAATGGAGGATCACTAGCTTTTGCTGCACTTACATGAACATGAGGCGGAACGCTAGGGATGGTAGGACCTGCAAAAGGGATATGTGGTGGATCTCATGGAATCCCAAACTCAACATGTGGTATCACAACATCATCTTCAGCAATATCAATTACAGTATCACCACTTGGCTTCCTTTGCTTTGCTTTATCAACCTTTCTTTGACTTGCGGGCTGCTTAAGAGTTTTTCCACTCCTTAGAACTGTCACGGCACTACCTTGCTCATGGTGGAGAGGGGGAGCATGTTGTGGCTGTGGAGGAGGTGGAGGTGATACTTGGGGTTGAAATTGAGGTGGAGAAGGGAATTGAGGGGGATGAGAGAATTGGGGTTGGAAGGTGAAGTTTTGGGAAAATTGGGGTGGTGAACGTGGTGGAGGAGTGTAAGGCTGGGGATAACCTTGGAAGGAGTGAATGGGATGCACTTGCATGGGGGGTGGACTATAGAAAACTTGTGAAGATGGTATGGGTCCACTTGCTTCATGGTGGCTCACGATGGGTCTTGAAGACAATTTTTCCTCTTAGAGAGCGATTATACAAGATAGTTGATCTATTCTCTCTTCTAACCTTGCAACATCCCTTTGAACATCATCAAACACTCTCAATCTAGAAACAACTTCTTCCTCAAACCTTGAGCTGTAGGTGGGACTTTGTGGTTCCTGGGAGCTATAGGAGTGAGTTGTCTTCTTTTCTTCCCCATAGAACTCGATAGAATTGACTGGGTGGCAAGGAGCATTTGTCACCTAGTTCTTCATGAGGTTCACCATGTCACCAAGAATCTTCATCACTTGCGGGCTTGAGTCATCATGAGTAAGGGGTGTCACACCAAAGGCATACCCTCTTTCATTCATCATTCTAGAAGCTCAAATTCTTGATCCTTCAGCCAACTGCTCAAACAAAGGCCATATCTCCTCAGGTGGCCTAGCCATGAAAACTCCTCCACAAGAAGAGTCCACTGTGTCTTGGTCCTTTAGAGACAAACCAGAGTAGAATGATTGAACTAGCTGCCACAAAGGGATCTCATGGTGAGGACACTCTCTCAACAGCTTCTTGAATCTCTCCCATGCATTATGAAACTACTCATCTCCCATTTGACTAAAATTTGTCACGGAATGCCGCATTTGTGTCAACCTTGCTATAGAGTAGAACTGTCTCAAGAAAGCATTCTTCATTGTTTCCCAACTCATGATGTCCTTTCTTGAGTCATACCAGTCTTTAGCTCTATCTTTGAGGGTGAAAGAGAACAAGGTCAACCAAATTGTATCATCACTAGTCGTCGACGTCCTGAAGGTGGAGCATACTTCAAGAAAGGAGTCCAAGTGCTTGTAGGGGTTCTCACTCTCTGAGTCATAGAAGATGGACAGGACCCCAAGAAGACCTAGAGGAATAGAGAATTGCTCCCCTAGCATTTGATCAACCCTGCTAGCAATTGGTGATTTGTAGTTGCTAGGCATGAAGTAGTCTTGAAGCGGCTTGTGAGGTGCATTTTGGTCTTCCATCTTGCTTCCTCCCGAATGGCTTGTCATATGCACAAAGCACAACCAAACAAAAGAAAGCAAGTTAGTAAACCAATATACATAAGAAATGCAAAGAAAAATGAATAAAGAATAGCAATGATGAGGGCAGTAGGAAAAGTCAAAGCAAAACTAACTAGCTAGGTCGAGCACCTCTAAGCCCCGGCAACGGTGCCAGAAAGCTTGGTACGTCCCCGCTAGTGGTGCTTTTACACTCCACGAGGTCGGAGCGCACGGGATAGGGGATCTTATGCTTTCAAAATTTATAAACCTAAACTAGCTACCTACGTCTACTAAAACACTACACCCACAAGCGCACGGGGTCGTGTCGTAGTATAGGAAGGTGGCAAGTAAAGGGTCGATCCACAGGGAAAAGAGGGGGCGCTAGAGCTAGGTTAGTTTGGATGGGTTCCTACCGTGGAGACTACGATTAAGGGTTTAAAGGTTGACTTGATTGTTAACTAAGGATGAACAAGAAAGCAGTTAAAGGCAGGAATAAAATCTATGTTAACCATTGACTAGATTAAGGCTAAACAAGCAAGAAAGGATTAAGCTAGGTATGAAAAGGCAATTTACACTAAGGCAAGCAATAGAGAAGCAAAAGAACAATTAAAGAACTAAACTAGCATAAACAAGGCAAGAGCAAGACAAGAAGCTAACTAAGCAAGAAAAAAACTAACTAAGCTAAGCGAGCACAAAACTAGGGTTTTAAGCAGTAAAGAGATGTGTGGGCTGTTTAGGGGTATGAACTTATCACTTAATTTGGGGGTGACATATGAACATTATGATTTCATTTAGATCATCCAAACCAAACAACAAGGTAGAGTCGAATGAATTAACCTAAGCTACTAACTGGCCATGGATATGCTTGGTTGTGTATAGGGGAACTAGTCCTTAACACCCCCTATTACCCTTACGAGGCTCAATTGGGTTAGGGATTAGGTTCAATCCAATTAGAGTCTAATCAAGTCTAGGTTTCTATATTAGACATTCCTAGGGCAATTAGGGGATGAGGGTAGTAATGGGGGGTGAAATTAGGGTTTTGGACCCCAATTCCCCCACATTCTAGCCTTGAGAAGGCTCCATGCTAATTGCACTAGAATTACCTAATCTAGCTACTTAGATCTCTCACTTTGGTTTAGGGAGATTTATTAGGATGTAGGAAGATGGGAGGCAACCTAGGGATCCAAGAATTGGACCTAGGGGCAAATCCCAAAATTCACACATATAAGCAATTTGCCTAAATTCCTAGGTGATTTCACACACAAACCAACAAGCAATCCATGGAGAAAGAGATAGAAATAGAATATAATCATTAACAAATGAAATTCCAAAGTTTACATGTCATTTTCCCCAAACATGGTATCAAAGTAACATATTTTCCCCCAAACAGCCCACCCAAGGGGCCTAGCTACTCATAACAAAGCAAAATACAAAAAGAGAGGAGAAAGAGGTAGAAGAAGCCATGGAGCTCGGTGTAGATGAAGAAGTCCTCCTCTCCAGCCGTTGCAGGGACATCCTCCTTCTTCTCCTTGGATGAAATGGTGTGGAATGATGGAGGGAAGTGGATGGAAGGCTTAGATATGGGGGGTTATGTGGTGGAAATGGTGAAATGGAGTGGATTTGAGGTGGATATGGAGTGGAATGGAGTGGGTGGCGATTTGGGGAGCTAGGAAGGGGTAGAAGGTATCCGACCCACGACCCCCAGCCGCCACTAGGGTTTATATAGGGATCTAGGGGGTCTAGGGTTAAGTTAGGGGTAAAATGGGCAAAATAGTGAAAACTAGGTGAGTTTTGTGAGTAGCACGACCGTGGTGGGTCACCACGGTCGTGGTGGGTAGGGTAGGCCACGGTCCTAGTGGATGGGCATGGTCGTGGGAATTAAAATGGCTAAATGTCAGGTTGGTGGTCAAATTTGGGCTGAAAAGGCCATGGTCGTGGTGGGTTGAGGGTAGCACGGCCGTGCTGCGTGGCACGACCGTGGTGGGATCTGGTAGCACGGTCGTGAGTTAGGGTTTCAGTATGAGTGTTGATTAGTAACATTCATATAATTTATGATGTTGAACCTAACTCTAATGCAATTGGATAAATATGAGTATTCTTGTTTAACATTCTTATATGATGGAATGATGGTAGAATAACCTCCTTACTATGATCATAACTTTGATATGTTAATTGGTTGTTATTATAGCCACATGGTTGATACTTTCTTATGCTAAACATGTGCATAATGAATATGATGAGAGTTAATCATATCTATATTCCTTGCATGTTGTTGTAATAAAGGAATGTTCTTAATGTTAATATAACCCTTCTATGATTGTTTATGAATATCTCCTAGGTCATTAATGCAATATTGTGTTGATCTGGTGTATTATATGTAAGTAATGTTGTTGAGCCTTGTTATAAGGCATGTAAAGATAATGATGATCTTTTAGGGAATAATAATAAAATGGTCTTAATGACCTTTGGGCATGATTGAGCCCTAAATGAGGTGTAATCCTCTTGTGTTGATAAGGGTTGATTCGCTGTGATATTGTGAAAAAGATTTATATCCTGTGATAGTATGATGGTCTTAATGACCTTTGGGCATGGTTGAACCCTGAATGAGGTGTATTCCTCTTTTGTTGATAAGGGTTGATACCCTATGATATTGTGAAAAGGATTTATATCTTGTGATAATATGATGACTAGTGCAGTCTCATGAATGGCAAGTGAATAGTACCATGTGATGATGAGATGAGAAATTATGTTTCATACATTTATATCTTTTCAAGTTTTGATATTTATATGCTTGCTAGAAGTGAATTAGGGTTTGTATGTCCACTTGTTTGCTGCAGCCTTAATTCACCCGATTGACATAACTAATCAAGTGCAACTCTAATCATGTAGTGCCCTGTGTCGTAGAGCCATCTTCAGTGTCAGAACTTGCTGGATGGTGAAATGAGTATTCCTAAGGCTCTGATTGGTTTGTTGTAACTGGTCTGAAAAACTTATGAACTGGAGTTCCTAAAGCAATTTTTCATGATTGGTTTAAAGTAAGTGCTGGAAGTCAAGTTCCATGACTTCCAGTGAGTTACATAGTTATATACAAAATAGAGTTCTTGAGTTCCCTCTTAAAAAGAGCGTAAAATGAGTTCCGGAACAGTTGACAACATTTCCTATATAATTATATTTTTCATTCTTCATAAATGACACATGTAAAATATTTATGACTAGGAATGTTAGTGTGTGAATATGGTTTATTGTCAACATGATAAAATAATATGACAAAATATTGTACACTATAAGCGACACCTTATAAAATATTTTACAATATATCTACCATTATCACAGTGTCTACAAAATACAAAATTAAAACACTATGAAAAATAACCAGACCACTATGAAAAATAATCAGAATGCACCATGTGACAAAAAATGATTTATCTAGATTTTTTTTATATTCATGTTTAAATAATATGATGTGAAAATGATAATGAACTATAATCGTACGTAAAGAATATAGTAAAAATTAATGTTGTACATATTTTTAAATAATTTTAAACCAAAACTTATATTTAAATACGTAAAAAATGTACATATCATTACAATAGTTTATACATACAAAGTTAAATAAAAATATTATAATGTAATCTGAACCACAATATACCATATTAAAATATTTTTAAATGAGCAACATCTGCATCATAACCGCTTGTTGAGATTATTATGTTAGTCACATATATGATTCTTTTTTTACTTTGTTCATCCTCTATTTTAAGGGAGCAACATCCACATTATGACTGCTTGTTGAGATTATTATTTTAAAAATATATTAATTAGTAGACATAGATATGATTCTTTTTTATTTATTTTCCGTCCTTACTTTTTATATATCACATAGTAAAACTAATAATTTTTTAATTGATTTTCATATTTACACTAATGACAAACCAATCACACAGAAGTGAATGGAACTTAAGTTCCAAAAATGGAACTAGAGTTTCCAGAAAATGAGTTCCACAAAACTTATGACTTCCACCGAACCAATCAGAGCCTAAGGGAAACTCAGAGCGCATACTATTGAGTATGTGGGGGTGGCAGGTTGAGGATATATCCTTGTCATCCACAGTGCATATTGTGGAGGTTGGCTATGGTCATGCCTCATACATCTGATGTGATTGAGAATGGCTGCGGTCGTGTCTCGATGATTATAACATGATGTGATTAGAGGACAATTGTGGTTGTACCTCAGTGATTGGGTTTGAATACCTTGGTTTCTAGTGTGGTGACATATACCAAGGTCAGACTAGTAGTTTTCAGCTTGACTATATGTCATTGTGGTGGCAGCTTTAACTGATATGTCACTGCCTTTTTACTCGTACTGACCTAGGGGAAGAGATCTTAGGATACCAGCACTCCTAGATCTTGTACGGAACTAAATAGCCATTCGCAGGGGTCAGTTGGACTTTGAATGGTACGATTCAAATTCCCCAGGGCATAATAAAAGATGTAATACAATCGTGTAGCATATTGTTTAGGGTTATACACAACATTTCACATTGGATGATAACCCTTGTTTGTTCTCTTTACATAAAGATGATGCTTAGTGAAATTAAGAGATAGTAGATATACTTATGTTGTGGATATGATTAAGATTGTAGATACATACATACAATAGCGATGATTATGTTGATTACTATACTGCTACTGCTGAATATAATCATGATGCTAGATATCTCATGTGGTTAGTTATGTTTAGCATGCTAGACATGCCTTTGTAACTAGAGATACATATACTACTAATCACGCTTATCCATGTAGTTGTTGTTATGTTGTTAGCTCTTATTATAATGTTGATATGTTCAACCAATTAGACATGCTCATGTTGTTAGCTATGCTATGTTACTAGACTTGCTCATAATGCTAGAACTGCATATGCTACTAAATTGCTTATATTGTCAACAAGATAAAGGATGATAGTCTGGCTAATGATGATAGTTATTATCTGCTCCTTTATGTATTTTGTTAATCATCTATACTATTGATATTATTTGTTATATCTGATTAAATTTCTTAACTATTTAATTACTTCAAAATTTTGTAATCAATAAACATTGTTGGAGGTTATATCTCTTGCTGGGACGTGGGTCTCACCCTTGTGGTTCGCCACATTTTTTTAGGTAATCGAAAGTGACGAAAACAAACATGTGGCATCAAAGAGGATCTATAGTAACGAATCTTTGAGAAAGTTGACTAGACTTCTAGTGTGTCCTAGAGTCGTCCTTGTACTCTCAGGTCCGGGCAGGAAAAGTTTGTATATGGTGTTTCAAACAAATCAAACGTTTTTTAGCATATTAATGCTTGTTTGTGTGGTATATATGAATATTGTTTTCCTGTGTATATATGTTGTGGATAAGGCGATAGAAAACAATTTGTATCAAATTCTTGGCATATTATGGATATAAGAAAGATGTTGGGCTCTTATGCAAATGTTTCTGAGTGGGTGCTGACGTTGAAATTGGTTTTAATTTACCCATATTTTTGGGTATGTGATTAATTAGTGATTGATTGTATTTTATGTTTTCAATAATATCGTTTAGTGTAACGGGTCCTGATGTTTACCCACTCTTCTTGGATCTTCATCCTTTGCCTTCTCCTTCTCCTGGAGGAGATCTTCACCACTACTTCAACCTTGAAGAAGAACATCATTAGCTTCACCTTCACTCAGAGTAGCTTGCTTCACCTTCTCTTCATGGAGGAAAGGGGTAGGGAAGATGGAATGGAATGAGGGCTTTACAAGCATAAGGAAGTAGCTCTCTTACAACTGGCCTATCTCATTCATAATCATGAAATGAATTGTAAACTAGAGAGAGAAAGGGGCTCAGGGAGTTGTAACACACTCAACTATAGCAATGACTTAGAATATCATGAATGAGCAAACTTGGAATGAACTCCAAGGGGTCCTATTTATAGTTGGGGGTGTTCCCTTGAGTGTGGGATCACTTAGGGTCAAAATATAGTTGTTTTCCAAGATGTAATGGATCTTTTTTTGTCCTAAACAACTCACCAATAGTTATAATCACTTTTTCTACATTTTTTGTACAGTACATTCAGTTGAGTTTCAATAAAGGTAACTCGAGCGATCCACTAAAGCCAATATTCAAACTATAGATCAAGTTTGTTTTGGGAATCTCGACCAATGAGATAAAATTAGTTTTGCTCAGTGAGTCAGTCGGTCGAGTTCTATGAGTGTGCAACTCGACCGATGGGTCATCTTTAGAAAATCCATCATAGGATCGGTCGAGTTTCCAACTCGACCGATGAACATCCCATAATAAAATTTCTAAATTGACATTTGAGTGATTAAACCTTAGAATTAAGTGTCCCTGATATTTTATCATCTTAGTAACAAGTCATATCATCAATACAAGTGATTACAAAAATTATCTAAGGTCATTTGGAGTAATTTCCAAATTGCACACTTGCATTGCATTTGACTTAAAATTGAACAAGCTAGGTCTTGTATAAATTGATCATTTTCATGTACCTAAAGCCTGAAATCAATCTTAAACAAACATATTTGATACATAGAAATGGAATGGTTAAGTCATTAACAACATATGGGCAATGTATAACTCTCAAGTCAACATTCTCCCCATTTTTGACAAACCATTCCTCAATCATATTGAAATGGATATTGAAGTTATAACTTTGCCTTGTGAATTGTAAGGGGATTCAGGATTTGAACAATGTGAATTGCTCCCCCTCAATCAATGCTTACTCTAACCTGGTTAGTTAGTCTATATACACAAATCAACATGGCATATATATACTATATGGTCCTTTAGCAAGTCACATGATATAGCATGTAATGAACAAGAAAAGGATCACATAGGCAATAAAAATAATACGGTTGAGCTTCAAAACATTGAACTTCTCTCCCCCTTTTGACATTATCAAAAAGGAAGGGGATAGAAGAGAACAGAAATAGGTCTTCACCAAGCACAACCAAGCATACATCCATAACAGAGATGAGAGAAACAAACAAGCTAAGTCATAATCAAAATATGGTAAAACATGGAACCTACACATGAGATATAGTAAATCAAATAGTAAGTGTACAAAGGATTAAGATTGTGACCCAAAAAGCAAGTTCTCTGAAAACAACTACAAGCCAAAATGATGAAAGCTAGATGATAAAATAATACAACTCAGAACATGTGCCTCGATGTTTTTAATAGAAAATAGCCTAGAAAGATATATATGATTAGCAACTAGACTAAAAACTAGAACAACTAAACATTTAAGATATCAATTTCTACATCATCCACAACAACATCATCATCAGAGGCATTTGGTCATCTCTGTCTGAAGGTGCAACATCATCACCTTCATCACCAAAGTCACCAGCGAAGCCATTAGAGCCATCACCAGAAGCATCACCACCATCCTCATCAGCTTCCTCATCAGCAACCTCCTCATCAGCCTGGTCTAACATCTCTTCATCAGTAGAGGGACATAAATCATGATCGGGCCAATGTGCATTCTAGGAATCCCAAAATACACCAAGAGCATGGAGCTCATTGGCCCGTGGGAAGGCAGGAGAAGAGCTACTGAGGCTAGCAAGTAGAGTGGCCAAGGGGCCAGCTGGAAGACACAACACACCAGGGATAGATCCAACAATAGTTGGGGGTGTAGTAATAGAAAGTGTAGGTGGAGGGGTAGGGTAAAAGTGATCATATGCATAGTCACCTCCTGGGTAGGGCTGGTAGGTAGGGTAGGGGTGTGCACATAACATGTTCATGTCAGACATGATGGAACATAGGTCTTGATGCATGTGCTTCTGAACCTAAAGGTTGTATGCTGGTTGATGCATCATGTAGCCCATAAGGGTTTCATTGGATACATGGAATGAGGCACAGACATGTCAGGTAGGATGAGGTGGTGGAGGTTCTCAGGTACTGGTAGAGGTAGAGATACCATGTGTTGTGGAGGATAGGATAGGCACTGAATTTTGAAAAGTAGTCTCACTGATGCAAACTCCTTTGTCGTGGAAAAGAGATTTGCTAGTGGCAAGATGGAATAGACCACAAATTAGGGCTGGGTAGGGTGGGTGGGTGCCATGGGTGTTCTTGCCTTAGTCAAAGTAGGTCATATGATGGAGAACATATCTGGACCACTTGACTCATATGTTCTTCAAGAGATAATGCATGATTATCACAGTGTTATCTACAATCTCAATCTGATTCGTCTTTGGGTGAATATTGCAGTTAACAAATAGGGCAAGGATGTGTCTCTTAAGGTCCAAGGTAGAGGAGGAAAGGGTGCACTTCTTCCTATATAGGAATTGAGGATTCTTCAAGAAATTATGAATAACAGGGAGAGTAAGATTATTTTTCTTGTAGAAGGCCTCAGGCTCAACTAAGTCAAAATACTATGGGTAGTCCTTATGCTAGGTGTCAGTCACTTCAGTACTTGAAAAGAAGATGTCCAGGGTATCCTTAGAGACTTGAAATCTCTTCCCATCTATCATGGATGTGAAGACTACTTGAGTATTAGGTGGGGGTACGAGGGTTTCATAATTCCAATGCAAATTAGCATAGAATTTGTGAACTATTTTGGTTCTTGTGATGGAATCGTTATAGCACGGGCGTTCAACACCCAAGGCTAAGAGATGGTGATCATAAAGCAACTTTGCTACTTGATCTATGACCTCTTGTCTTCATGGTCTAGGCTCAAATAGGGTGCAAAAAGGAAAAGGGTTCCTAGGAAGGATCTCCTTGTACATATTTAGAGCCTCATTTGAGACAAAGAAAGTGTCATCAAATAGAATCAAGCGGGAGTTGGATGAAGATGAAGGTGCATTAGTTGGGGCAGCCCTCTTCCTCCTATTGGATGTCACAGAGACAAAAATGAGAGGAAAGAGAGAGAAAAAGCTAAATAATCACCACTAAATCTCATCCACAAACCTAAGTTAGCAAGGGGGAAGGTCAAGGGAGGTCAAGCTAGGTCAAACTAGGGCTAGGGAGAGGAAGGTCAGGGCTAGGGTTGATAGTTTAGGGGAGCTCGAGGTAGGATCGGTCCACTTTTCTCTAGTTGAGAGGGAGAATGGTCAGCCGAACCCCTCTTAAGTTTTCTCTAGCTTGACCATCGATCAGTTCTATGAACTCAGAAACTTGACCGATAAGCTCTTTAAAAAATCTCTCAACCTCCGATCGGTTGATTTGGCAAGTCAATCAATAGTCAACCTGACCTAAACTTAGAAATCCTAGTTTATAGCCATTAGAGTGCAAATTAAATTTATTTTTCAAGTCCATTATGTATTTTGAACATACTTAGGTACATATCACTCATCATTGGGTACTATTTTGTGGTAAAACATACGTTTGTGAAAAATACCCAAAAATAAGAGAAAAACAAGGCAAAATGAACATGAAAAACTGATTTTTAGCATACTAGCAAGCAATGGTGATCAAAACATCGACAAAACATATATGATAGATGACAACTAGCTAGAAGGCATATTTGATTCATTAAAAGTAGTTATGAGCAATTTAGATCTAATAAAGTTAAAATTCTCTCTAGCTAGAGGTTTAGTGAACATGTCCGTCAATTGATTTTCCGTGTCCACATGCATGATATAGATATCCTTCTTGGCAACGTGATCACATAGAAAGTGTTGGCAAACCTCTATATGTTTAGCTCTACTATACAAGATAGGATTATATGACAAGTTAATTTTACTAATATTGTCACAATAGATAGGAGAAGCATCAAAATGAATGTTAATGTCTTGAAGCATTTGCATAGGTGTTGGGCACAACAACTCTCGGCTGCAATGTATTTAGCATCGGTGGTTGACCATGCCACTGTGCTCTATTTCTTGGAGAACCAAGACACCAAGCATGATCCTAGGAGGAAACAAGTGCCACTTCTACTCTTTCTATCAATCAAACACCATGCATTATTTGCATCACTATATGGAATAAGAGTAAAGTCCCTCGACTTGGGATAGCATAGCCCAAAATTTTGGGTTTGGCTAAGTACCTTAAATCCCCTTAACATCTATAAGATGTGATTTCTTAGGATTTGGTTGTAAGTGAGCACACAAGCCAACACTGAACATGATATCAGGTTTAGAGGCAGTTCAGTAAAGTAAACTTCCAATCATACCTCTATAGAGCTTCTCATCTACCTTCTCACTTTTTCATCTTTGTCAAGTTTGGCGGTGTTTGACATGGGTGTGTCCATCGACTTGGTGTTCTCCATACCAAAGTGTTTGAGTAGTTCACTTGTATACTTGCCTTGGTTGATGAAGTTCCCATCTTTTGTTTGCACTTTACCGCTTTCATCAAGCTTGTTGTGGTGGACCCATTTAGTGCCAATGATCTTTCTATCACTTGTTCTTGGTAATAGGGTCCAAACTTTGTTCTTTTCAAATTGCTCCAATTCTTCTTGCATAGCTAGGATCCACTCATCATCCCTAAGAGCTTCCTTGACATTCATAGGCTCGAGTTGTGAGATGAAGGTATTGTTGGCTAGTTCTTTGTTGAATGCAGACCGCATCTTCACTCTTTCAAATGGATCACCTCAAATCAGCTCCTTTGGATGATTATTGACAAACTGGGGTTTGGATCCTTCTTCTCTTCATCTTTCTCTTCTTCTTGAGTGACCACCACTTCTCCCTTTTGGGTGATGTTGAGATCCTTTAGAATAGGAATTACTTCACCTACAACATCATCATTTGGAACAATATCTTTGGGAATAGAGGGGTTAGTCTCAATAAACTTAAAAATGTTCAAAAAGATCATTTTCAAATTCTCTCCCATGATCACGATGGATGTAAACTATGCGGCAAGAGGCTTAATTTTCATCTCATTTACAAAAGCTTGAGAAAACATCAAGCATATCACTTATGGAAATGAGAAAGAAGGTCCAATTACATCTAGAGAAATTATCAACAATAATAAGGCAATACTTGGAACCACGAAGTGATTGAGTTCTCATTGGTCCAAATAGATCAATGTAAAGAAGCTCAAGAGCTCTCTTGGTACTAAGGACTCCTTTGGATTTGAAGGAGGACTTGGTTTGCTTTCCTTGGGTACAAGGTTGGTATTCCTCGTCCCTTTCAAAATCCAATTTGGGAAGTCCCTTGACTAAGTTCTTTTTTCTCTACTTCTTCAACTGATGCATATTTACATGACCAAGCCGACGATGCCAAAGAGAAATATCATTCGAGTTGATTACTAGGCATATACCAATAATAGGCTTAATAGAGTCAAGACCAATAACATAAATATTACCACTTCTAGTTCCCTTATATATAACTTGGTAGGTGAGGGAATCTAGAATCAAGCATTTAAAGGAAGTAAATAACACAAGGTAACCACTATCACATAATTGAATAACACTAATTAAATTGTGATGTAGGCAATCCACAAAGAGAATATTCTTGATGCAAAATCACTAGTACAAAACTGACCTTTGGTTTCGGTTATTTAAGGCCTTTGGCGACAGTTAAAAAGTGACACATATGTGGGCAACGCTCAAAGGTGAACCCTTAGGCGTCAATTTGAAAACTGATGCCAGAACCCATCGTGCCACCCAAAACGTGTCAACAGGGGCACTATAGGCGTCGATTATTAGTGGGGATACCGATGCCAGAACCCTTCGCGCCACAAAAAGGGTGCTTGTAGGGGCATTATAGGCGTCGGTTATTAGTAGGGAAACGGATGCCCAAACCCTTCACGTCACAAAAAGGGTGCCATCTAGGACACCATATGTGTCGGTTTCTTAGAAATAAATGATTCCATATCACCGTGTTTTCTGGCCACATTAGGTGACAGTTTTTTTTCTATTAACCGACGTTGTAAGTCTTTGTTGTCGATTTTTGACTAATAACCGACGCCTATGTTTTGATTTTTTTTCTTATCAGTTTGTAGGCCTGTTGTGGCTGGTCAGCATGATGCAGAAACCTACAGTTCAGTTCTGAACTACAGGTTTATGACATCCATTGATATCATCCAACAATAGGCCACAAACCTGCAAAATTAACAAGATACATTTTCACACATTTAGCAACCTGCATTTCCATTCAATTTTCACATTCACACATGTAGAACCATTCATGTAGCAACCTGTAGTTCCTTTCATTTTCACATTCACACATATAGAAACATTCAGACACATGTAGAAACATTCATGTAGAAACTTGCAGTTCCATTCATTTTCACATTCACACATGTATAAATATTCTTTAGTCATTATCTCTATCAACATCCTAATTATATTTTAAAACCCCCACTACTTGTATGGCTTTTTCCCATTCTTCTCTTACATCATTTAATTCTTCCGTCATATAGGGAGAATGTACATCTGATAAGGCCTTACCTATAGTGGGGTAAGATTTAAACACCTACAAAGTGAATGATGTATATATATAATTAATAATATATAAATAAGATTGATATATTTCATATTATCTAATGAGACTACATATAATACCTCATGTATGGTATTGATGTCTACTATGACATGTTTGATAATCATGTGCATAAATCGCATCACATAGTATGCACATGCCCAACCGTTGTTTTGTGTAGCACACTATAAATTGAAAAATACAAAATATTAAAAAATACAACTAAGCAAAGTTCACATAAATAATATATACATTGGAGTTGGGAACTTACTTCCACGTTCTCCCAAATTATTGGATGGTTCTTTTTCCTGGGGACCTTTCCTCCAGCCTTTTTCAACTCATGTAAACCCCTACATGTTAATGTAACACAGTAAATTGCATAATTAAATAGTAATGTAATAACAGATGTTAACATATATAAAAATGAAATATTTCTCACTGGAATAATGACATTTTCATTGCGTTTCCATATGTTGGATTCAATTAAGTCCCCTTAGGATCTAGATAATAGACAGTGAACGTCCTACAAACAATAACTAGTAACGCCCAATGCGTACCCCTAGAGGTAAAAAAGTTAAAAATTAATAACTCGAAATCCACAATAAAAATGTAATTTTCTTAAGTCCAAATTATAAGAAAAGTAAACTTAGTCCACATTGAATGGAGCTATTATCAATGTCTTCTTATTTTGACCAAAATTTGTAAAAGCATCACAGCAGTATTGTTGAACTGACGAAGGGTCTTTAGCTACTAGACTAATCAAAGAGGGAATCAAAAATCCTAAATGTTCAAATGAAAAATCTACACATATCTTTTCTAAGTAGCTGCAAAACATGTATTATGTATGCATTAATATATAAGAAACCAGATCACCAGATCCTACACAAGGTATGTGGATGTGTAAATAAGATCTCACCTTATCCATAGCTCTATCATAGATGTATTTAGTCAATCATAGCCAAACAACTCCAAAATATCTTTTATAAATAGTTTGTTTTCGTATGATTGACCTCCAACATCCGCATCTATACAAATAGTTATAGGGCAATTTATATCATGTTCGCCTAACCATACTGCCATACCCCTACAATTAGGACCTAACGGGTCAGGTAAGTCATGTGGAACCCAACTTGGTAATGTAGGAGGTGGAGGTGGAGGGCTAGATGCTCTTGGTGTCTTCGTTTTAACCTGTATATATAATTTTAGATCAATTGACCTCATATATACACACTAATAATTTAACGTAATGTAAATTTACCATACAATTTCAGTATAGACGACATCCACTTTAAGCCACAATATCACTCCGCCTTTTGCCTCACCAAGCGTTTCACAATCTGGGTGGGAATATGGCAATGGAAGATCCATCCAACTGGGGAATATATGTAGCGGGCTCACATGAACCCAACCATCTGGTAATGGAGACCCATGAAACATTTCCCCTGGAAGGTATGGGCAAGCCGATGCCTATGCAATGACATATTCTTTACTTTTTAGACAGCATGACTTCAACCCCTACAAATTTACATAAAGAATGTTATATACATATATACATATAATCTTGAAAACATATCCTCTTGAAAAGACTAGCTACTATGTCATAAAAATACTTACAGCGGATGTGCTAGGTGGTGGGTCTATAGGATTACTCCCAACCTCTACAGTAGGAGTAGAGTGGGACGCCATAGGTACTGTTTGAGTGGCAGTCAGAGATGCCTGCCACTTGCTCATTGCTTCATGGAGTGTCTTATCAACTGCTTCCTTGACTCTCTTATCAACTACTTCATTGACTCTCTTATCAACTATCTTATCTACCTATACATGGATAAAAGAAATGTTAGCTTCTGATTATTGAATTCCCTTTTACAGTAACATTCTAAAAAAAGAATAGGTTACCTCTTCTTGTGAAATTCCCACTTTTGGGACATGTTTGCGCAGGGATGGCCCAAAGAACACTTTGATGCCCCCACAATGCATGCACCCCTAACACGTCCAGGATGCTCTAGGTTACCCAGAGCAACTGTCAATTCATCCCTTGTGCCCTTAGGGATGAACTTGCCTTGTTTCCTTACCTCGTGCGGCTCCCACTAATCGCCATCAACAGAAATTGGTAAGTAAACACCACAAATAATCAATATTCGAACGATTGCTCTAAGAGTTGTATTTTACCATTTTTGTAGTCGCCTAAGAAGTTGCAGGCTTCTTTATTTCTCCCTTCTTGTTTTGCCTCCCAACTATCCATACATCATGGCGAGGCAGAGGTGTGGTACCTGTAGTAGAGGACTCCTGAGTAGTAGTAGACTGAGCAGTACACTCAGCCTGTAGTCTTTGGCGAACGTCTGCATAGCCCTTTGGACCCATTTTGTGGTCATGCACATTCAGTGCACACCTTGCTCTTTGCGCATCACTGATAGCCTAGTTAGTATGAACATTGATTTGGTTAGTAACACTAAAGGTTAATCTTGAATAGGTGAATACAATGTATATTAATTAAATAGGGAGTAACACCTAATACCTTGAATTCATCAGTTTTTCTTGAAGCAACAAACACGTCCCATTCTTCTAGGTCCAGGAAGTTCCACTATTCAGTGGCTGACTTCTTCCTCTTCTCACCATCTTTTATGTATTCTCGAGTGATATTTGTCCTAGTGTTCCTTAGGATCCTCCCACAGCATTGCATCACACATTTACGATGCAACTTTTCATCCAATGCAAATATACTCTGCAAAATAGAATTGCTATTAACTAGTATCCAAAAAATTAGTAATCTAAAATATAGAATTGCAAATAATAATAACTCATGAATAAATCCTTACATATTAAGTCTTTCTTCCCCTTAGGAACTTTATGCCAAGAATCTATCTTACAACCACAATGGCTATGAGTAACAAACCCAAGATATGAAACAAACAAATTGCGGTTCACTCCAACTGCATTTCCTGCATTATCAAAATCCACAACCAGTTTGGGTCCATTGCCCCTTAGCACTGTTAAATTATTCATCATAGTGATGCTCCTTCTCTTGTCAACTTTTTGGTACTGCTCATCAAGTGCCTCAAGTGCTTCAGAGGGTACATGTGCATCATCAACCTAAAATTTGACAAAATAAGCACACTTACAAGATATAACTATAAATGGACATATAGATAGAAATATGATATATTTTAAAACTTACATTGTGAGGCGCCACATTGGTATCCTCACCATGCTCATCATGTCCATGCTCAGCCATCTAAAAATTTCATTAAAAAATCAAACATTTAGCATTTGACATAACTAGAAGATAATGAAACATTGAAAAATGAAACATTGTATAGTTCACATATACAAATGAAACATTGAAAAATGAAACATATAAAAAAATATAAACATGCATGCCTCTAATATTGCTTTCGTTTATGAGTTAACAATCCTTCATTGTGATCTGCGTGCACATACAAGTCATCATTAGCTTCAATATTTTGTGGTGTTGGCAACCCAACTGAGAATGGACTGGAGTCATCATACTTATCATAATACTCTTTTTCATCTATAGGATCTTCAATGAACTGTCTTTTACCATGAAGAACAACCGACCATTTATCATTTGCAAGATCATTGATATAAAATACTTGTTTTGCATGTGATGCCAATACGAATGGTTCACCCTTCTCACCAGTCTTTTCAAAGTTCACTAAAGTGAAACCCAATTCATCCACTATAACTCCTTTGGTGTTATCAACCCAATTACATTTGAAGAGCGGAATTCTGAAATCTATGTAGTCAAATTCCCATATGTTTTCAATGACACCTTAATATGACATTTTAGCTTCACATGGACTCTTATCCTTTGCACTTGCAAAAAACATAGTCAACACTTGAGTGGTGACCCCATTGTTTTGGACGACACTCTTATCATCTTGGTGCTTTGTGTAATATGTGAATCCATTAATGACATACCCTTCATAAGACATAACATTCAGTTTTGGTTTAAAGGTGAGGCATTTGATAGTTTCAGTAATATCATCTGGTGTTTTAGATAGTTGATGTAAGACTTTATCTTCAAACCGCATAATAAATGTCTTGTTATGCGATCTAGCAAGTCACGTTGAATTGGCTCAAGGATATTGTCTGTTGATGAAATTGGTATGTTCCTCGATATAAACACTCACTTCATCCATGTTGTGTAAAATATACAAGTGACCTTGTTCCTACTGCTCACGGCTGATTACTTTCACCCGTGATCCCAAAATTCCTTTGCCAAATTGCTCCTCAATATTCTTGTCATTACCAGGAGTGTCATTACCACTCAGAAAGTCATTGCAAAAATTCATAACCTCTCTCGTCACATAACCCTCAATTTTGGAAGAAATCTTTGATGACAAAGATATATAGTCTTTCTGCCATGTTTTAGTCTTATTGAATCAGTGTTCTCTTCACATATAGGACACGCTTTAGCTCCTTTGACACTATATATAGACAAATTCACATATGCTGGAAAGTCATTAATAGTGCAAAACAACATATTGTGCAAACGAAATGTCTCTCTTCATGAAGCATCATAGGTCATCACACGTTTACCCCAGAGTTTCTTTAAGTCATCAATCAGAGGTTCAAGATAAACATCAATATCATTTCCAAGTTGTTTAGGGCCCAATATCAACAATGACAACATAACGTACTTATTTTTCATACATAGCTAGGGAGGAAGATTGTATATAACAAGCATGACTGGCCAAGTGCTATGTTGGATGCTCAATGTCCCGTATGGATTCATCCCATCTGTACAAAGCCCAAGTCTTAGATTCCTGACTTCTTCACTAAATTTAGGGTACAATAGATCAATCTTCTTCCACTATGGGGAATCAGAAGCATGTCGTAGGATCCCATCATTATTTTTCTTTACATCTGCATGCCACCTCAAATTCTTCGCATCAATCGGATTGTCAAACAAGCATTGAAACCATGATATTATAGGTAGATACCACATCACCTTGGCAGGAGAACTAGTTTTGGACTCCCCCGAAATCGTCAATTTATACCGTGACGCACCACATTTTGGACAATCTTTCAAATCCACATAGTCCTTTTGAAATAATACACAATCATTCGGGCATGCGTGTATCTTCTTGGCCTCCATTCCCATTGAGTACAACAATTTCTTTACCTGGTATATTGAGATTGGCAGCTCGTTTCCTTCAGGAAACATTTCTTTCAACAAAGACAAAAATGACGTGAAGCTTTTGTCACTCCATCTATTGTTAGATTTCAGCTTATACAATCTCAACACAGTGCTAAGCTTCGTAAACTTAGTACAACCTGTGTATAATGGTATGTCATCATCATGCACAATGTTTCTAAACATGGGAGGTGAATCGGTTTTAGTGTGCTCTACCCCACAACTATCCAACATCGCATCAATGATGTCTACTGGAACTGGTTCGTTCACATCTATGTCATCAGAGGCAATAACTTCTTCCACACAAGCACTGCTATCGAAATCCACTGGTTTCGGGTTTGAAATCTCTCCGTGCCAATGTCATTCTATATAGCCTTGTACAATCCTGTTGCACATGACATGACTTTTGATTTCATCACCAGTTCTGACTTTCAAGTTGTTACCGCAATGCCTACATAGATAGTAGAACCTATCTCCAGGTTGTTTCCTATGTTCCTCGGCAAATCTAATAAACTAATTAAGACCAGAAATAAACTCTAGGGTGAACAATTGCGAATGGACATCCATGATCTATCCATTCTATGATCAAAGAGAAAACAAGTATATTTTACAATAAGATTAGGGTCTAGGGTTAACAGATTAGAGTTTAAGCATGGTTAAAACTTTAGGGTTTAAAGTCTTATATATAATTAATGGTTAAAACATCCTAAGTGAGATTATGTGTTCAAGAACAGTCCCAAATCAGATACTATCCAAGATTTACTCCTATTGAGTAAATCTTGGACGGATTTCTAGGTCAACAAATACATGTGTTGTCATTCTTATATATAATAAATGTGTACCACCTATCCCATTCTTGAACACCTTATCTCACTAGTAAGTGTATAATGTGTATTGGGTTTTCAATAAAATTTAGGTAGCATTTCCCCACTATTCTCCAAGTACATATGTACTTAGAGAACAAACAGGGAAATGATACCAAAATTTTCTTGAAAACCCAATACATATTATACACTTACATCCTAAGTGAGATTACGTGTTCAAGAACAAACAGGGAAATGATACCAAAATTTTCTTGAAAACCCAATACATATTATACACTTACATCCTAAGTGAGATTACGTGTTCAAGAACAGTCCCTAACTGGGGACTATCCAAGATTTACTCCTATTGAGTAAATCTTGGACAGGTTTCTAGGCTAACAAATACATGTGTTGTCATTCTTATATATAATAAATGTGTAGCACCTATCCCATTCTTGAAGACCTAATCTCACTAGTAAGTGTATAATGTGTATTGGGTTTTCAAGAAAATTTTGGTAGCATTTCCCCACTGTTCTCCAAGTACATATGTACTTAGAGAACAAACAGGGAATAACTGCCAAAATTTTCTTGAAAACCCAAAACACATTATACACTTACATCCTAAGTGAGATTAGGTGTTCAAGAATAGTCCCAAACTGGGGATGATCCAAGATTTACTCCTAATGAGTAAATCTTGGACAGGTTTCTAGGCCAACAAATACATGTGAGTTAAGTTTGAGACATCAATGTATCTTTAACACACATATTTCAAGGTTCAAATCACATAATCAAATCAAATTAGGATGCTAGAATGGACAAGTTTAAATCTTATTTCAACATGCATCAACATTTACTGAATTAGGTCAAGCATGAGGATTAGAAGCAAAAATATATGCAAGCACAAGATTTGTTCATATCATAGGTTGATTTACAATAGCAACATCTAAATAAGTAAACTCAAAGCATTATATATATAAATATAATCAGTAGATAAACAAATACAAAACAATACATAAAAAAGTACAGCTCAGTTGATAAACAAATATGAATCAGTAGATGATTAAATAATTTTAAAAAGTAGATGAACAAATACAAAGCCCTAAATTTAAATAACGTGATGAATACAAAATCATTAGATGAACGAATGAGTAGATAAGTATATGTTGTTTAAGATCGGCATCTATATGATCTATACTCTAATCTACTTGCGTAAGTTTAAGCAGAAGATCTCAATTCTGGCAAGTGAATAAGTATCCTTTAGTTTTAAAAGTGGGTGGTACCTTATTGACCACGACGACAAATAAAACTAAGTGGGTGCTCATGTTCGTGAATCAACAAAGAGTAACACTACACATTCTACAAACTATTTGGTTAGTTGTTGGTACCTGTCAGAGATCGACAGGTGGGTAGCGACGGCGGTGGAAGTGGCGCAGTAGGAAGAAGAAGTGGAGCCTTGCGGCAGTGGCAACAATAGGAGGAAGAAGAGGTGGATGCGGCGGCGATAGCAGTAGGAATAAAAGTAGGTGGTGACAACAGAAGGAAGAAGAAGCGGATGTGCCAATAGCAGGAGGAAGCAAAGGAGCAGGCGGGTAGGAGCGGTGGCAACATGGAAGGCAGACTGGCGGCGGAGAAGGCGGAAGAGCAGGAGACGACGGCAGAATAACTAATCGCCAGACCCCAGTGAAATTGATAATGAAACAAAGAAAGGGGAAGAGCCTGGCTCACGTGGGTGTTATTAAGTTAACAATTGGCATTGGTTATTACCCTAAATTGACGCTTAAAACTTTAGGCATCGGTTACCACCAACAAACCAACACTTATGTTCACTGACAGTCATCGGTTCCAAATAGAAAAACCAACATCTATCTATATATGCCGACAAAAATAAATGTTTTCGAATTATGACCATATTCATCAGTTTTCATCAAAAAACTAACGCCAAAGGGAGGTGAAAATGTTCACAGTTAAGCATGCAAAAACACATCAACATCGGTTTTTGTAAGAAAACTGACGATAACAATGGGCCAAATTTCTATCTCACGGAAAACCTTTAGTCATCGATTTCTATTTTAAAAACCGACGTTGTATGTTAAATTTTTGAGGTAATGTTTTTCACTGGAAAATTTGGATTTGGCGGTCAATTTTAAGCGTCGATTGCTTATTAAGAAACTAACACTAAATAGAAAGTGATACCTGTGTTTGGTCGCTTGTCATAGATAGATGTCAGTTTATATATATAATCGATGTTTTATGGTTTAGGCATTGGTTTGATGTATACAACTGACGCCTGTAAATCTGACATTATAAGCCATTTCTGTAGTAGTGAATGATTCACCTACATCAGGTTCACCTTTGACTTTACCTTTCTTATTGTCCCCAAAGGTGACTGAACCTCCTTTCTTTTTAGTGAAGTTGTTGAAATGGATTATATCACCTGTCATATGCTTAGTGCAACCACTATCAACAATCCATCTTTCTTTTTCTTACAAAAAAGGAGAATGTTGGTTCCCAACTCAAACTTTGGGACCCATGTCATCTTTGGATTGGTCCCCTTAGGCTTGTAAGGACAATAAGTAGAGTAATGATCATCACATTTGCAATAAGAATAAACCATAGGATTCTTAGTGTTGGAAGACTCTCCTACAAAGAAAGAGGTTGCCTTGCTCTTTTTCTTACCTTTGTCTTTGCCCTTGCCCTTTGGTGCTCCTCCTACAAATCCCAAACCATTAGTACCACATTGTTTGGTGGAATGGTCAAGGATTTCATTTAGGAAGTTTTTTCGTTTGAGGAATTTCTGTAGTGATGCTCATAATCTATGATTATCATCATTTAGAGAAATAATAGTAGAAGGTAAGCTAACAATGTCATCTCTAGCATGAACAAGGTTAGCCTCAAGACAGAGGGCTTTAGTTAAATATGAATCCTTCTCACGAGAAATAGAAGAAACATCATTACTAGGAAAGATAGATCTACAAGATAAATTATTAACTTAACCAAGCAACCTAGCATTTTCCAATTTAAGCATTCGAATTTCCTTAAGATAGACATCTCTTTCATCTCTACGAGCATCAACATGAAGCTTAAACTTAGCATTTTTAGTTTTATTAGTTTCAAGCTCCTTTAGACAATTTTGATTTTCTTCCTTAAGAGTTTCAATGTTCTTAAGGTAGATATCATTCTCAACTTCAACTCCATTGTATTGGATCTCAAGATCATGATATTGCCCTTGCAAGTTATCAATGCTCTCAAGATGACTTTTCTCATTAAGATTAAGAATTTTAAGTTTAGCATGTAAATCATCAATAATTTTTCCTAACCATTTTCTTTTAGATTTACATTTAGAAAAAGATGAATGGGTGGAAATAAGCATGTCAATAATATCTTCCTTAGATAACTCATGCAAGCATACCTCACTTACCTCACTTACCTCACCAATTTCTTCACTTGTTGAGGGCATGAGTGCAAGGTGTCACTCTCCATCTTCTTCAGAGCTTGAGATACTTGAAGATGAAGCTTCCCAAGCTACGTGAGTTGCATTCTTGTGTCTCTTCTCCTTCGTATCCTTCTGCTTGTACTTGCTCTCCTGCTTGTACTCCTCTTCCTTCTTTGATTTGTCCTTGTGGTATGACTTTATTGGCTTGGGACATTCACTCTTGTAGTTCCCCTTTTGTTCACACTTGTAGCATCTAGGAGTAGAGAAGGAGGAGGCTTGATTTCCCTTGAAGTGTTTTCCCTTTATGTTGTTGGCTTCATGTTCATTTGGGCCATCATCTTCACTAGAAGAGGAAAGAGAAGTCTGGAAAACAAGTTGTTATTGAAGGATGACTGCCTCCACTTATGCTTTGGAAGCACTATCTTTGATCTTCTTGGCTTCCTTCTCTTTTTTCTTGGCTTCTTCTTCTTGCTTGTCAAACCTTGTCTCATGAGTTTGGAGGTTTCCAATGAGTTCTTCGGTTGGGATGTCACCAAGGCTCCTCACTTCTTCAATGGAGGTGACCTTTGACTCCCATATCTTTGGTAGAGTCCTCAAGATCTTTGAGTTGATTACACCTCTATCCAAAGTGTTTCCCAATGCAACCAACCCATTGATGATGACATTGAGTCTTGAATACATCTCCACAATCCCTTATTTCTTTCCTATCTTAAAGTTATCTAGAAGGTTGTTCAACATGTAGATCTTTGCCTCCTTCGACGTTCTTTGTTCCTTCATAGGTGATGCACAATTTGTCCGAAATCTCATAGGCAATGTCCCAAGATGATATCTTGTTGAACTCCATTGGGGTAAGGGATGCATAGAGGATGCTTAGAGTTTTGGCATTGAGTTGGGCTTCTTTGAGTGCAACTTCACTTGTTGTTGCAATAGCTCCGGTTGGCTCTATGTTTGGTGTGACCATCACCTTCCACATGTCAAATTTCATGCCTTGAATGTAGATTTGCATACACCTCTTCCAATCGAGGAAGTTTGTGCCATCAAAGATCGGAGGGCGCATGGAGAAGCCTCCCTCTAGGTTGAGAGAACCAAGTAGGTTGTCACCCATCTTCTCATCTCATGGGAGATTGTTGGAGAGGATCCTTGGCTCTGATACCACTTGATGGATCTAGTGAATAGAGCTTCAAAACTTCTCACAAGATAGATTAGACCTTCAAATTATATCAATTAAAACAAATAGCTTAAGTGAAATTTGAAGTCCTAACTAACAAACATAGTAAGGATAAGAGGAATTAATAGCAAGCATTTGATAAGGTCATGCAGAAAGGTTCCACTCTCCAAACTAGGAGAGTTAGTCTACTACCTAGAGAGGTCAGCCTCTAGGATTTTGCAAGTGCTTTTCTCTATTTTCAAACTATCGGTCGAGTTTGTTCTGGGAAACACGACCGATGAGCTAAGATTAGTTTTTCTCAGTGAGTTGTTCGGTCGAGTTCTGTGAGTGTGCAACTCGACCAATGGGTCATCTTTAGAAAATCCATCATAGGATCAGTCGAGTTTCCAACTCGATCGATAAACAGCCTGTGATAAATTTTCTAAATTGACATTGGAGTGATTAAACCTTGGAATTAAGTTTTCATATTAGGTACAAGTCATACCATCAATACAAGTGATTACAAAAATTATCTAAGGTCATTTGGAGTGATTTCCCAGATTGCACACTTGCATTGCATTTGACTTGAACTTGAACCAGCTAGGGCTTTTATAATTGGATCATTTTCATATACCTAAATCCTGAAATCAATCTTGAACTAACATATTAGATACATAGGAATGGAATGGTTAAGTCATTATAAAAATAAGGGCAATGTATAACTCTCAAGTCAACATATATTTCATTGTGCCAATTTAGGTGTCATTGCACCCATATAGGTGTCGTTGAGTCAATATAGGTGTCACTTCACCCATATAAGTTCCAATACACCCATATATGTTCCAGTGTGCCCATACACTAGCTTTTGTAATGCCCTTTTTAATTTCATCCAAGTACATTCCATTGCACCCATCCACGTCCCATTGTGCCCATATAAGTTCCAATATGCCCATATACGTTCCATTGCCCCATATATCTTCATTGTGCCCATATATGATCCATTGTGCACACACAAGCTCCACTGCGCCCATATAAGTTTCATTGCATCAACATTCCAATGCATACATATAGGTGTCATTACGTGCATATATGTCCCATTAGACCATGTAGGTTTCATTGCACCCATTTGGGTTTTATTGCGTCCATTTAGGTGTCATTGCACCCATATTGGTGTCATTGAGCCTATATGAGTCCATATAGGTGTCAATGCACCCATATAAGTTCCAATGTGCCCATATAATGCACCCATATGCTAGCATCCATAATGCCCTTTTTAATGGTGCCCATGTATGTCCTATTTCTCCCATCTACGTCCCGTTGCGCCCATCTACGTCCCATTGAACCCATATAGGTGTTATTGCGCCCATATAAGTTCTCATGCACCCATGTAGGTTCCATTGCGCCCATGTAGGTTTCAATGCACCCATAGGCTGGCTTCCATAATGTCCTTTTTAATTGCACTCATGTACGTCCCATTAAACCCATCAATGTCCCATTATGCCCATGTAGGTGATATTGCATCGTGTCACTGCGCCCATTTAAGTTCCAATGCACCCATGTAGGTTTCATTACACCCATTTAGTTCCAATGTGCCCATACACTAGCTTCCATAACGCCCTATTTAATTGCATCCATGTATGTCCCATTGTGCCCATCTACATCATGTTGCACCCATCTACGTCCCATTATGCCCATATAGGTGTCATTGTGCCCATATAAGTTCCAATGTGCCCATGTAGGTTCCATTGCGCCCATGTAGGTTTGAATGTGCCCTTACGCTAGCTTCCATAATGCCCTTTGTAATTGTGCTCATGTATGTCCCATTGTGCCCATCTATGTCCCATTGCACCCATATATGTGTCATTGTGCCCATATAAGTTCCAATGTGCCCATGTAGGTTCCATTGCGCCCATGTAGGTTTCATTGTGCCCATTTAGGTTTCATTGCATCCATATAGGTGTCATTGTGCCCATATAGGTGTCATTGAACCCATATGAGTCCATATAAGTTTAATTGCAATGCCAGAACAAGTATGTCGAATTGTGACCCTTTTTTGCACATGAATG
Source organism: Alisma plantago-aquatica (assembly GCA_963693085.1). Lineage (NCBI taxonomy): Eukaryota > Viridiplantae > Streptophyta > Magnoliopsida > Alismatales > Alismataceae > Alisma > Alisma plantago-aquatica. The sequence continues at coordinate 304,850,616 of OY856409.1, forward strand.
CGCCCACATTCATCTACCAGCACCCTTATTTGTTCCATTGTTTCCACATCATGTTCCAATGTTCCCCCCTTTCAAAAACTCCAAAGTTACATAGAAAATTGCATGTTTTGATGTAATACAGATAGTCACTTTTAGAATGTTAATCTCTAACTCATACATTGTCAAAAATATTTTGGTGGAGATGATCAAAGGTTAGCATCAATTATGGAGAAGATGCAAACTCTTTATCCTACAAATATAGATGAGATGAGGAGGGACCGTGTCAAGATTCTATCAATTGTATTATTTGGACACTTTCTCTTCCCCTCTAGCTCCAGTTGGATCATGAATTGCATGTACCCACTCACCACAAATTTTGATCAACTTGACAAATTTGACTGGGCCATCACAGTACAAGAACTACTTTGTCAAGTATTTGATCTTGTGAAGGAATTGAATGATGGTGAAGGATATCTGAAAGGATGCACCCTGCTACTAACAGTATTATATTTTTATCTTCTTAATTTTCCTGCTAAATAAGCATTTCTCCAACTTAGCATAACAATATTCTCGTTTGGTTGTAATTTATATTAATACCTCCTTTCTTATGAAATACCACAACCTTGGTTATTGAAGATGGGAAACTTACTATGAATAGAGCACCCCAATGAGAAACAAATCATAAATAGGTGGTCTGAAATGACAAGATTGTAAGTCATACTCTTACAAAAAGATCTAAAGTTAGCTTCCTTACCTTCGACATTTTTTTATGATCATGTGGGTTAACCAGCTATATCTAAAAGTGAACCTACACAAGAAGCAAGCAAACAACATGAAGAGGCAAGCAAACAACATGAAATACCTGAAAGACAAAATGAACAAAGTAACATGGAAGGTCTGATAGCCAAGATTGAAGCATTGAAGACCAAGCTAGTGGTGGAGAAGAGAATTTCAAAGGAGAAGCAAGCTCTGATTGCCGATATTGAAGAACTAAAGACCGAGCTGGTGGTAAAGAAAATAATTGCAAAGGAGAAGGAAATAAAAAATAAGAAGTTTTTCATGAGGATGCAAAAAGACTTATACATACTTCATGACTACTGTGATGAGTTCCACATGAAGCAAATACTCTCTGTAATTGATGACTACACCAAACCTTATGTAGAGCACTAGGGAAATAATGACAAGGAAAATAAATGCAAATTGTATGTTTGGAAAGAAGCCTCACCGGAGAAGCAACAAGAGAATAAATTTGGAAGTGGAGAGTTTTCCCCAAAATCTCCTGCTAAAGAACAATCTTTAAGTGAAAAAGAAGGTATTGGCTTATAACAAATGTAAAATTGTTGTCAGTATTGTCTAACAAACCTTGATCCAACATTTTTTCTTGTTTAACAAAAGAATGTAGGCTGTCGTCAAACCCCAAGTCTCCTGCAACAGTTAGCCTATCATCAGCTGGGTCTCCCAATTTATTGATAAATGTAAAACCATCTAGAATAGATAAGACAAGAGTGGACCACCTCAATTAAAGTTACCAACAATTTTTGAATTTGGGGATATCAACTATAAAAGTTGGTCAAATCTTGTGGCTGCATGGAGATACTGGAGTGTTGGGGGAGGACATATTGCCAAGCCTGAAATATCAAGATTTTGTCTCAGAAATGGTAAGAAATGTACATATATGCTATGACACTCCACCTGCATTATATTCATATGCACCTATATAAGTCTCATTGTGTCTGTAGGTGTTGCATTGCACCCATAGGTGTTGCATTATGCTCATATATGTTTCATTGTGTGAATGTACATGTGATTGTGCCCATGGTTCATTCCAATGCACCCATAAATGGCTGATTACACCCATATAAGTGTCATCACGCCCACATACTCTTCATTGTGCCCATATACGTTTGATTGCACCCATATAAGTCTCATTGTGCCCATAAGTCTCATTGTGACCATATATGCTTCATTGTGCCCATGATTTCTTTCTAATGCACCCATGCTTTCTTTCCATTGTGTCCATGATTTCTTTCCATCACACCCATAATCGTCCTATTACACCCATATACATCCTATTGCACCCATATATCTTCCATTGTGCCCATATATCTTCCATTGCGCCAATATAATTCCTATTGAATCCATATTGGTTTCATTGAGACTATAGGTGTTACATTGCGCCCATAGGTGTTCATTGCAACCATGACTTCTTTTCATTGCGCCAATAATTTCATCCAATTGCACCCATATATGTTTTATTGAGCAAATATGCATTCTATTGTGCCCATATACGTCCTAATGCGCCCATATATTTTTAATTGTGGCCATATATCTTCCATTGAGCCCATACAAGTCCTATTGCGCCCATATATGTCCTATTTTACCCATATATGTTTCATTCCAATATATCTTCCATTACACCCATATAAGTCCTATTGCACCCATATAGGTTTCTAATGACTCCTACATTTTGCTTTTTTTGTAGTATATACAGTCGATGTGCCAAATTTTCCAAGAACAGTATGCGACGAAACTTGATTGTGAAATACCCATAATACTACACGTCAATATGTGTCATTCAATAGCAGGTGATAATAGTAGCATAGGAATGTACTTCACCAGGTGATTGGATGAATTAAAATCAAATGACAAAGCCATAAGTGTCTTCACTCCAATTACCATTAGCATTTGTTGGAGATTAGCATGAAATAGAAATTATGTTCCACCACAATAGTGCATGCTTATACCGTGTGAAAAAGAATTTCCCTCAACATCTGCCGTGGGACGCCTATGAAAAGGTGGCATGTCATATTGTAAGCAAACAAGCATCTCATCACATACTTAATGTATGCTTTCTTATATACTCCTTTTAAGACATTGCTTGCAATTCATTTGATAGGGCGTGTGGATAAAATAATTCTTTGCACATCATTTGGGCCATGATGCAAATGAATGGAAAGTGCAATATTGCATGAACAACCCACAAAATCCAACTGATAGAAATGATTTTGGACTATTCACTCTACATTGGATCACAAGAATATTGGATGGACAACCAATTGTAGGGGATGAAACTACTATTGAAGATATTCATAGATTGAGAGGGCCATTTGCAGTACAAATGTTGAGGAACAAGTGTAGACGCGTCAAAAAGTGAACAACTAGGTTCCTATTTTGTATGTGTAACTCAACCCTAATGCTGAACATATTTCAAAGTATTTGTTGATGTGCCTAATTTAATGAGCTACATCATGAATATCTCAATATGTAGATTATTTCCATGAAAAACTGGTCTCGAACCCACTTGGGTCATCATACAATTCTTAGTCATCTCCTCTAGGTTTGTAGGGTGCCAACACTTTTGGGTTCATCCCTCTTCCCTAATGCATCAGAGAGTGCCCTCTTCATTTTCCCTTTGGGTCCCATGAGTTCATGAAGGTGATCAATCTCCTAACCCATGGCCCTCAGACAATGACAGTTGTTACCTCCTGACCCTATAGTCACGTGCAACTAGGGAATTAGGCAACTCCTACTCCCATCGGTCTTATCCCCACCTAACCCTAAGATAGACTTAGGATTCTAATATAGTGTGTATCTAACTTGAAACCTTACCCAAGTCTCCATCATCTCTATCAACATTCATGGTCTGACTTACATCCTTTCATAGGGGTCATGGTGACCTATCTACCTCGGTCAGGCCCCATACCAGTTACCTCCATGGTAACACATCCACATGCACTCATAGATGATAATCGAGGGTTCTACATGTTCACTCTTATACTATGTACTCTCACTTAGCTTCTCAAGATTCTATGAGACTTCTTAGAGTTTTCTAAAACCCAACAAAAGTTGATTCATACCCTACAAAAGGGTCCTCTCCCAAGATGGGAGGAAACTATCTCTTAATAGCAATAAAGGTCACAAATGTCCATATGTGTAGGGTTTACCTTCACATGAGCATGCTTAACCCTAGCAAGCTACTAAGACTCGTAGCTAACCAAAGACCATTAACTAAACCATGCTAGGTCTCCCTGATAAGTCATACTTGTACTCATTCCTCGACATTGGACCAACATCATATCTCACCAACCTATGAGAGGTTCATCAAACATACACCTTAATCCAAGGGGTTTCCCTATTCCTCTAAATAGGAGGAGTGTCATTCTCAATCTATGGAAACTCAAATCTCATCATGAGCATCTGGTACACCAAGCACTACTACTTCCCCTCTTAGGTCTAGGAACCCTGGGTTCACCTTTCTGATGTCCAACTGCATGCTCAACCTTGTAACCATGTACCAAGCATGTAAGAGGTACAACATGCACTTCCTATCACCATTCCACTTGAATAAAACCTCAGAGTAGAGTCCTCCTCAAGGAAAACCGACTAGGTATAAGGCCTAACAACTCGTTACTATACCTTTCTAGGGTCTAAGGAACTCTTCTTCCTAACCCTAAAAGGGTAAACACCTATACCATAGGCACATAGGTACCAGCAGTCTTATCCTCTCTCTAGGGATTGGTTCCTCTAAAGCAAACCAAGATACCATAAGCCTCTAGGGATCATGAACGAGGCAACCGCAACCATCCACTTGGGTTGCATCATCCTCAACTCCCCATTATTCCTCATATCTCAGAGTCTAAGCTTCCAACCTTCTTGCTTGGGTCCTGCTCTTTCCCTCTAGAGCTAACCCTACAAACAACCTTACTACTAGAGGTCCTCTCTTCATGAAGGTGTATCAAGCTCACAAGCATACCCCTACATGAGTGAGACCTATGTTTGCTCCAGATTATCTATAGCTCTTTATGCTCATCTCATAAGCTATCCATCATACTCTCCTGTCCAAGGTTTTAGCCTACTGTCAGCATTACTGACATACTCTGGGTGCATACTATGCCATGCTCATATAAGCTCATAGGGTTTCTATATGGTCATCACTAACCTCATAAATGAAGGAGTTATCCTTCGCCCTAACATGCACGACCCTTCCCAGGGTTGGGTCTCCAAAGGTACTAGGTCAACCAACCTCACATGGCTCATATCGTCATGGGTATCCAAACCAAAAGCATGTCCACCCACACACATGGTCTACCATGACATCTAACTCATCGTGTCATCTCTCTCTCTAACCACCACTTAGGGTTAGGGTTAGCATCATCCTCATATGATGTGCCAGGTCCTTACCTTTAATGTAGGTTTCTTCCTCCACGACCAACCCTCTCCTCATCCTCCTGACAAGAAGGTCTAACCTCAGGTCTCTCCTGAGGGCATGACAACACATGTCATACGACCTAAGCATGCAACTAATCTTTAGTTTACGCTTAAACTATTAAGCTTATATCCATGACATCTTATTTACATGCTTTTCATTAATTTGGTGGAGGATTCCTTAAACCTTATCAACTTTACTCATACCTCAAGAGGGTGAGGAAGAGAGAGAAAACCCTATTCCTTAAAATCCTTAACAACATTTGAGTTGAGAAGGGATGAATATAGATGAGAGAGTCCTAAAGGTATCTTATTTCGAGTCAGATCTTAAGACATTGGCCAGGTAGTCACATAGATCTGGGAGTCCTCATATTCTGACTAGCGGTGCAGATGAAAATATTTCTAGCCCCCGAACATCATCCTTTTCTAGAAACCTTTGTCTTTCAGAAAATCCTCTAATAACTCTCTTGGGTTCTATAGAGTTTGTAAAATTTAATAATTATTAAGGATTAAATGAGGAACCAATGCTCTGATACCAAATGTAATGACCCCACCTCCTGGTAACCCCCAATCAAGGGAGATCAAAAGGTCAGAGTCGTTATCCTAAACTTTCAGGATCAATGGTTCAACAAATAATCAATAATAATCGTAAAATTCTACCAAGACTATATTGGAAGATGGAATAAAATAAAACTTTACATAACTTTTTCAAAAACTTGGATATCTACTTCTATCCACAACTGGAGTCTATTCTAACTAATCCTCCTTGCACTTTAATTCTTATTTTCACAATATGTCACTTTACTATGTGTCCTTTTCAACATTGTACCTAAAACATTGACAAACAAAACGTCAGCCAACATAAATGAATATGCTAGTATGTGGGGACAACCAAAATTTCACACATAAGGCTAACGACATATTTATCACAATCAAGGTAATTAACAATTCAATTTATGTTTTCAATGTGTCAATCTCCATCGCTTTTACCCTAACCCTAGAATACCCCCATTAGGGTTTCTCTTTTTCCATTGACTTAAGGCCACCTTCTCCATCCTGAGCTTGGTGCCTGGGGTCACCTCTCATGGTGCCCATTAGTCATGCAATATCATAAGGCCACCTTCTCTATCCTGAGCTTGGTGCATGGGCTCACCACTCATGGTGCCCATGGGTCTTCGCTCTTGGGCTTGACCTCATTGGATCATCCATCAGGGTAGCATGTAGGTGTGATAATACACACTTATATTATAATTGTGATAATCATAGTGACTTTATGATTTTCAAGTATGAACATCCAAATTGATAGGTTGCATTCAATGTGATTAATCATCTAGAAAAGCTTCGGGAAACTAATGTGATTAACCATAATTAACCAGATACCTGATCCAGAGCAACTTGACGTCCAAGAAATAATGATAAAGAACAATCAAACAAGCAATCAACAATATCCTGAAATTGATGCAATACATCCAAATGTTATAGTTTGTCCAAAACATTCTCAAGATAGACTTGGATTCCATCTTTGGCTTTCTATGCCACTTTAGGGTTTTATTAAGGTTTTAGCCTCCATAATACTTTTATCACATTTAATGCTTTCTTAGTTCTCAAACCTTAATTTCAACATCATAAGCCCAATTATCACCTTTTGTTTCTTTTGAATTGACAACTCATATTTCATTATAGTTCGATTCACATATGAACTCTATTTATCGCTAATTCCATTTTTATCCATTAGAAAACCCTAATTACCAAATTAAGCGTATTTATCCACAATTAGGAAATTTTATAGTCAAAATAGCTTAGAACCATCAAATCTCAACTTTATTCATGAATTTGACCAATTGAAGCCATTAAGAAACATAAGTACTAACATTAGGGTTTCAAGGCCCATTAAAGCTTATTTATGTACATGGAACCCTAAATTAATCAAATTATGCATAAGGTTCATCCTTTTAGATCTAATGCATCTTTTTATAATCAACATGTTAATATCAACTTTAATCATCCATATAACCCTTCTCAATACATTAATCAATAAAGATTAGGTTTTTCATTAGATAAACCATTAAAGATAGCATCTTTACATAACTTTTGAACTGCAAGCATAATTTGGCTTCAATTGCATTTTTGCTGCGTTCCTTGCATTTTTCTGATCAATTTTGATATATAATACTCTTTAATTTGAGTTACCAATTATTTCCTAGGAATTTTACAAAATAGTTACCTTTGGGTCAACAGGACACTGTCACATCAGCAGAGTGGCTTGCTCTTCCTTTTCCACGCGAGCAGGCACCTGGTTGAGTTATTTTCCAGTTTTACCCATATGACTCCCATTTCTCATCCTTGTGTGGGCTTGGAAAATTCATCCAAACACCCATCCATCTTCTACCTCGTGACGGCCTGGCAGCTCCCATCCGCAGTCAACCCCGTAGTTGACCTTGGGCATCTAGGCCCATAAGTAGCCGGAAAGGGGGCTTCTAGATCCGGACTTTGTCACCAAACTCAAGGGCAGGGTCAATTGCTACTGAGGATGCTTGCATAGGGGAGTAGACTAGGGAGTTCCCTCCTAGGGAAACCATGAAGAAGAAGGAGAAGAACTGAGCTAGAGTGCGAAATTGGAGTCTGGTTTTGAAGCCATTAGCTTGGCAGAGCCATTATGTTTCCTTAAATTAGAATGTATTGGCCATATATATATAGCCCCGAGGTCAACAGGTAGCCGACTAGGAACTATGGATTGGGCGTATCTTCTAGAGATTCCCAAACATGGTAAAACCTAGGGTAGGTGGGTGTGTTCCTTGCTCCCGAAGTCATTGATCCAATTTCTAAATCTTCTCATCCATCCTTTCGCGAGAAATTCGATTTGGAAAAACTGATCATACTGCTCCCCTTTCCTGTTCCATCTAGGGTAGATGATGACTGAGTCACCCTTGGATCTTGATCCAATGGTTGATGTGCCACGCGAAGAACAAATGAAATCAGCCCCTGGTTTCTAATTAAATCAAATCGTGACATTTATTGATTTCCTCCACACATTAGGAATTCTTTAAAAAATCGTATCACCCAAACCACTTATCATTTTAATCTAAAATTTTAGGGGAAAGTCTATAATGACTTATTCCACGTGTGTAACAAATTTGGGACTAAAAATTGAAATTATGAGATATTTTTCTTTATATGCAAGTTATCTCTTAATAAGGCATATTTTATGAATATTTTCTGTCTTAATCTTTTATTTTCTTTGAATTTGATTTTTTTTTCATTAGAAACTATGTGGACACAAAATCTCATCCAAGATGGATTCATTATACATATTTCCACATATTTCTTGTAATATTATCATTATCTCACGTTTCTTCTAAATAAAGCAATATTTAATTAATTGTTTCTCTTTCTTGTTGCATTGTCTTTGCAATTTGGACTCCTTGGAACCCAAGGAACCCAAAAGGCATGAAATCAACCCTTAGAGGATATTCCTTTTCCTTCTATAGGTTTCTCCATCTTTCTTTTCAACGTTTCTTAATTATTCATTTACTAATTGAATTTCCTTTTTCTTTTCCTTGTTATTGGGCCCAATAGCCAATAAAGCCCACAAAGCAACCAACAAGGCTATTATAAATGGAATTCATTCATTATCTTGTATCTTTCTCCATTATTTGGATTTTTCTTCCTTTCTTCTCTTTTATATCCACTAATGGATTAATCTAATAATAGGAATAATGAAATTCCTATCCAAAGGGATATTTGGAAAGAAATCCATCCTTTGAAGCAAAGCATACAACCTTTTCAATTAAGACCAAATTCATAAAATCAATACATTTCAATTATGAAAACATATGCAAAATTGAGGTTGTAACATCGCCTCTGTACTCAAATATTATGGAAAAAGGCTTTTCTTTGTTAAAATCGTAGAAATTGCTAGAAAACTCGGATGAATGAACTTTATATATGAAAGTTGATCAGAAAAATATGCGAAACAAGATAAAAATAGTTTGATTACCTAATTCCATCTCTTTTTGCAAAAGTAAGTTATTTAATGGAAAATGTATTAAAATTTGGTTAGAAACCCTAATCAAGACTAATGGATGAATTTATCAGGATTAATAGGTTAAGTCAAGTAATATTAACATGTTGAATGATGATGTCAAGTTTTCATCTAATAAAAATGGTTAATTGCATGATTTAGAGTTTTAAACCTAGTATGGTTGATAATATGTTTAGAAATTTAGGGTAAAAGAAGAGAGAATTATAGTTAATTCAGAAATATGGAATTATGTTGATAAACAATGATCCTATGCTTGTTAGGAGAGATAAGATGAGAAACCTAGGGTTTATGAGTAATTTTACCTAATTAGGGTTTGAGGTATTAAAAGTGAAGCAAAACCCTAATTGCAAGTGAAACCCTAAAAAGTGGTAGAAATCCTAAAAAGGAATAGAAACACTAAGAAGCAAGATGGTTTGGATAGTTCTTGATAAAAAGGAATTGTATGGTTATTTCAGGATTCTTGTACTTGCTTGGTTGATTAGATTTCCATTCTTGGTTGATTCTATCTCAAAGATCTATAAAATAAGTAAGTGGTTATTTATGAGTAACTAATATTAGTTTCACAGATTTTCTCGAATGATTGATCGATTTGGATGCAACCTAACTATTGGATGTTCATTTATGCAAATCTTTAAAGTCACTATGATTATCACAATTAATTATAAATGTTCATTCTACCACCTACATGCCACCCTGATGTATGATGCGTGACCAAGCCCTGGAGGGAAGGTCAATTAGGTCAAGCCCAAGAGGGAAGACCATTGGGCACCAATAGAGGTGACCCCGGGCACCAAGCTTTGCATGGAGAAGGTGGCCTTATGTTTCTTGAATGACTATTGGGCACCATGAGAGGTGACCCCAGGCACCAAGCTTAGGATGGAGAATGTGGTCTTATGTCTAGTGTAAAGGAAAAAGCCTAGAGAGGGTATTCCAGGGTTAGGTAAAAAGTAGTGGAGAATGTCACATTGAAAACATAAATTGGATTGTTAAATAACTTAATTGTGATATTTAGGTTGGTAGCAATATTTGTGAAATTTTGGTTGTCACCACATACTGACATATTCATTTATGTTGACCAATGTTTTGTTTTTCGGCATTTTAGGTACAATATGAAAAGGACAAATAGTAAAGTGTTACATTGTGAATATATGAATTAAAGTACAAGGAGGTTTAGTTAGAATAGAATCCAATTGTGGATAGAACTCTAGAAATCCAATATTTTAAAAAGGTATGCAAAGTTTTATTTTATTCCAACTTTTCAGTATAATTTTGGTAGAATTTAGTAATTATTATTGATTATTTGTTGAACCATTGATCCACAAAATTGGGGTAACGACTTTGACCTTTTAGTCTCCCTTAATTGGAGGTTACCAGGAGGTAGGGTCGTTACATTTGGTATCAGAGCATTGGTTCCTCATTTAATCCTTAATATTTATTAAATTTTACAATCTTTGTAGAACCGAGGGAGTTATTAGAGGATTTTCTGAAAGACAGAGGTGTCTCGAAAAGGGTCACGGCCCGAGGGCTGGCAATATTTTCCTCCGCCCCGCTAGTCAGTCACGAGGACTCCCGAATGTAGTGTGACTACCTGGCTAATGTCTTAGGTTATGACTCAAAATAAGATACCTTTAGGACTCTCTTATCTTTTTTGTCCCTTCTCAACCCCAATTTAATTAAGGATTCTATGATTTAGGGTTTTCTCTCTCTTACCCACCCTATTGAGGTATGGATAAGTATGATTAGTGTAAATGTAGACTAAAGGTTTGTTTGTATGCTTATGTAGATGCCTTGAGTGAAGACCGTTGCTATCCCTAAGGCCACCAATGGTGGTGGTACTTCCCATAAGGGAAAGGGGTTTTCTGAGAAGAGGAAGAGGAACCATGGTGGTGAATCCTTGAAGAAGAGGAAGAGACCTAAGGGAGCTGCAGGTGAAGTCCTCGATCTTGAACCGATATCCTTTGACAACCTCGAGATGGAACAGGAAGAGGAACCTATGTACGAAGAAGAGGCCAAGATGGAAGAGGAACAATCTGGTGGTCTAGAACCAACCATGGTGGTTCATACCCCTGACACTTTATGGATGGAACAATAGAAGAGGCTGACTGAGGCCCTCAATGCTCTGGCCCTCTGAGACATAGCTAGAGATGAGAATGGTGAGCCACTTCACGTTCACCCTCCACTGGAAGCCACCATCTTGGACTTCGTCAAGCTAAACATCGAGAAGTTTTGGGGAGAAGATAAGTCTGAAGTGGTTGACAAGGTAGAGGCTTGGTTGCTTGCAGTCAAAAATGGATTTTACATGCTAGAGAAACAACCAAATAAGAAGGTTCTCTTTGCTGCTCACCTCTTGGAAGGAGAAGCCAAGATATGGTGGGAAACACATATCATAGGACAAGATTTAAGTGAAGAACTGATGGCGTGGGCTGACTTTAAGACTATCATCACCACCAGATTCATCTCAGTCTCAGCTAATAAAGATAAGGAAAGGGAGTTCACCAACATGACCCAAGGAAACTCATCTGTGATAGACTTTGGATGCAAGTTTTGAATCCTGGAGCATTTCATACATATGATGGATGACGAAAGAAGGGTGGACCATTTCAAAGAGCATCTTCATCCTGCCATCAAGCCCCATGTGATGGCAAGTAAACCAAAAACCTTCGCTGAAGCCTGCAACACTGCCTTGGATAAGGAGAGGATTGTGATGCCTGCTTAGAACCCCTACAAAGGATATCTAGGTTTCACTGAAGGAACTCAGGGATATATAATGACCATAAGAAAGGACAAGGGCATAATCACAACAAGGGAAAGCATGGACACAAAGGAAAGCCACGTGGCGAGAATCACTTTCTGAAGTGGCGTACCTGTGGATGGTCACATCCTAGGAAGTGTCGCTTCGAGAAGAGGGTGTGCTATTGTTGCCAACAAGAGGGGTACTTCATCACCAACTATCCTCAGCCTAATCCGAGAGGTCCAATGGCAACAACACCCCTAGTAGGAGGAGGAGCACCAGTTGGAGGTCCCCCTGTTGGAGAGAGAAGGCAAGCTAGATTATTTGCCATCGACAATGAAGAAGCCTAGGTGAATGCTAATAGGTTGATCGAGGGTACTAACCCATAGAGTTTTCCTTTCAGTTTAGTAGATCATGTAATAGATATCTAATATGGTATGAACTATGTAGGCATGCTTGAAGTCATGGGACAAAATGTAAAAGCTCTTTTTGATTCTGGTTCTACTAATACTTTTATTTCGAGAAATCTGGCAACTATGCTTTGTTTGGACATCGAGGATTTAGGTTTTTTTTTGGATGTCACAACCCCGAGTGGTCGCATATATACATCTCTTTTAAAAACCCCTATTTTTCCAGTTAGGTATCTGAACCATGAACTTCCCACTGAATTCATCCTCCTTGATATGAATGATTTTGATGTAATAATTGGTAAGGATTGGATTTACACCTATAAAGCCCAGATTGATTGTAGGGAGAAGAAGATTCTTATTAGGAAGCCTAGCCATCCAGACTTCACCATTCGAGGAAGGAGGGATGCAACTACCAGCCTTTATGTGTCTTCCTTGAAGGCTAAGAAGATGATATCCAAAGGATTCCGAGCACACCTAGACATAGTTACCGAACCTGAGACTAGGGTGCGACCTTTAGAGGAGATAGAGGTGGTTTGGGAGTATGCGGACGTGTCTCCAAAGGATCTACCAGGGATTCCCCCTGAGAGAGAGGTGGATTTCTCTATTGAGTTAGCTCCCAGAACTTACCCTATATCTAAGGCACCCTATAGGATGGCCCCTGCCGAGTTGCTCGAGTTTAAAACTCAGTTGCATGAGTTGTTAGATAAAGGTTTTATCTATCCCAGTACATCACCATGGGGAGCACCAATCCTCTTTGTGAAGAAGAAGGATGAATCACTCTAGATGTGTATTGATTACCGGATGATCAACCAGGTCACCATTAAGAACAAGTACCCTTTACCCAGGATAGATGACTTGTTTGACCAACTCAAATCGGCTCGAGTCTTTTCCAAGATTGATTTGAGGTCAAGATACCATCAGGTGAGAGTGAGAAGTGAGGATATACCTAAAATAGCTTTCTGAACCCGATATGGCCATTATGAGTTTGTGGTCATGCCGTTTGGGTTGTCTAATGCACCCAACATCTTTATGAACCTTATGAACAATGTGTTCCAACCTTTCCTTTATTCCTTTGTACTAGTTTTCATAGATGACATCTTTGTGTACTTCGATGAATAGCCCAACACCGTGACCATCAGGGTAGAGTCATTGATATCTTGAGAAAGAAGAAGTTTTACAGAAAGTTCTCGAAATGTTAGTTTTGGATAGACCAAATCATGTTTCTCAAACACATCATCTCAGGAGGAACGATCACCGTAGATCTAGCCAAAGTGTCAGTAGTTCGAGACTAGCCTGCATCGAAGAACTCCTCTGAGATTTGTAGCTTCTTGGGGTTGTCCAGATATTATCTGCACTTCATCAAGGATTTCTCAAAGACCGCCTTGTCACTGACCATGTTGACTTGGAAGGATGTGATGTTCATGTGGTCCGATGTATGTGAGGCTCATTTCCAAGAGCTAAAGGAGAAGCTGACCACTGCCCCAATGTTGACCCTACCTTCTGGCAATGAGGGTTTTGTGATATTCACCGACGCTTCAAAGATGGGATTTGGATGTGTGTTGGAACAAGACCGACATGTGGTTACATATGCTTCCTGACAACTCAAGCCCAATGAGGTGAATTACCCGACGCATGACTTAGAATTGGTTGCTATCATCCACATGTTCAAGATATGGTGGTATTACATATACGATGCTACCTTCAAAATCCTCATAGACCATAAGAGTTTGAAGTACCTCCTGACAAAGAGAGACTTGAACCTACGACAGCGTCTATGGATGGAATACATGAAGGATTACGACTTTACCATCGCCTATCATCTTGGTATGGCAAATGTCATAGCCGAGGCTTTGAGTCAGAAACAGCTCAGGTGTGCAGTTGTTTTGTCCAGTCAATGGAAGAGCTTAGAGGAGATGGTGGAATGGACTTCAAAACCGCTAGAGGATCAAGTCCGACTAGCCAACATACAGATTCATTCAGAGTTGTTAGGCCAGATCGTCGCAGCACAGTTGGTCAGTGGGGAACTCGACAAAATGAAGCACTTGATGAAGAAGACACAAACTTGTCTCTCAATGGGAGTGGACGGAGGGATTAGATTCAAGAATTGTATATGGGTTCCTGAGGATTCACCGCTAAGAGAATGTATCCTACAAGTGGCTCATGGTTCTAAGTACACTGTGCATCAGGGAACTACCAAGATGTTTAGGGACCTGTTGAGGTTTTTCTGGTGGCCAGGAATTAAGAGAGACATTGTGGCATATGTGGCCAGTTGTCTTACGTGCCAAATGGTGAAGGCTTAACACCAACGACTCGATGGACTTTTACAGTCGATAGAGATTCCAGAGTGGAAATGGGAACAGATCACCATGGATTTTGTGGTGGGTCTACCCCGTACCAAGAAAGGTCATGATGCGATATGGGTTGTGGTAGATCGCCTTACCAAGTCAACACACTTCCTTGCCCTGAAGACCACTTCTAAGGTGTCAGATCTAGCTGAGTTGTATATTAGAGAGATAGTATGTTTGCATGGTGTACCCGGTTGCATCATCTCTGATAGAGACCCAAAGTTTACTTCCAAGTTGTAGAAGCAAGTTCAAGAGAAACTTGGTACAAGGTTGAAGTTTAGTACCACTTATCACCCCTATAGAGATGGTCAGTCAGATAGGACGATGCAAACATTAGAGGATCTGTTGAGAGCTTGTGTGCTCAATTGGGGTGGATCGTGGGAACAATACTTACCTTTAGCCCAGTTTTCCTACAACAACTACCAAGCCAATATCAGGATGCCTCCGTATGAAGATCTTTATGGGAGACCATTTCAGTCACTGCTTCACTGGGATGATGTCTATAACGCCTGGGCCCACTTCCCAAAGCTCTAGTAGAGTTTCAGGAATGACGACTGGCCCCACAAACCACCACTAGCCTTAACTGCACGCTTTTTTCCACTCACGCGCATGCCAGGATCAACTTCCCGATAGGTCACCCATCCCAGTACTACTCCAAGCTGAGCACGCTTAACTATGGAGTTCTTAGTGATGGGCTCCCAGAAAAGGAGGTGCACCTTGGTGATATGGGTAGTCCAATTATTCCTTTTAAGATCATGTTATCCGAGGCCTCAAATCCGGGGATGTTACAATCTCCCCCACTTAGACTCTTGACGTCCTCGTCAAGGCTCAACTATATGGCCTCATAATCTGACCCCATTTCAGTGCAGACCCACAATGGCCCATGGACACCCAGCTCCCGTCCACGGCTACCAGCGCAAGGGCGGCTCCATCTCGTCTCTACGGATAGCCCTTTCCAACTTGCCTGGACCGCACGGCTCAAGAATGGCATGCCACATGCCCATGTGGGCCCCACCTACTGGAGGGTTTATGGCTCTGATACCATTTGTAATGCCTGGGCCCACTGCCCAAAGCTCTAGTAGAGTTTCAGGAATGACGACTGGCCCCACAAACCACCACTAGCCTTAACTGCACGCTTTTTTCCACTCACGCGCATGCCAGGATCAATTTCCCGACAGGTTACCCATCCCAGTGCTACTCCAAGTTGAGCACGCTTAACTATGGAGTTCTTAGTGATGGGCTCCCGGAAAAGGAGGTGCACCTTGGTGATATGGGTAGTCCAATCATTCCTTTTAAGATCATGTTATCTGAGGCCTCAAATCCTGGGATGTTACAATGTCGGTAAGAGGACCTTGTTGAGGTCAGATGAACTCCAAGTATATGTTGATAAAGTCACTTTGATCAAGCAGAGGCTGAAGAGAGCCCAGGATCGACAAAAGTCGTATGCTGATGTGAAGCAGACTGACATGCAATTCACTATGGGAGAGCATGTATTTCTGAAAACTCGACCGCTCTGAGCTATAGCCAAGAACAGAGGAAAGTTGAGTCCCCAATACGTAGGTCCGTTTGTGGTATTAGAATGGATTGATGAAGCTGCATATCATTTGGCATTACCCCTCCATATAGTATTATGCATGATGTGTTTCACATGTCCAATCTGAAGTGATATGTGTAAGATTCGAGCCATGTGCTGAGCATTGAGCCTATTGAGCTTCAAGGGAAGCTGACTTATCCTGAGTCACCTTTGCAAATTCTATATACTAAGGTGAAAGAACTCAACTGTTAGAATATAGAGATGGTAAAGGTTCTTTGGAAGCACCATGGAGAGGATGAGGCCACATGGGAGTTGAAGACAGACATGGAAAAAGCGTATCGTGGCCTGTTTGTTTGATTGTTGAATTTTGAGGGCAAAATTCCTATAAGGAGGGGAGGATGTTATAACCTCATTTTTCCTAAACTATGTGATGCGATTTGTAAATCTCCTTTTAATGATAAATGAAATCAATGGTTGATTTATTTGTTTGTATTGGGTGGATTTCGTTTACAATATCCTTATTTGGTTGCCTAGTGGGCTTCATTGCCTATTGAGCCCAATTACAAGAAAAAGAAAGATAAAAGAAAAAAATGAATTTATTTAATAAAAGGAATAAGTAAGAAAGAGAGAAAAGAATAAGATAAAAAGGCAAAGGAATATTTCCCAAGGAGGGATTTCATGCCTTTAGGGTTCCTTGAAGTCCAAGGAATTCAAGATGGTAAGATAATGGCAAAGGAAAAAGAAATATCAATTAAAATTTGGGTTAATTAATGGATAACTTTGATGTGAAGGAAACACCCTTTTCATTGGAATTTGGGTTTCAAATTGAATACTCAATTAGATAATGCCAAGATGGAGTTTCCACTAAATTTTGAGTAAAAATAATAATCAAGGAGAGAGAAATGAATTTCCCAAGTTTCCTTGAAAAAATCCCCCTTTTCACTCGATTTTAAGAAATTAGGTTTGGGGAGCAATATCGGTCGTTGGATGACCCGCATGATCCAAGGGACCACATATCTAAGGGTAGCCAATCATCGTCTACCCTGAATCACATAAGGATTTGGAGAAGAATTAGGATTTTGATTTCCCAGTGATTGAGATGATAATGCGAAGAACTATTGAGTCCATCGACTTCGGAAGAATGTTCCAAAGAATCTAGACCCTAATTTTATGTGTTATCATCGATGTGGGAAGAAGTTCCCAATTTGCTGGACTCTCTGATCTAACCCTATATATAGGGGGGTACTCAAGGTTACTAGCATACCTAAAGCCTACCCTAAACACTACGGAGAGCGACGATGAGACGATCGACGGGTTCAATTGCTAAATTGATCCTAACCTTGCCCCTCTGCAACCTGTCGACCTCGTCAGAGTTTCAATGACATGTTCAAGGTAAAGGCAAGGAGCAAACAAGCAATTGAGAAACTAATTGAGTTTGAGAAGCAATGGAGAAGCTTCCAGGCATCTTGGGTTCCTTGCTGGTGGCCTGGACCTCAGAGTTAACTGCGTCATTAATCTCGACTCTGCTCGCGCGAGGAGGAAGATGACAAACAACGATCGTTCGATCGCGGTCCATCGTGATCCAGCATGGAGATCCAATGAACTAGAGAGGGACTGGCTATTTTAGGTGTGTGCGACGAGAAGCGTCAGATCCAAAGGGTGGATCATCGGTCCACTGATCAAACGACCGCCGATTTTCTAGTAAATCACCTCTCACTCAAATATTATGGAAAAATGTTTTTCTATGTTAAAATCATAGAAATTTCTAGAAAACTCAAATGAATAATCTTTATATATGAAAGTTGATCAAAAAATATGAGGAACAAGATAAAAATAGTTTGATAACCTAATTCCTTCTCTTTTTGCTAAAGTATTTAATTTTTATGGAAAAAGTATCAAAATTTGATTAGAAACCCTAATTGAGACTAATGGATGAATTTATGAGGATTAATAGGTTAATTTGAGTAATATTAACCTATTGAATGATCATATCAAGTTTTTAATCTGATAAAGATGGTTAATTGCATGATTTAGGGTTTTAAACCTAGTATGGTTTATAATACATTTAGAAACCCTAATTTAGGGTAAAAGAAGAGAGAATTATAGTTAATTCAAAAATATGGAATTATGTTGTCAAAAGATGATCCTAAGCCTATTAGGAGAGATAAGATGAGAAACCTAGGGTTTATGAGTAATTTTACCTAATTAGGGTTTGAGGTATTAAAAGTGAAGCAAAACCCTAATTGCAAGTGAAACCCTAAAAAGAGGTAGAAATCCTAAAAAGGAATATAAACCCTAAGAAGCAAGATGGTTTGGATAGTTCTTGATAAAAAGGAATTGTATGGTTATTTCAGGATTCTTGTACTTGCTTGCATGATTGGATTTCCTTTCTTGGTTGATTATATCTCAAAGATCTACAAAATAGGTATGTGGTTATTTATGAGTAACTGATTTAGTTATATGGAGTTTTCTCGAATGATTGATAGATTTGGATGCAACCTAATTGTTGGATGTTCATTTATGGAAATCTTTAAAGTCACTATGATTATCACAATTAATTATAAATGTGCATTCTTGCACCTACATGCCACCCTGATGTATGATTTTTGACCAAGCCCTGGAGGGAAGGTCAATTAGGTCAAGCCCAAGAGGGAAGACCATTGGGCACCATGAGAGGTGACCCCAAGCACCAAGCTCAGGATGGAGAAGGTGGCCTTATGTTTCTTGCATGACTATTGGGCACCATGAGAGGTGACCCCAGGCACCAAGCTCAGGATGGAGAAGGTGGCCTTATGTCTAGTGCAAAGGAAAAAACCTAGAGAGGGTATTCCAGGGTTAGGGCAAAAAATGGTGGAGAATGTCACATTGAAAACATAAATTGGATTGTTAAATAACTTAATTGTGATATTTAGGTTGTTAGAAATATTTGTGAAATTTTGTTTGTCCCCACATACCGACATATTCATTTATGCTGACCGATGTCTTCTTTGTCGGCATTTTAGGTACAATATGAAAAGGACAAATAGTAAAGTGATACATTATGAATATATGAATTAAAGTACAAGGAGTATTAGTTAGAATAGACTCCAGTTGTGGATAGAAGTCTAGAAATCCAAGATTTTAAAAAGGTATGAAAAGTTTTATTTTATTGTAGCTTTTCTAGTATAGTTTTGGTAGAATTTAGTAATTATTATTGATTATTTGTCAAACCATTGATCTAAAAAATTGGGATAACGGCTTTGACCTTTTGGTCTCCCTTAATTGGGGGTTACGGGGAGGCGGGGTCCTTACACACTCTCTCTAGAGTTAATCCTTAAACTGATCCTAACACTAGAGGTCCTCCTTCATAAAAGAGCTTGAGGCTCATGCTGATTCACAACCTTGTCTTAACTTAGCTTATCTTATCTCATAAAGAATGCATATGTGAATCATTAAAAACTTATATCAAATCCTCAAAACTAAACCTTAATACTTAAAGACAACATTGATCATCACAAGCCATCTTATCATATATATAAGAACTACATCATATCATCAAAACTTATTTCATCTATTCCATCTATCATATATTCTAACAAGGCTCTAGACATCTAATCTAGAACTACTCTCTCTTCTAGACTGATGTCACTCACTTTCACTTAGGTTGCATGACCACCT
The DNA here is from genome assembly GCA_963693085.1 of Alisma plantago-aquatica. Classification (NCBI taxonomy): domain Eukaryota; kingdom Viridiplantae; phylum Streptophyta; class Magnoliopsida; order Alismatales; family Alismataceae; genus Alisma; species Alisma plantago-aquatica. The sequence goes on from OY856409.1 coordinate 304,870,519, forward strand.
CCTACTCCTACATGTGTGGTAACACATTTTTGTAATATTTACATATATAATAAAATTTTATATAGTTTTTCTTTGATAAATAAGTGTTTGAGAAAATTATCAAGTCTTAATCTGATTGCAATAAAAACAAAATCCAGAAAATGAGTGTCTCACACATATTAGAGAGTATAGTGCCATGAAAACTAGTGAAACTGGTGAGAACATGGTGCAGACTAGGGTAGCTAGTGCCATATGTCTACAGTTTCTCTTCCCTTGATGCACATTATCTCCAAATAATAAACGTCCCATACTGCCACAGTATTAGGAAATACTGACATCTTAGGACTTACTATACGACAAGCACTAGTCCAAACCTAGTTCTCAGACATCTAGTTGCTAACCTAGAGGCTAGGTCAGATCTAGTCTCTAAAAGACGTCTAATCTAACCCTAAAAGATTATTAAGTTCAAGGTTCTTTAGTTTTGAGATGCATAATGACCAAATGTTAGGCTTTGCTATTGTTCATGCTCTGATACCACCTGTGACATCAATTTTCTAAAACTTAATCTAATGAGTGACGTCTAAATTGAAACGTCACCTTAGCAAGAATCACAATTTAAACACCACACACTAGCCTAAGGAGAAGAAAATCAAGGGTGTAGAAGGAGACAATTGTAGCGCATGCACATGAACAATAAAATAACAATAAAACACATGTTCACCATTCAACATATAATTACATAATGAATTGTTACAACATTTGATATTACTTATTGAATAGTAACTTTCACATATACATGTACTGCCACTAAAGAACATGATCTTAAGACAACAGGCCCACCTATACATCATCTCGCCACACAACTCTCAACTATTCTGGTTCTTATAGAGAATATGTCCACAACCTAAACAAAATATTACATGATAGGTTGGATTGTCAGATTGATTTGATATTGTATTTGTCAAGTTTTGCATGAACTATGGCACCAACCGATTGGTTCACCTAGTGAACCGATCGGTTGGGGGTCATGAGATGACCGACTCACTTTGTGAGATGCCCATTTTATGGTGCAATTTGATTACATCAAGGATTAGTGTTGACGTCATTAATTGGAACATAATTGCCAATTCATATGTGATAGGATAACATGCAAAATTACCAGTTCACTAGGAAAATAGATCGGCACGTGCCAACCAACCAGTTCACCCGTCGAACCAACCGGTTCAACACTTGCAGGTTGCAAATTTTTTAGATTTTAGTTCCTTCCACTCCCACATGACTATGAACCCTAAGACAAACCCTTGCTATAAATAGAGGGGTATTGGGGCCTTCTCAGACACAACAATTTCCTCTGACAATTATTTGTCTTCTATGGTTCTGGTAACTGAGATAACTCGAGCAAGTCCTACCTGATAAATGGAGGGATAGTAAGGGAGAACAATTATGGGAGAGTAAGTTGGTAACTAGTACACCAATGGGATGGAAAATTCCTTCATGTTCATTCTAGTAGGATGACAAGGGTTGTAGGCGGTCTATGTGGACTTCCATAGAGGCGTGGAGGTTGTTGTTTGTCGCTAGGAGGACAATATCAACATGTTGTCTGTGGTGAAGACTAGGAGGCACAATAGAAGAGTCCTACTACAACTAGAATATAGTTGCATGACTACAATGATATGGAGATGTCGTTGGACTTGTTCCAGGACCAGATATAACCTTGAAACCATCCATTCCATTATATAGTTATTGACAATATCTATTTGTTAATTGGGGAATATGGCAGTAAATTTTTTGTTTCCTATGTCAATTATTTCGCCATATTTCCCTACAGTAGTATCAGAGACACACAAATCTACTATATTTTATGATAATCAATATGATCAGATTTTTTTATCATTTATTTATTGGTTGTGATGTGAATAATTTTTTATAATCAAACACCACGCATAATCCCAAACTAATATATATATATATATATATATATATATATATATATATATATATATATATATATATATATATATATGTGTGTGTGTGTGTGTGTGTGTGTGTGTGTGTGTGTGTGTGTGTGTGTGTGTGTGTTTATGTGTTGACAACTTACACGTGTCTCCCTAAAAGTGAGTTTTTATGGTGGATGTGTAGTGTGGTTCTGGACAATAACCCTATTATCTGTGCATGGTTGTGTAGTTGGTTATTCCTATTTTATCTCAGTTTGGATATCAATCCTCTACCTTATCTTCTAATTGTAAACGTATTATTCTCTTCTACCGTTGCAACCCTCAAATGTAACTTGAGGTTTCTCTATAATCATGTAAGAGTAGGATAGTTTGCCTTGTTATGATGAATAAGAAAGACACTCAGACCAGGCCAACCGACCGTCTCAGAAGTGATCCGATCGGCTGGAGGACCAAGGAGGACGAGCCAAACTGACTAGCCAGTGAACTCAACTGATCAACTAGAGAACCCAGGAGATGGTGGACCGTAGACTATCTGATTGATGAGACGATCAACCGACCTCCTAAGAGGCAAGTTGATCAGTTCAAGGGTTGAATCGATCAACCCAAATTGGCACGCACAAATCTTCATCAATAATAGGTTTCTGCATGAGATGTGGACTCTAGGTTGTGCTAATTCTTTGTGGCTCCATGGTATTAGATTTGAATATCCATAACCATCATTTTTTGTTTATTGCATGTTTTCATTGAGGGATATAGAATGTATATGATACATACTATATATGTTGTGATTGAATAAAGTATATGTATTTATAAATACAAATCCTCAATATAATATTAAGCCTAAGATGCTTTCCATAAGAAGCACACATGAAAAACTTGATCGATCAAGCGTAGGTTACACCAAAGCATGGTGATCTATCTATCTCATGGAAGTGTGATGGTAGATATCATGATCTGCCAAATTAGGTTTCATATTCAATCTTGTTGGCTTTTGGGTTAGGCTTAACTAGGTGATGTTAATGAAATTAAGTACCTAGAAGTATGGAGTTGGATTGTGGCAAAGAGTTGTACACGCCATCTATCCAAGAGTAGCATATAATGCAATTAGAAAAACTTTCCTACCTCAATAATTGACTATTGACGTTGGCGTTGGCTAGGTAATAGTTGATTTTTCTTTGAATCTTGGCTCACTAGAAGGTTATACGTTGCAATTTTCCAAATTGGTTGTGAGGGCTATCAATCTGAACAAAATAGTGGGAGCAATAATTAATTAAAGTCCTAATTAAATATCACCCAATGTTATTCAAATCAAATCAAATCATAAGGGTTTTGACAAAATGCAAAATTTTCTCTTGTAGAATAAAATGACAATCAAATCATCATTACGATCAGACAATCTTAATGAGATATATTTCCATAATTGGTTCAAGATTTTGAGAAGTGTTCTTTATTTTCCTAAAACACCAGTGCCAATGGAATCCTCTCAATGTACACGTAAGGCTGAAATGGATGCTTACTTTAATCATGCCAATGATGTTGCATACATCAAAAACCTTATGCTGAGTTATAATGTCTCTAAGGCATTGTTTGAGTGCAAATTGACATTGAGGGACACACCATAGTCACATGTGCTCAATATGATGGGCATGGAGAACATCTAGATGGAATTGGATTTACTTTAGGTCACGAGTTGGCCATGGATATGATTTTGTAATCATTGCCTAGATAATATAGCCATTTTATCAAGTGTTACAACTTGAGTATGGCTAGACTACTGTTTGAGTTGCTTGACATGTTGATATATGTCAAAGCATAAATGAATACGGATAAGTTTGTGATGGATTTTAGCGGAATAGAGTCCAAGGACAAAGGTAAGTCCAAGAAGCATTATAAGGCTAAGCTAAAGTCAAAGTCTTATCCACTCAAAATAAGGAGAAGGATAAAGAAACCTAGGAAGATAAAGTAAGGGATAGATATATCTACTTCAGGTATATATGTAATTAATATTAACTTCACTACTTCTTCATCATGGGTACTAGATGTGGATCACCCATTTTCTCAAATGTGAAGGATCTACAAAGAAGTAGACCTTTATCGAATGGTGATGTTGAATTCCACGTTGCAAATGGAGTAAGAGTTGCTTCCAGCATAGTTGGAACCTATGAGTTATCTCTACCTAGTCGGCTTGTAATAAAGATGGAGAACTACTATAATGTACATGTTAATACGAACATCATATCGGTATCTTGTTTGGATAAGAATGGATTCAAATTTCTTATAAATAATGGTTGATGTTCTATTGGTAAATATGAGATATTTTTTGGCAGTGCCCCTATGTTTTATGGCCTATACTTGATAGATCTAGAGACAAGTGTGTATAATGTAAATACCAAAAGACAAACTCAATAAATCAAACCAAACATACCTTTGGCATCATCATCTAGGGAACATAAATGAGAAACACATATCTAGACTCCATAAGGATGGGTATCTAGACTCTTTTGATTTGGAATCAATAGAGACATGTGAGTCTTGTTTGTTGGGAAAGATGACAAAGACTCCCTTCACTAGAAACAATGAGTGGGCCTCATACATATTGATGTGTGTGGCCTTTTTAGAACAAATTCTAGAGTTGGGTATAAGTACTTCATTACCTTTACTGAGGACTTCAATAGGTACAATTATGTTTACTTGATGAAAAATAAGTCAGAAACTCTTGACAGGGTCAAGAAATTTATGAATGAAGTACAAAACCAACTTGGAAAATGTATTAAGACACTTCATTCTGATTCAGGTGGAGAATACTTAAGCCAAGAGTTTGAGGACCTTCTAAGAGCTCATGGGATCATATCTCAATGGGCTCCACCTAGAATACCACAACGCAATGTTGTATCAGAAAGAAGGAATCACACACTACTTGATATGCTGATATCATTGATGATTTTTGGCTTCCAACTTCCTTATGGGGTTATGCTCTAGAAACCACAATGTTTACACTAAACCTCGTACCATCTAAATCAGTTCAAAAGACACCATATGAGATATGGATTGGGAAGCATCCCAAAATGTCTTTTATGAGGATTTGGTGATGTGAAGCTTAGGTCAATAAAATGTTTCTTGAAAAGCTTAGATCTAGATCTGAGAAATGTAATTTTGTTGGATATCCCATAGAAATCATGGGATACTACTTTTATTCCCTATATGAAAACAAAGTGTTTGTTCCCAGAGATGTTGTATTCCTAAAGAATTTATTTCCAAAGGAATGAGTGGGAGGAAAGTGGAGCTCAAAGTGGTTCGAGACCAACATGAAAGCATTAAATCGATAGATATATAAGTGGAACAAAGGGAATCACAAAGTTTTGTGATAATCTCAAATTCCTCAAGTAACATAGGTACCTCATAGATCTAATATGACACACCTTGAACCTGAGAGATTTAGATATCTTGTGACTCAAGTAGGGGGTGAGTTGGTCATATATGATGCGCCAACAAACTATCTAGATGTTACTGAGGGATCATAGTCTGAGAAATGGCTTGAGTCCATGAGATCTAAGATGGAATCCATGTATACCAACAAGGTATGGACCTTGGTGGATCAACCTGAAGGGGTAAAACGCATAGGATGCAAGTGGATCTTCAAGAAGAAGGTTGACATGGATGGTAAAGTACAAACCTATATGGACAAATTGGTTACAAAGGGTTTTAGACAAGTTCAAGGTGATGACTATGATGGAACCTTTTCTCCAGTGGCAATGGTTAATTCCATTAGGACCATTCTATTGCATCTTATCATGACTATGAGATTCAACACATGGATGTTAAAATCACATTAATTAAAGGGAATCCTTTTGATGATGTTTACATGACACAACCTGAGGGTTTTATAAATCTAAGGGATGCAAATAAAGTTTTTAAGCTACAAAGGTCAATCTATTGATTGAAGCAAGCATCTCAGAGATGGAATCTTCACTTTGACGAGACAATATAAGAGTTTGGCTTTAGTCAAAATGAAGATGAACCTTATGAATACAAGAAGGTTAGTGGGAGCATAATGACATTTCACATATTGTATGTAGATGACATACTATTGATGGAAAATGACATTCCTACTTTACAAAAGGTAAACACATGGCTGAGAAATACATTTTCTATGAAAGACTTGGGAGAAGCATTCTACATCTTGGGGATAAAGATCTATAGAGATAGATCTGGATGGCTTCTCAGACTAAGTTAGAGCATATAAATTGACAAAGTGTTGAAGCGGCTCAGCATGGATAGCTCAACGAGAGGAAACATGCCCATGCATCATGGAGTTACCATATTTAAAGCTCAATGTCCTAGTTCTTGTAAAGAAAGGGAACACATGAATTTGAATCCATATCCATCATCAATTAGATCAATCATGTATGCAATTTTGTGCACACGTCTTGATGTGTCATATAACTTGATCATGATGAGCGTGTATCATTCAGATCTAGGTGATGCTCACTGAACATGCATGAAGAACACCCTCAAGTACTTGAGAAGTACTAAGCATTAGTTCTTGGTATATGGGGAAGAGGAAGAGTTGGTGGTAAAATTTTACATTGATGCCAGCTTCTAGACTGATAAAGGTGATTACACATCGCAATCAGGATCCATGTTTTGCCTAAACAACTGAGCTATAACATGGTAGAGTTCTAGGTAAGAGACAATTGCCTATTCTACAATAGAGGATGAGCATATTGTTGCATCAAATGCAGTAAAGGAGGTTGTATGGATGAAGAATTTCATCTCTAAACTTGGGGTTGTTCCAAGCCTCATCGACACAATTGAGCTATATCGTGACAACAATGGAGCTATTGCACAAGTTAAGGAACACATATTGCATCAGCATTTCAATCATATAAAAAGGAGGTTCCATGTCATATGATAGATGGTAAAATAAGGATATGTAACGATTTGCATACTAACAACCAAGAATAATGTTGATGACCCCTTGAAAAAGGCACTTCTATAATGGAAACATGATGGACATGTTAGATCACATGGAATATGATCATGGGTGATTGTCTCTAAGTGCAAGTGGATTCTATGGGTATGTATACCTAGAGAGACAATCATATGATGATTAGAATGGCATAATTTGTAAATGCTTTGATTAAAAATAAAGGAAAACTTCCAATTTATTTTGTTATATTCCATTATGATAACATAATAAATGTCTAGAGATTGATATTACTCAATGACGTATGTCTTTGGGTTGATGACTTGAACAATGAGGTCATACGCATGTCAAGAGTATACATTCCTGTTATGTCCCTAGTCAGTTATCATTGTCGAAGCATTGCATACAACAATAATGCATAAGACTAGAGTGTACATTGGTTGATGACATAATATCATCATTCATGATATGTGATAACAAACAAACACATAGATACTATTACACAATAGTGTATCAGATAGACCCACCATGAGAGTGACACATGGAATCCATTATAATGGTAGTCATAGTCAGCCTCATAGTGTTGGTGGTGATTGTGGCTCTTAGACCTAAAGTCACTACACTCATCACATGGCATTTGGAATGCTTTGACATCATACAATGTTATCATGAATAAGTGTTACCATAATAGTGATGATTGGTTGACTGTGACACATGGGGACTGACTATGAGTGATGTACATGGGATTTGTCCCTTCTATAGGAGTATGATATCCTAGGCCTATTGATAAGAGAGAATGAGAAATGCAGGGCCATGCACATGTGAGTCTATATGTGATATTGAGCTTACATATATCTGAGACAGTCTACTCTGGTTCAAGGAACAAAGATTGAATGTTGAATAGGATGACTACTCCATACCTTGAGTTCAATCAGCATATCTGTGACAAAGGAACTATAAAAACACTGTAACACCAAGCACATATTGTAGGTTGAAGTTTTTCTCCAACTTTCCATTTACTTGGATAGAAATGATGTGCGACTACCACCACTCTTTGTTTGTGATGTCAAAACTGGTTATGGACATCCACTATCAACGTAATGTAGAACCTATAGGGTCACACACATTGGAACTGACCTAGATGAGGAGTTTGATCTTGAATGATAATTGGAATGATTACTAAAGTGTTTTGGCATCAAATTCAAGCAAGACATTAACTGACTAGACTCCCAATCGATTGACTCATGTGATGAAACAACTAGTTGGAGTGTTAGGTTCATTGGATATTGTATTGGTTGAGTTCTGCATGAATTGGGGATCCAACCGACCAGTTTACCTATTGAACCGATCGACTAGGGCTTGTGAGATGACCGGGTCACTTCGCGAGAAGCTCGGCTCGTGGTGCAATTTGATTGCATCAAGGATTAGTACTGACGTCATTAATTGGAAAAGAATTGATTGGGAAACCTGCAAAATGAACATTTCGATGGGTGAATTGATCGACTTGTGTGCCAACTAATTGGTTTGTCGGTTCGCCACTCGCATGTTGTCAATTTTTGAGATTTTAGTTTCTTCCACTCCCACATAGAATGGGAAGCCTGAGCCAAACCCCTCTTATAAATAGAGGGATATTGGAGGCTTCTTAGACATAATAATTACCTATGAAAATTGTTTGTCTTCTCTAGTTGTGGTAACCAAGAGAACCTGAGCAAGTCCTACCTGATAAAGTGATGAATAGCAAGGGTGAATAATTGTGGGAGAGCAAGTTGGTGACTAATACACCAGAGTAAGAGACAACTCCTTTTTGTCAATTCAAGTAGGATGAAAAGAGTTTGAGATGGTCTGTGCAGACTTCCATAAAGGTATGGAGGTTGTTTTCTGTGGCTAGGAGGACAACGCCAACATGTTGTCCATGGTGAAGACCAGGAGGCACAATAGACGAGTCGCAGTGTAACTAGAAGACAAATCCACAACTACAATGATGAGGAGAAGTCATTGGACTTGCTGCAAGACTAGGTATATCCTTGAAACCATCCTTTCCAATATATAGCTATTGACGCGTTATGCTGGTTTAATGGGAAATATTGCAATAATTTTTTTATTTCAACTGTCTATTTTGCCTCCATATTTTCCTACAATAACAAAATAAAAGTCTACCCACACATCAATGATTTCAAACATATATACTAATGGCTCTGCCCAAAATTGGTAACAAACCTACTTGCTCGAATGTTGTAGAGAGTTGAACATGGAATGTAGGGGATACCTCGAATGAAAATGGTGTCGACTAAGCATAGATGAAAAGGCAAATATCAAATTGCTTCTAGAAATGCATGAAAGTAAAGTCTGATTTGCAATTTGGATGGATGAAAAACTACGTTGTTCACGAACACAACAGAAGGAAAAAGGACAAAATAGTCTATGTATTATTAGTAGTAGGTGTTTTTCCAGAATTAGTTATTGCAGTTTGAGTCAGTGAACATGGTTTTATATATGCCAGAAAATAGAATGACTTTTTTTGTGATTTTATTTTATATTTGTCATGTTTTCAATATATTTGTTCCAAGTATCACATTTTTGAAATTAATGCATCTTCATAGGTAACGCTTTGCTCTCTCTAAGTGAGAGAGAGAGAAACTTGGTCTCCATATGATATGCATTCATGTTCAACCAACGCGACCCTAGTCGAGACATATTGTTCTCATAGAGGACAATGTGTGTCCTTCATTGATGCATTATTCTTAAAATGTTTTTTTAATTAGGATATCATGTAAATATTTTTATTCTATAATACTTATTTATTTCCTAACTAGTTTAATTAAAAAATATACATTTATTTATATAAAATTTTAACAATAGTAATAAAATATAATAGTTTACTAATATTAAATATTCACACATGTAAAAATAGTCTATAAAACCATTTGATATAATACTAAAAACATAAAATAGAGTGTAGAAATTAAAATAATACTTCAAATAAAAATAATAGAGATGATAGTGAAATAATACAATCCATAGAACTAAGACACACACACACACACACACACACATATATATCTATATATATATTGTATTAATGGATAATAATAATAAAAACTAAATAGGATGAAAACAAATACACAAAATACTAAATATTAAAAAATTGTGAATTGCAATGCATTGTATTTTTAATGTATAGTACAATATTATTTATATAGAAATACAATATAAAATTAATATATACAATATTAATAAAATAAAATTGAGTATCAATATTTTTTTTGGGTCAACTTAGAGATCAGATTGTATTCATCCCATTCTCTACTGTGGGCCAAATGTTTGCAAAATTAACATCAAGATTGCTGGTGAGCCACTGGGGCACATCAGTGTGAATAGTAAAAGCAATACTAGAATGTACTAAAAAGCAGGCAATACAATCAGCTACATGATTATGCAATCTAGGAATATGCAAAATGCAAGGCTGGCCGACGTCCTCATGGAGCTCCTGGAGTCGACGCATGTGGGGGGAAAACATGGTTGTTGCGGATGCACCCTCGGTAGTAATGGATGTCGCTGTGGTGGCATCAGGCAGGATGGTAGGAGTACGCCATCCTGTGATTTTGCAAACTTCTAGGGCACGAATAATACCTTGTACCTTTGCTTCCAATGCTGAGTTGGCATGGCTGGGCAATCCGTGGCCCAGAAGAAAACTTCCATGGCTGTCAACAACATGGATGTCAATCCCGATGCTAGATGAAACGACATTGTAAGAAGCATCAACAAACATGACAACACCCCTAATAGCTGGGGGGTTTCGGACATGGTTGCACACCACAGTGGGTGTCGTTAATAGCGTCGGAATTGCCATGATGGATCGAGCCCTGTCTTTGATGAAGGAAACCCATTTGTGGAGAGGTTGCAGCTTCCTATTGTGTATAAACTCATTTCTTTGTGACCAGTTTGCCCAGCATGCAACCACGGGCAGAATAGAAGGAATATTAGTGCACTTAGATGAGAGAATATCAACAATCCAATCATCCTCAATGAGAAGAAAGAAGGAAGGGGTGACTTGGCATGTGACTGAAACTTCCTTGCTATAGTGCCATCCACAAAGAGAATGCACCAGCGTGTCGCATGCGTTAGAGCATATCGGGAAGGTGTCAATGATAGGGATGTGCCGTCGGGACTTCTCTATGTTGGTGAGCAGCGCTCTGTGGTTCAACAACCATAGAAAGGTACAAATACGAGGAGGAATGGGCAGCTTCCATATAGTAGCCCATTTTCCAGGAAAAGGGGGGCAATATCTTTGCACAGTCATTGGTAGGCAGACTTGGTAGTAAGAAGACCAGAAGGTGAGCTGGGCCATTGGCGTGTATCATGACCGAACGTCGGGTTAAGAGAGTAGGTGTGGTGAATGTGTGGCCATGAACTGCTTGGAAGATAGTTTTGTATGAAGTCCCAATCCTATCCATTACCATCCATGCCCATGGCCGATACTTTGAGGTCAATGAGGTCCGACAGTGGTACAAATGTAGGATCAAGCTCTTTTATGGACAGGCCTTGAAGCTATCTATCATTCCATACGTTTGTAGACTCACCATTATTGATAGTCACTGCCGAGGCATGCTGAATGGAGGGCATATGCTTCTTTATAAAGGCTCACATAGAAGAACAAGGTTTCTTTATAGGGGTGACATTGTGCATGTACTTTCCGCACATCACTCGGACCCATAGGACTTGTCTATTGTTCATGAACTGGAAGATGTTTCCAAGCATAAGAGCTTGATTTTTTGAACGTGCATCCTTGATGCCCAAACCGCCATCAGCTTTTGCCATGGTCATATTTTTCCACGAGACCAAGGAGAGGCTATGGTGTGACCGGATACCAGACCAAAGGAAGTTCTTAATGTGCTTGTTAATGTCATCACATAGGGTAGGGGAGAGCTGCACCGACTGCATGGCATAGCTAGGAATAGCTTGAAGAGTAGATTTTGTAAGAGTTATCCTTCCTGTAAGGGACAGCTGTCGTGCTGACCAGCTTGTCATGTGATCCTTCATGGTGTCAACAATCGCAGCATGAGTGGACTTATTAACTTGATGATGAAGGATGGGAACACCCAAGTAGCGGCCCAAGTCACTGGTATGTTGAATGCTGAGGCGCCTACAGAAGGTGTCCCGAACCTGACGTGAGGTATTAGGTGAGAAGTAGCAATGCGATTTGGCCGTGGAGACCCTTTTCCTAGATGCACGTGCAAAAGCTTGGAGAACTTAGTTCATAGTTTTAGTTTGCCCAACGGAAGCCTCAGCTAGCAAGAGGATGTCATCAACAAAGAAAACAGGTGATAGTAGCAGACTATACCTTGAGAGGAGAAAAGGCTGCCAATCACCTTGATTGGTGGAGAGCGACATGGCTTGGCTGAGTCTTTCCATGCATAGAACGAAGATGTAGGGGTTGATAGGATATCCTTGGCGAACACCTTATGATGCTTTGAAGGACACTAAGGGACATCCTTCCCAAAGAATCCATGTACACCCCTTAGTAATGATTTGCATAATCAACTTGACCAGTAGCGTCAGGATGCCGGTCCTCCTGATGGTGTCGTGGATAAATGCCCAACTCATTTTATCAAACGCTTTAGCAAGGTCTAGCTTAATGCAAGCTAAAGCCTTGCCACTGTGCTTCATGCGCATGGTGTGAATAACCTCCTATACAAGGATGATGTTATCAGTAATATGTCATCCTGGGAGGAAATTGGATAGAGTTTCTGAAATCCAGCCTTGCAAAAGGGGCTTGATGCACTCCACAATGATTTTGTATATCATCTTGAAGCATGTGTTGTTGAGTGAGATAGGACAGAGATCACTGCATGTTTAGGGTTGTCTGGTCTTTGGGATCTGATACATGTAGGAATCAGCAATGTGGTCTTCTATGACTCCCAAGGAAAGGTGTCTTGGACTATACAGATGAAAGATGGTCTAATAGTGTACCAATGTTTTTGAACAAAGGAGTTGCAGATGTCGTCGGGTCCGGGAGCTTTGTTGGGCACCATCATGAACATGGTGCGCCTAATCTCATCTGTCAAAGGGAGGGAACTGAGGGCACATTTCGTGGCATCTGATAGATGGATGAAGGTGTCGTTGAAGCCATCGACTGCAGCTCTAGTGCGAGCGCTGGGGCACGGGGCAGTCATCAAGTTGAGGAAGAAGCTGCGAACATGCAACCACAGCAAAGCTAGGTCCTCCACCCAGTTACCAGCGTTATCTTTGAGGCATGTAATCTTGTTGAAGAGATGACGGGCTTTTAAATAAGTATGGAAGAATTTAGTATTTTCATCGCCAAGGCTAAGTCAGTTTATGTTAGCCCGCTGAAGCCAATCAACCTTTTCTTAAAGGAGAATGTTGTTGTACTCATCTTGCAAATGCTCCATGGTAAGGTCAGAAGTAACATGGGATAGAGTGCTAGTAGATACATGGATGTTGTTTAATTATAGCATGGTGTCAATATGTACCTATTAAAAATGTTCGTAAAATATGTATACTTTTAAAATTCAAAATGTAACAATTAGGAATTTACAATGGAGTAGAAGACAAGCGGGAAATAAGCTACATCGCTAGTCCTTTCTGGATTGCAAACCCTATCCTTTCAACACTACATCCATATATTTAGGATTCATAACATTACTATTCATCACTTTTTGGTTCCTCTTCAGAGGTTCTAGGGCCTTTGGTGCTAAGAATCCAAAAGAATCAAATCTAAAAGGGATAAAGTCATGTTGATTGTTAATATATGCTTTCTCATGCTTGACTATTATGGTATACTTTTCTAATTTTAAATATTATAGTATATTTTTTAAAATAATAAAAATTATATGTTATTATGAAATCAATTGGAGAATTCCATAACCCAAAGCTGATAGTGGACACCACACATCAAAGTACTTTCTTGACCACATCATGGGTGAAGAGAAGAGGATTATGCACATATATTAAGATTACATTGAAAGGGAGTAATATATTTGGATGAAAGTGAGTCAATATAAAGAAATACTCTAACTACACTTTTAAGTAGTTTTTCACTTAACTTAGATGTGCCATCACCAAAAAATCTTGCAATTAGAGTTCACTAAAGCAGAAAATCTCTTGTAAATAACCGAGTGGGGCCTTGTTTAAAGATCAATTGCATGCTTTTCTTGATTCAGAAAAATATCATGGTTTAATTATTTTAATTAAAGACCAAAAAAATAATGTAATAAGTCAGGACCAGACATCTGAAATTCATGTATCATACCTTACTTATATCCTTCCATTAGAGAATAAGTAGAGTCATTATGGATAACACATCCACGTACACACAAACAATTATTATATCAATACCTTTCACCCTGGTGTATGGATCACCTCATTCTCTATTCTTCAATAGAGATTCTCGTGGCAATAAGAATTTTCTATTATATCATTTCATTGGCACTTTCATTATACCATAAAGTGGTATTTCTATATGTAACCCTTATTCTATCTTCCTTTTAAAAATGAAATGATAGGGTGGATCAATATACACACCTTCACGATAGGGTTGGAATGTAAGTTAGAAAAACAACAATCTTATACCACATATAATGTTTGAATATAATAATTATTTTTATATAATGTATAAATAGTTACATGTATAATAAATATAGTGAATGCAAAGGTTCAATATTATCTGTTTCTTTTGTGGTAGAACTATAAGTTGATTTATTTCTCTACTATGAGTGTAATGCATGAAAGAGAGATATAGTAAATGTTGGGAATTTATTAATAGCACATTGTGCCATATTTACCCATTAATAATGTTTGTAAGATATGTATACTTTGCAATTTCTTTAATGATCATGATTTATTTTATTTAAATACTAAAATTCATGTATTACTATGAAATTGTTACAACCCCAATTTTTGGGTTCAATGGGTGAGAAATGTAATTTCTCATATTAAAGATAATTGAACAAATAATGATATAATTTTTTTTGAATAAATGGATTTCGTTTACAATAGCCTTGATAATTGTGTTGTGGGCTTTATTGGCTATTAGGCCCAATAACAAGGAAATGAAGAAAGGAAATTCAATTATTAAATTAGTAAATGAATAATTGAGTTTTTGAGAAAAGAATGATGTGGAAACCTCTAAAAGGCAAAAGAATGTAATCTAAGTATGGATTTCGTGCCTCATGGGTTCCTTGGGTTCCAAGGAGTCCAAAGTTGCATAGAGAAAGGCAATAAGAAAAGAAAAGATCAATTAAGTATTTCTTTATTAAGAAAGAAATTGAAAACAATGATAAAATGTGGAAAATAAGTGGAAAAAGGTGGAATTGAGTTATCCTTAGTGGGATTTCGTATCCCAAGGATTCCTAATGTTAAAAGGAATACCAATAAGGAAAATAAAAGAGAAATAAAGAGAAGTCCTCAAAAAGAGATATTTTAATGAGAAATAAACAAGATAATGTGAAATAATGCATATTGATGCATTTAGAAGGATAATGAGTATTCCTTAAAAAGGAAATTCGAATTATTTGAGTTTCTTGGGATCCAATGAGTCCCAATGAATAAAAGAAAGAGAAAAATACCAATAATAGAACATAAGAGGATAATATGATGCATGATTAATGAATGTTGTGGTATTGTTAAAGAAGTGGCATTTTCTACATAAGGAAAACTTAATTTCGTGGCTAATGGATTAAAAGCCAAGAATAAAAAGAATAATGGAAAAGGTTTTTGAATTTCTAAATACTCAAATAATATAGTTTATCAAGGAGGTAAAGAGGAGAGAGGAGAATTACTTCTCCTTAAAGAAAGTGGTTTCCTATTTGGAATGGGACTCTTTGATTCATGAATAGCTAACCTAGGGCATCTTTACCTACCCTTATATAAAGGATAGACCCTCTGGGCCGAGTCCAGAGAGATCTCACACACCCCTTTCTCCCTTCTTCTTGTTTCTTACACGTAAAACCCTAACCGAGAGGGTAGGATGACCCTGGAGTAAACAAGGGGTTGCGGAGTTGTCGTGTTGGAAGAGGAAAGCTTCTACAACAACCCTAAATGATTAATCCATTGTCTCCAAGCACACGACCCCTCACGATATCTGTAGCAGACCTGCAGCATGGCCGTGGGTCACAGACCCAATGCTCCTGCACCCGGCCACCCAGGTCGCTGGCCGAAGCGGGGGTGGGCGTGGGGGAGGACGCTGGAGGCAAGGGAGTCCTCCCTGGTAGTTTATGAGGTCAGGAAAGAGGGGGGAGAGTTGCACCCTCGGCCGCTAGGGCGGCAGCAAGAAGCTTGCACAAGGTTGAAGATGGTGAGGGACGGTTGGACGGGTTTTCCCCTCCGCGGGCTGAAGACCCAGTTAACTTATCAGGGGCAAAATCAGCATTCAATTATAATTCCTAATCGGACAACATTGCATGAGATTGATGACATGGCGGCTTTCCATTGGCCGAAAAACCAATTCCTTTATTAATTCATAATTAAATATTGGTAACTCCAATTAGGACAAGTAATATATGAAAATTGATCCTCAGAATGAGAGGAACATAAAGAAATGATTGTTTAAGCTTCATTCTGATTTTGATTCAAGAAATATAACAAGATGCTATCTTCAATAATTTAATTAATAAAAAACCCTAAATGTTGATGATTAATTAATTAGAAAGGGGTTATGTGAAGTGTTTAGAATAGATATTAACATGTTGTTAATAAAAAAGGCATATCAGATCTAAAGGGATGATCTGCATGCATAATTTGATTAATTTAGGGTTCCATACGATTTAATGAACCTTGAACCATAACTGTGGTAATTATGATACTTAATTATTTTAATTGGTCAAATTCATGCACAAAGTTGAGATATGATGGTTCTAATCTATTTCGAGTACAGAGATTCCTAATTATGGGTAAATACCCTTAATATAGTAATTAGGGTTTTCTAATGAATAAAAGGTGGATTTAATGATATATAGAGTTCATTTGTGAATTAGGCCATAATGAACTATGAATTGATGATAAATGGGTATAATGATCTTGCCATGGATTAAAAGGATAAAAATGGTAGTTTTAATATAAAAGAGGCATAATGGGCTTAATTAGTGTTTAAGAGTGCCTTTAATCTGAAATTAGGGTTTGTAAGTAATTGAACAGAACTAGGGTTTAAAATAGTAAATGAAGTGAAACCCTAATTGCAAAATGAAACCCTAAAATGGATATGGAAACCTTAGGAAGCGTTTTCAAGTTGAATAGAAAGAATCTTGATAAAGTGTGTAGTAAATAGAGTACATGTGTTTTTCAAGATTCTTGATTGTGTGGTTGAACTACTTGCTTGGATGGCTTTCTTGGTTGGAATTGATATTAGCTTGAGAAATCTACTGAATAGGTATGTAGTTACGCTTATGAATAATCACTTTAGTTTCACGGAAATTTCCGAATGTGTTTATCAGTTTCTTGAAAATAACTGTTGGATGCCTTTTATTTCATTCAACTATAAAGTGACTATGATTATCACCATGAATATATATATATAACTGGCTTAGATCCGAATCCACCTTTGTGGCTTATAAAGGCTAAAAGGGGTAACCTAGAGTAAGGTCTAGGTTATCATGGGTTAGAAATTGGGCTACCAAGTCTAGTGCCATGA
Organism: Alisma plantago-aquatica; assembly: GCA_963693085.1. Classification (NCBI taxonomy): domain Eukaryota; kingdom Viridiplantae; phylum Streptophyta; class Magnoliopsida; order Alismatales; family Alismataceae; genus Alisma; species Alisma plantago-aquatica. The sequence continues at coordinate 304,888,025 of OY856409.1, forward strand.
GACCCTTTAGCATGCCATGAGTTAAGGAGTTGGCTACTTACGGGTAGTGCCATGTGACTCAACCCCAAAAATTGGTTCACCTATAGGTGGGACCATGAGGGGTTTAATGGGGAGCTACTATAAGGAAAGTAGTATCCAGGTTTACTGCAGGGACAACGTAGAGGATAGGGAATGCATGGATCGTGCAGTTATATTTAAAATGTAAAATTGTTTGTTAAATGGTAATTGGATGCAATACATTGTTATGAATAATTGCACGATTATTGGTTCCCCCACATACCAGCTTTATGCTGACTGACATTTTGTTTGTCGGCGTTTTAGGTATAAAGCCAAAAGGACAAATAGTAAATCATCATATTGTGAAATACATGAATTAAAATACAAGGAGGATTAGTTATAGTAGAATTCATATGTGGATAGAAGTTTAGAGATCCATGTTTTCAGAAGGTATGCAAAAGTTTATTTTCTTACAGCTTTTCAGTTTCGTCTGTTAAAATTTAATAATTGTTCTTGGTTAATTGCTAAAACTTTAATCCGGAAATTATGTGTGCAGCTTCGACCTCTCGGTCTCCCTTAATTGGGGGTGCCCGGAAGGTGGGGTCATAACATTTGGTATTAGAGTGTAGGTTCCTCACTTAACCATTAATAATTATTAAATTTTTCAAACTCCATTGAACCCAAGGGAGTTATTAGAGGATTATCCGAAAGATTGAGGTGTCTAGAAAAGGATCACGACCGGGGGCTGGCAATATTTTCCTCCGCACCGCTAGTCGGAATATGAGGACTCCCGAATCTGTGTGACTTCCTGGCCAAATTCTTAGGGTATGATTCGAAATAAGATACCTTTAGGACTGTCTCATCTTGTTCATCCGTTCTCAACTCAAATTCTATTAAGGACCTTAAGGATTAGGGTTTTCTCTCTTTTCCTCACCCTCTTGAGGTATGGGTAAGGTTTATACGATTTAAGGAATCCTCCACCAAATTAATGAAAATCATGTAAATAAGATGTCATGGACATAAGCTTAATAGATTAAGCGTAAACTAAAGGATAGATACATGCTTAGGTTGTATGACATAAGTTATCATCCCCTCAGGAGAGACCTGAGGATAGACCTTCTTGTAGGGAGGATAAGTAAATAGAGATAGTCTTGGAGATAGAGATTTCCATTACAATTAGAGACCTGGCACATCCTCTGAGGATGATGTTAACCCTAACCCTAAGTGAAGGCTAGAGAGAGACAACATGATGAGTTAGATGTCATGGTAGACCAGGTGGTTGGATGGACATGCCTTGGATGACGTATGAGCCATGAGAGCTTGGATGATCGAGTACCTTTGGCGACCCAACCCTGGGAAGTGTCGAGTAGTGGAGAGTGAAGGATATTTCCTTCATTGATGAGGTTAGAGAAGAATCTATGGAAACCCCATGAGCTTTTATGAGCATGGAATAGTAGGCACCCATAGTACATCAGTAGTACGATCAAAAGGTTAAAACCCTAGCCAAGGAAGTAGGATGGATAGCTTATGAGACAAGCATAGAGTGTTATGGATAACCTTGAGTAGACATAATCTTAAGGGGAATGCTTGTAAGCTTGACCCACCTTCATGGAGAGAGAACCTCATGTAGTAAGGTTGTTTGTAGGGTTAGTTCTAGAGAGAAAGAACAGGACCCCAAGCAAGAAGGTTGTAAACCTAGACTCCGAGATATGAGGAAAAATGGGGAGTTGAGAATGATGCGGCCTAAGTGGATGAAAGTGGTGGCCTCATGCTTGATCCCTGGATGATGGTGATATCTTGGTTGTCTTTAGAGGGAACAAACCCGAGAGGGAGGAAGAGGCTTCTAGCACCTATGTTCCTATGGTATAAGTGTTTACCTTCTGAGAAAGGAAGAAGAAGTTATGTATTCCCTGGAGAGGATTAGTGGGGCCTTATGCCTTGTTGGTTGTCCTTAAGGAGGACTCAACTCTAAAGTGTTGCTCGAATAGAAGGATGACAGGAAGTGTGTGTCATGCCTTATACATGCCCGATTCATGGTTAATAGATCGAGCATGTAGTTGGTCATCAAAAAGTGAACCTAGGGTTCCTAGGCCTAAGAGGGGAAGTGGTGTACCTAATTCTCATGACGAGAATAAAGTTGCTATAGTTTCGAGCATGGTACTCCTCATGTGTAGAGGAAAAGGGAAACCCCTTAAGATTAAAGGTATGTTTGATGAACCCCTCATAGCTAAGTGATGACATGGGAAGGTATGATCTTGATCCAATATGGAGTATGAGAACAAGTATGACCTAGTAGGTGGTCTACTTGTACCTTGCATAGCTTGCTAGGGTTAAGCATGCTAGACCCAAGGACGTTTGTGGACTTTGTTATCAAGGTGAAGTTTTCCTCCCATCTCGGGAGAGGGACCCTTTGGTAGGGTGTATACCTATTTTTTTGGTTCAAGTTAACCTAAAGAGGTCTCATAGGATCTTGAGAAGCTAAGTCAAAGGTACATGGTATGAGAATGAACCTATAGACCCATAGATAACCATCTCTAAGTGCATGTGGATGTGTTACCATGACGGTAATCAGTATAGGGGCCTGGCCAAGGTAGGTAGGTCTCCATGACCCCTATGAAAGGATGAAAGGCAGCCCTTGAATGTAGAGAGAGATGATGAAGGCTTGGGTAAGGTTCTAAGTTGAACATGTACTATAAGAGAATCCTAAGTCTATCCTAGGGTCAGGTGGGGATAAGAGTGATGGAACTAAGAGTTGCCTAATTCCCTAGTTTCACATGACCATTGGGTCAGGAGGTAACAACTATCATTGTGTAAGGTCCATGGGTTAGGAGATTGATCACCTTCATGAACTCATGGGAGCCAAAGGGCAGATGAGTAGGGCACTCTCTGGATTCATAAGGGAAGAGGGATGACCCTAAAAATGTTGGCACCGTATAGACCTAGAGGAGATGACTAAGGATTGTGTGGTAACACAAGTAGGTTCAAAACCAGTTTTCCATGGAGGTAACATTGATATCAAGATGAATGTAATATAGAGGCATAAATGGAATGTTTCAACTTAGATTTAAAGGTGTACTGGCAAGGTGAGATGTACCATCTCTACTCTTGGAATAGGAAGAACTCTATATTTGGACTCCAGCCAAATGCTTATTTCCTCTTGTTATGGGAGTGAGAGATAGGACAGTATGCATGCCATACACTAAGGATAAAAGATGATGTGAGTTGGAACGTTGCTACCAGGTATGAGGATAGAGATGGTAACATACCCTGGTGGAGTGAACGATACATGGATGGTTTACCAACACTAAGAGAAATAAGGTAGTCACCTTATGAGGATGTTTTAATCATGAGATATGAGTCATACATGGTTGAGTTTGATCACCAAGAAGATGAGCTCGAAGTGTTCTCAATGAACATATACTTAGATTTCGAGTTTGAGATGATAAGTGAAATACATGGAAGTGTATGCCTTCAATGTTACCTAATACCTAAGGATGTGAAGTGGTAATGGATGCTCTAGTTGAGATATATCTGACTAGTTTGGCTAGAAGCTAGAGAAGGTTGTTAGGCTAACCCTAAGTTTGGAAAGGAGATGTGTTTAGCTAACACTCAGATATAATGAGATATGTTGAAAAAGTTAATGATTGTTTGGTTAGCCAGTCTAGTCCTGGATATAATGAAAGGATAGAACCTCAGATACACTTCTTTGGAAAGGAAGGAGATGAAACCCCGATTAGAGTGATTTAGGGTTTATGAGGAATTGATCTTGAGGAATCATGACATACAGGAAAACATGATACACCGTACTACGAAGATAGTAAGGGACAGTAGTACTTGAGATTCTTAAGATGAAGTTGCACGTGGCTTATGGCCACGCAAGCTGAGGGTGAAGTACGAACACCAGTAACCCAGTGCATTGATATAAGGGATAAAGAGTCCCCGAAAGAGAAAGGGAGTTCATCACTATGGATGTTGTAACTCTCCCCAAGACCAAGGAAGGTCGAGATGCAATATGGGTTATGGTAGATCGCCTTACCTAGATGACATGAGAAAGAAAGAGTACTATCAAGGGACAAATCCGGTTGAACTACATATGAGAGAGATGGTTCAACTACACCAGGAGGTGAGTTCAAAAGTTCTTGAGTATAACCTAAAGGTTCACTTCTGTGAGATGGAAGTAGAAACATGAAGAAATCTATGTTAGTACAGTTTAACACCTCTAACTAATGGAAAGTATGATCCAGACTAAAGGGTCTGATGAGAGCATGTGTGTTCATTCAAGGTGATATCTAGAGACAGTTCTTGTCCTATGAAAGATGTGATGATGACCACCATAGCTAGTATCAGGATTTAAAGAAGCTCTGTAAGAGAGGTTGTGTCGGTCACCACTTCAATAAGGTGATGTTGGTGAAAGGACCATAGTGTGTGTAGATGAAGTCACTTTAATCGTGCAATGACTGAAAGGAGCCTAGAGACGATGGGAGTCGTGAGCTAATGTAAAGTAGACTGACATGCAGTTCACTATGGGAGAATATGTGACATGAAAATTTGACCCCTCTAAGTTATAGCTAAGAGAGCCAAGTCCCTGATGCTTGAGTTCATTTGAGATAGATTGGTGGAGAAGGTTAAGTTTGATCTTAGCCCGAAGGATAAAGTAATGTGTGATGAGTTCCATGTGTCCAATTTAGAGCACTATGTGAGATACCCAGACCATGTGCTGAGCAATGAACCTAGTGAGCCCCAAGGGAGGCTGAAATGACATGAGTCACGTGTGCAGTTTATAGATGCCAGAGTGAAAGAACTCAGAGAAAAGAATATGTGATGATAAATGTTCTTTGATAGCGCCATGAGTACGGTAAAGCCACATAGGGGCCAATGATGGACATGGAAATGTTTTATCCTAAATTGTTTATTTGCTTGATAAGAATTTTGAGGACACAATTCCTATAAGAGGGGAAGGATGTTACAACCCAATTTTTGGGTTCAATTAGTGAGAAATGTAATTTCTCATATTAAAGATAATTGAACAAATAATGATATAATTTGTTTTGAATAAATGGATTTCGTTTATAATAGCCTTGATGATTGTGTTGTGGTCTTTATTGGCTATTGGGCCCAATAACAAGTAAATGAAGAAAGGAAATTCAATTATTAAATTAGTAAATGAATAATTGAGTTTTGAGAAAAGAATGATGTGGAAACCTCTAGAAGGCAAAAGAATGTAATCCAAGGATGGATTTCGTGCCTCTTGGGTTCCTTGGGTTCCAAGCAGTCCAAAGTTGCATAGAGAAATGCAATAAGAAAAGAAAAGATCAATTAAATATTTCTTTGTTAAGAATGAAATTGAAAACAATGATAAAATGTGGAAAATAAGTCAGAAAAGGTGGAATTGAGTTATCCTTAGTGGGATTTCATATACCAAGGATTCCTAATGTTAAAAGGAATACCAATGAGGAAAATAAAAGAGAAATAAAGAGAAATCCTAAAAAAGAGATATTTTAATGAGAAATAAACAAGATAATGTGAAATAATGCATATTGATGAATTTAGAAGGATAATGAGTATTCCTTAAAAAGGAAATTTGAATTATTTGAGTTTCTTGGGATCCAATGAGTCCCAATGAAGAAAAAAAAGATAAAAATACCAATAATAGAACATAAGAGGATAATATGATGCATGATTAATGAATGGTGTGGTATTGTTAAAGAAGTGGTATTTTCTACTTAAGGAAAACTTAATTTCGTGGCTAATGGATTAAAAGCCAAGAATAAAAAGAATAAAGGAAAAGTTTTTCGAATATCTAAATACTCGAATAATATAGTTTATCAAGGAGGTAAAGAGGAGAGAGGAGAATTACTTCTCCTTAAAGGAAATGGTTTCCTATTTGGAAAGGGACTCTTTGATTCATGAATAGCCGCCTTAGGGCTTCTTTACGACCCTTATATAAAGGATAGACCCTCTGGGCTGAGTCCAGAGAGATCCCACACACCCCTATCTCCCTTCTTCTTGTTTCTTAGACATAAAACCCTAACCGAGAGGGTAGGACGACCCTGGAGTAAACAAGGGGTTGTGGAGTCAACATGTTGGAAGAGGAAAGCTTCCACAACAACCCTGAACGATTAATCCATCGTCTCCAAGCACACAACCCCTCGTGATATCTGCAACAGACCTACAACATGGTCGCGGGTCACAGACCTAGTGCTCCTACACCCGTCCACCCAGGTCACCGGCCGAAGCGGGGTCGGGCGTGGGGGAGGACGCCGGAGGCGAGGGAGTCCTCCCTGGTAGTCGACGAGGTCAGGAAAGAGGGGGGAGAGCCGCACCCTCGGCCGCTAGGGCAGCAGCAAGCAGCTCGTGCAAGGTTGAAGAAGGCGAGGGCCGGTTGGACAGGTTTGCCCCTCCACGGGCTGAAGACCCACTTAACTTATCAGGGGCAAAATTGGCATTCCGTTATAATTCCTAATCGGACAACATTGCATGAGATTGATGACGTGGCAGCTTGCCATTGGCCAAAAAGGTAATTCCTTTATTAATTCATAATTAAATATAGGTACCTCCGATTAGGATAAGTAATATATGAAAATTGATCCTCAGAACGAGATGAACACAAAGAAATTATTGTTGAATCTTAATTCCACTTATGATTCAAGAAATATTTCAAGATGCTATCTTTAATAGTTTAATCAATGAAAAACCCTAATCTTTGATGATTAATGAATTAGAAAGGGGTTATGTGGAGTGTTTAGAATAGATATTAACATGTTGTTAATAAAAATGGCATATTAGATCTAAAGGGACGATCTTCATGCATAATTTGATTAATTTAGGGTTCCATATGATTTAATGAACCTTGAACCATAATTGTGGTAATTATGATCCTTAATTATTTTAATTGGTCAAATTCATGTACAAAGCTGAGATATGATGGTTCTAATCTATTTCGAGTACAAAGATTCCTAATTATGGGTAAATACCCTTAATATAGTAATTAGGATTTTCTAATGAAAAAGGGTGGATTTAATGATATATAGAGTTCATTTGTGAATTAGGCCATAATGAACTATGAATTGATGATAAATGAGTATAATGATCTTGCCATGGATTAAAAGGATAAAAATGGTAGTTTTGATATAAAAGAGGCATAATGGGCTTAATTAATGTTTAAGCGTGCCTTTAATGAGAAATTAGGGTTTGTAAGTAATTGAATAGAACTAGGGTTTAAAATAGTAAATGAAGTGAAACCCTAATTGCAAAATGAAACCCTATAATAGATACAGAAACCTTAGGAAGCATTTTCAAGTTAAATAGAAAGAATCTTGATAAAGTGTGTAGTAAATAGAGTACATGTGTTTTTCACGATTCTTGATTGTGTGGTTTAACTACTTGCTTGGATGGATTTCTTGGTTGGAATTGATATTAGCTTGAGAAATCTACTGAACAAGTATGTGGTTACGCTTATGAATAATCACTTTAGTTTCACGGCAATTTCCAAACGTGTTTATCGGTTGCTTGAAAATAACTGTTGGATGCATTTTATTTCATGCAACTATAAAGTGACTATGATTATCACCATGAATATATATATATATATATATATATATATATATATATATATATATATATATATATAAAATTGGCTTAGATCTGAATCCACCTCTATGACTTGTAAAGGCTAAAAAGGGGTAACCTAGAGTAAGGTCTAGGTTATCCTGGGTTAGAAATTGGGCTACCAAGTGTAGTGCCATGAGACCCTTTAGCATACCATGAGTTAAGTAGTGGGCTACTTACGTGTAGTGTCATGTGACTCAACCCTAGAAACTAGTTCACCTATAGGTGGGACCATGAGGGGTTTAATGGGGAGCTACTATAAGGAAAGTAGTATCCAGGTCTACTATAGGGACAGCGCAAAGGATAGGGAATGCATGGATCGTGCAGTTATATTTAAAATGTAAAATTATTTGTTAAATGGTAATTGGCTGCAATACATTGTTATGAATAATTGCATGATGATTGGTTCCCCCACATACCAACTTTATACTGACCGACGTTTTGTTTTTCAGCGTTTTAGGTATAAAGCCAAAAGGACAAACAGTAAATCGTCATATTGTGAAATACATGAATTAAAATACAAGGAGGATTAGTTAGAGTAGAATTCATATGTGGATAGAAGTTTAGAGATCCAAGTTTTCAGAAGGTATGCAAAGTTTATTTTCTTACATCTTTTCAGTTTAGTTTGTTAAAATTTAATAATTGTTCTTGGTTAATTGCCAAACTTTTGATCCAGAAATTATGTGTGCGGCTTCGACCTCTCGGTCTCCCTTAATTGGGGGTTACCGGAAGGTGGGGTCGTAACAGAAATGGACCCTTAAATTATCAACATGATAAAATCATAACCCAAAATTTATTGTAGATGCCACATATCAAAGTACTTTCTTGATCGCACCATGGTGGTGAGAATAAGATTATGCATATATATTGAGATTACACTAATAGGAGTTGTAAAATAAGACCGCCATTTTCTAGGTTAAGAGTTAGACTGACATTCCTCTTCAAATCAAGGAGGCAATAACTATTACAAAGGAACCACCTATCCATGACCAAGAAGAGTCTTCTTCTTTGGCAAGGACTTGCCTACTCTTGTAATATAACTTTGGACTTCACCAAGAACTTATCCACTTTTGAAAAAAGTCTTTGACTTCAAGATCTTATTCACTCTTGACTTGAATTTTCCGTCTCTGACTTCACCTTCAACAAGGAGAATTTTTTTGCCAAGGGATTCCTTTCCTTCTTCTCCTCTCTAATCCATACAGAGAATCTTCATCTTCATGGTAGAAAAAGAGATTGGGAGGTAGAATATGAGGGAGTCTCACAAGATATACATGTAGAACTCTCTCTTAGCAATCTCCTACTCACTATAACGGATGGAGCAAGTGATTAAGATCATGAGAGTGGATGGAGGCTATTTGGAAGTAAATTTCTCTCAATTATAGTATAGGGACCTTCATAGTGCTTGTCTAGCCATGGAATGCAGTCGAAGGGATCCTATTTATGATTGAGGATGTCTCCTAACTATTATAAACATTTAGGATGATTCTAGCCATTTTGGTGATAGTCCAACAAATATACTTAACTTTATAACTATCTCCAACGTCTACTTTTTGTACAACAGAACTAGATGTCGATCAAATTAGATCCAAGGACAACTCGGCCAAAAAGAGTCCATGTCTTGCCAGCTGCATTGTTCGCACAAGTTATCTACTGATAAGAAACTCGACCAGTGAAGGTTCCTGTCATAGCCAATATCAAGTGTAGTCGGTCTAAGTTACCTTAGGGCAAACTCAACTGATAGGACTACCTGTCTTGAACTTTGTCAAGGCCTCTAAAATGCAATATAATTCATCATAATTAGTTATAATACTTATGAGATTAACAAAAGTTATACAATCATTACAACTGATTTTCGTCAAACATATAAGGACAACATAATCTATTGTTCAATCTTAATCATTGTGTTTGCATGACTTGGTTTCATCCAATTTGGACGCCCAAATTTATAAGATTACATGCTGGTAACGACATGTGGAGAAGCAAAATATAGGTTACGTACGTACAGAGGGGAACACAAGCAGAAGGTAATGGTGCACAACTGCCGTGGTCCATGACCGTGACGCTCCCCAACACAGCCACTCGGTACGTACTAGGCACTTAGTTTGAATCGGAACTGTTGTCGCAGTTGGTAACACAAACTCATGATGCCGGCAGCTGCAACTATAAAATACAAGAATCATATCAAGGTATGATGATAGATATATGGGATGTACAGGATGAGATCGACGGCATTTCATTTGTAGCGCAGAGCAACGTGTTCGATGCTCGTCTCTCGTCATCTCCTCTGCTCTTAACATTAACTTCTCCACCCACATATAAACAAACAACACGATGTAACAATATCCTGTATCTGATCTTACGCTTCGCCTTGCCTACTGTGATACACTGTAGGGACCAAGGGCCGGGCCCATTGGGGTGGCCAATCTGGGCGACAGTCAGGGGCCCAATAAAGGCGGAGCCCATAATTTTATTTTTGTAAACATCTCTTGTTGTAGGATAATGTTATTTGACATTATATTTTATATATGGTTAATACACTGAGTAAGAAGTTGCAATCTAAATTTGTTTGCATTGATGGTACTATTTTTTTATATGACAGTTTGACAATAACTAAACTTGTATTTATTTAAATTTGTTAAATAAGAGTATACAGAAGGTATATTTTTTATCATCGTTCCGGGACCTCTAAAATGTTTGCAACGGCCCTGTACGGACCGAGCTAATGTAGCTAACAGATCAGCCATTTCAGTCGCTGGACGACGCCTCGTCTCGTCTCTCATTCCACACACATTTCGACGTACTCGTAACTCCATTGCTCTCACCGAGCTACCAGCTGTCTGTATCACTACCCAGTGCCATGTCTGTGTACGACTTTCAGCTAGCTACAGCATTCCCACGGTTTTTTTTAAATGGTTGAAGATGTTCTCGTTTTTTACATGCTATTTTGAAACCTTGAATTCATCGAAGCCGTTATGGGCGGCATGCATGAATGCAATTAAAGCAATAAAATATAAGAGAAATAGAAAAGTGAGAAAATATTTTCGTCTATAATTTTTAATTTGGAATGTATTTTGAGATGAAATAAATGCGTTGGATTTTTAAAAATTATTTTCTAACCAGATTAATGTTGACAATTTTTAAAAAACAATAATATAGGAGAAATATAGTATTCGTATTTTAAGGTGCCATACACATATTTTGGACACAATACTCATTTTTTAGTAGAGTACATTAGATAGTAAATATTTGTATTGTACCTCAAAATGAGAGTATTTTATCACAATCATGCGTATTGTGTCCCTCTTATTTTTCTACTCGAGTATCACCAATATTTTGTGATTATAATGCTCATATTTTGGTGTACTTACTCTTATTTTTAGAGGTACGGTATTAATGTATTAATTGTTGATGTATTATACCCTAAAATAGACTACTATACCCAATATAATACAACTGTTAGTAGTTTAATTTTATGGGTATCTAAGTACAATACCAAAACTTTTGTGAGTACGATACCCAAACTGTGAATCTAGTACTTGAAATTTTGTGGATACAATGCACGAATGGTCATTCTGAGTACATTATCCGAATTGTGTGGTTACTATACCTTTTTATACTTCTCTCTTCTCTTATTATATTTTTATATTATTATTTTTCAAAATATGTCAACATTTCAATGATGAATCTAATATTTTTTATTTCGATAGAAAAATTCTTACGGTTGTGTAAAATATTTTTCTCTTTTATATATAGTATGTCTGCTACATCAACATTGATTTTACCGACAATCACCGGATGGGTGACCGGATGAATGAGAGAGTGTTGTAGAGTAACTCATTTAAATACGTGATCATAAAACTTGGGGGCGACCGGTTCTGTTTTTTTCTTTTATTGCTGCTATTAAGGCACCTCCCTAGCTCCCCCACAACATCTACGGACTACAATCCGCTAACCCCGACTCATTGCGGATCTGTCGGTCAGGTTTCTTTTACATGATGTCTTGAGTATGATCCGGGCCATCTGCCGGTCAGAACGACACATGGCAACTACCTTTCCCTCGGCATTGTAGGACACATGTAACGACACATGGCAACCACCTTTCCATCGGCACTGAAGGACACATGTATCCGACTAAAACACACTAACTGCCCACGCCAAGCCACTCCTCTTCACTTCACGGTCACCATTTGACATGCATGGTAGGCCTTCATAGTAGATTAATTTCTCTCTAAATTTGTACGTGATGGATGTTAAAAAATGGTGGACACCTTTTATTTAAAATTTCTATTATTTATCAGCTTGTCTTTCGCTCCCCGCATGTTGCTCACCTTCTACAACATTTATCTTCTCAACTTCTCCTCCCCTCCTCTCTTCTATTTCTCCACTTAGATTCAGTCATATGCTCGATGCCGATCATGAAGCTAAGATGGAAGCAAATAGGTAGAAAAAGGGCCATTTGAATGATCAGTCCTAACCGAGCAAGTAAGGTGATGGTTAGCAAGTCGTGGGTCCCTGTCGAGGTGTGACAAAGAAGTTCCGGTCCAAGAGGACCAAGACATAGAAACCTGTCTAGACACCTGGCGGTCTCTTATCACAATGTTATAGACTCATATATCATCTAACTAGATTTCGGCTGGATGTTTAACCCGATTCCGTACTCCATTTAATCAGTTTTGGTGGCCCATCTAACCAATTTAACCAACTTTCGGAGAAATATCTAACTAGAGTTTATTATCTATGTAACCAGCTAATGTTGTCTATATAATTAGCTTAGTATTATAAAATTGCTTATTCTTGTAAGTCTTACTAGAGGATGTTTCCTTATGCTTAACGCGAAGAGGCACATTTTGCCAACCATTCTAATGCGATCATGTTTTCCATTTTGCTCCTACTCCACTATCGCCTCTTCCATGTACAATAACACTCAGGACAATGTTGGATTATCAAAAACTTGCTTGTTCATGCAAGTCTAGTTGAGGATGTTTCCGAATGCAACTGTGAGGTGGGATTTTTTTCAACCATTGAAAATTCACATATTTTTCCTTGTAAATTCAGTAAACATCTACTCCAATGTTTCATCAATGGAGTTACATTCTTTTTTGGACCCCTCCTCTATTATTCAGTGTATGTTGTATGTTTGCAACAAATAAAGAATCAATATGTGTAATATTTTGATTGAATAGGCAATGTATATTTGACCTACTTTTGCCTATGCATTTAACATATTGAAATAGGTAACCAACTCTAGATTGAATAACTAAGATGCATTTTCTTGACCATATATCCAACTTTCGTCATAAAACTGACTAGTTATCATTGTTAAAAGCAATCAACATTTGACAACACTAACAACTGTTATTGATTGCGCTAATATTCAATATTTTTTGAAGCTGATAATTAGTTTTTGTTGTAGACTTATTAAGTTAGGTAGACCATGTAATCAACTTTCATTACAGACCTACTAATCAACATTGTTGGTAAAAATTATTATGTTGATGCATTGTCCATTATTCACAGAATGTGAAAATGACTATTCCCATTAGTAAATATTGCTACCATGTATCTCATGTGAATATCTTCTGACTTCATAATGTATGAACTAGACATCCTAACCTATCTCATTTTATGTGCTACTCGAGTACCTATCAATAATATTAAATAAATGATGTTATGCATAAATCTTATTTTAGAATGTTGTAATATTGTCATTTTTATTATCCCGTTCTTCTTTGACATGATATAGTATGTGGAGCTCACCATTGTGAAGCTGGTATTATCTACTTTCATTCTCACTTCGCTTGATCTCCTTTGACATCTTCACAATGGCTTGGAAACAACCAAACAAGCAGAAGCAAATAGCTGATGATGACTAGAATGTAAAAAAAAATAGAAGACCATCACACAAAAAAATCGCCACCACTGCGGAGGGGCCCCTTTGAAGGACCAACTCCAAACATTAAAGAGAAGGCTATCATTCAACTAGCATGAAACCCTAATCAGACACATTAGTGAGTATTACATTATTATATTATTCTTATTTGTACTTGGTAACACTACTATAGAAATAGCGTTCAGTGTCGCTTTTCTGGGTGTCAGTTATTTCGGACAACCGACGCCTATAATATTCGGCGTCGGTTATTTATACAAACCGACGTCTATATTCGAAGACCAGCCAGACACGGGTACCGCTTTGTATTCAGCGTCGGCTGAGTGTAACCAACCGACGCCTAAAGGCGCCCGCAAAATCCAATTTTCGAGTGAAAAAAATCTGGGTCACATACAACGTCGGTTGTTTAACAATTCACCGACGCCTATGTGAAATGAAATTTTGCGCGAAAAGTTCCACTTTCGGTGTCGGTTATCCTTGGATAACCGACGCTGATAATAGTTCCCGCCAATTAATTTGGGGTAAAGATTGTCTAATTGGACGTCGGTTATTACGATCAACCGACGCTGAAGATAATAGGCGTTGGTTGTCCTAGATAACTGACGTCGTTGACCAACTTAATAGAGGCCCGATCACCCGACTCTTCCCCCTTTCTTCCTATTTCATCGATTCTCCTGTGCGCTCTCCCAAAATTGCCGTCTGGTGCCTGGTGCATGCTGCTTCTCGCTCGCCGCCTACGATCCCTGCTGCTGCTCTGCGTCGCCGCCGCCTTCCTCCTTGCGTCGCCGCCGCCCGCTCCTTCCTCCCTGCTCACACCCTACTGCGGCGTTGTCTTCTTGCTTGCCTCCACTGCTCACAAGGTATTAGCCGTAGCACCTTCTTCCTTGTCTTCTTCCTTGCCGCCTGCTGCTCTGCTCTGCTTGCTGCTCTGACTTCAAAACCTAAGACTAGTTAGTGTTCTACTTCTTTTACTGAGAACTGAGAAGAATGACCTACCATGGCCGTGCTGCCCAGCACGGCCGTGGTAGGCCAACACAGCCACGACCGTGTTTGATTTGATTTATACCCTAATTTGATTTAAATGTGTCCATTCTAGCATCCTAATTTGATTTGATTAAACACTAACATTGATGAAACCCTAACATCAATTGTGATGAAAGCCTAACATGTACATATCTATTATTGTGTTTGTTGGCCTAGAAACCCGTCCAAGATTGACTCATTAGGAGTAAATCTTGGATAGTCCCCGGTTTGGGACTATTCCTGAACACCTAATCTCACTTAGGATGTAAGTGTATAATGTGTATCGGGTTTTCGAGAAAATTTTGGTAGCATTTCCCCATTTGTTCTCTAAGTACATATGTACTTAGAGAACAGCGGGGAAATGCTGCCGAAATTTTCTTGAAAACCCCATACACATTATACACTTACTAGTGAGATTAGGTGTTCAAGGATGGGATAGGTGGTACACATTTATTATATATAAGAATGACATCACATGTGTTTGTTGGCCTAGAAAGTGAACAATCATTGTTCTTTATATTACTTGTACATTGGTATAAATTAGAATGAACAATCACTAAATTATATACTGTTTGTATGTAGTCCGGCTTCATTGTAGATATCTATTATTGTGTTTGTTGGCCTAGAAACCCGTCCAAGATTGACTCATTAGGAGTAAATCATGGATAGTCCCCAGTTTGGGACTGTTCTTGAACACCTAATCTCACTTAGGATGTAAGTGTATAATGTGTATTGGGTTTTCGAGAAAATTTCGGTAGCATTTCCTCATTTGTTCTCTAAGTACATATGTACTTAGAGAACAGCGGGGAAATGTTGCCGAAATTTTCTTGAAAACCCAATACACATTATACACTTACTAGTGAGATTAGGTGTTCAAGGATGGGATAGGTGGTACACATTTATTATATATAAGAATGACATCACATGTGTTTGTTGGCCTAGAAAGTGAACAATCATTGTTCTTTATATTACTTGTACATTGATATAAAATAGAATGAACAATCACTAAATTATATACTGTTTGTATGGAGTCCGGCTTCATTGTAGATATCTATTATTGTGTTTTTTGGCCTAGAAACCCATCCGAGATTGACTCATTAGGAGTAAATCTTGGATAGTCCCCGGTTTGGGACTGTTCTTGAACACCTAATCTCACTTAGGATGTAAGTGTATAATGTGTATTGGGTTTTCGAGAAAATTTCAGTAGCATTTCCCCTTTTTAATGACATTTTCAGATGGCTGACCATGATGAGCATGAGGTCCATGACGAGCATGGCGAGGATACCAATGTAAGTTCTAAAAACACATCCTGTATTTCTATACAATTCATTATCTTCTAGTTATGTCATATATCTTATATTTCTATATTAGGCTAATTCAGTGTGTTTATTTTTGTCAAATTTTAGGTTGATGATGCACATGTACCCACTGAAGCATTGGAGGAACTTGATGCGCAGTACCAAACACTTAACAAGAAAAGGGGCATCACTCTGTTGAAGAAGTTAATAGCGCTTAGTGGCAGTGGATCCAAATTGGTTGTGGAGTTTGATAATGGAGGAAATGCAATTGGAGTGAACCGCAATAATTTTGTAAACTATCTTGGGTGTACCACTCGGAGCCATTGTGGTGTTAAGTATGATAATTGGCATAAAGTTCCTCAGGGGAAAAAAGACTTGATATGGAAGGATTTATGTGTGAGTTATTATTATTTGCAATTCTATTTTGTAGATTACAAATTCTATTATTTGCAATTCTATTTTGGATACTAGTTAATAACATTTCTATTTTACAGAATCTATTTGCATTGGATGAGAAGTTGCATCGTAAAAGTGTGATGCAACGCGCTGGAAAGATGCTTAGGAATTATATGACAAATCTGAACAGAGAATACATAAAAGAGGGTGATAAGAAAAAGAAGTCAGCCCTTGAACAATGGAACTTCTTGGACAAAGAAGATTGGGACAATTTTGTTGCTTCAAGAAAATCTGAAGAATTCAAGGTATTAGGTGTCACTCCCAATTTAATTAATATACATTGTATTCACCTATTCAAGATTAACATTTAGTGATACTAACCAAATCATTAATTTGCATACTAACTAGGCCCTCAGTGACGCACAAAAAGCAAGGCGTGCACTGAATGTGCATGACCACACTATGGGTCCAAAAGGCTATGCAAGCGTTCGCCAAAGACTACATGCGGAGTCTGCGGATACTCAGGAGTCTGCTCCTACTCAGGAGTCTGCCACACCCATGCCTCGCCATGATATCTGGATAGCTGGGAGGCAAAACAAGAAGGGTGAAATAAAGAAGCCCATAACTGCTTAGGCGGCTGCAAAAATGGTAAAATACAACTCTTAGAGCAATCGTTTGAATATTGATTATTTGTGGTGTTAATTTACCAATTTCTGTTGATGGTGATTAGCGGGAGCTGCACGAGCAGAGGAAACAAGGCACGTTCATCCCTCAGGGCACAAGGGATGAATTGACAGTTGCTCTGGGTAACCCAGAGCATCCTGGACGTGTTAGGGGTGCAGGCACTGGTGTGGGAATCAAAGCATTCTTTGGGCCATCCCAGCGCAAACCCAGAGTGGGACTTTCTCAAGAAGAGGTAACCTATTCTTTTTTTAGAATGTTACTGCAAAAGGAAATTCAATAATAAGAAGCTAATGTTTCTTTTATCCATGTATAGGAGAATAAGAGAGTCGAGGATATAGTTGCTAAGAAGGTCAACGATGTAGTTGCTGAGAAGGTCAACGAAGAATTGCTGCGGTGGCAGGCATCTCAGGCTTCCAATCACCCTATGGCGACCCACTCTTCTCCTGATACACAGACTGCGAGTAATCCTGGAGACCCATCGCCTAACACGTCTGCTGTAAGTATTGTTTATGACATTGTAGCTAGTCTTTTCAAGAAGATATGTTTTCAAGATGATATGTATATATGTATACCATTCTTTACGTAAATTTGTAGGCATTGAAGCCATGCCGCTTAAGAATACAAGACTATGTTGTTGCAGAGGCGCAGGCTTACCCGTCCCTTCCTGGAGAAAGGTTTCACGGGACTCCAATGCCACAGGGCTACATTCGTGTGGGCCCATTACGTGTGTTACCCGATTGGAGGGAAGCTACATTGCCATATCCCCACCCGGATATTGATACACTTGATGAGGCAGAAGGCGGGGTCATATTGTGGCCCAAAGTAGATGTCGTCTACACTACTGAAATTGTAAGATAAATTTACATTGATTTAGACTGTTAAGGTGTATATATGATGTCAACTGATCTGAAATTATATATACAGGTTAAAAAGAAGACACCAGGAGCACCTATGCCTCCACCTCCACTTCCCGCATTACCAACTTGGGTTCCAACTGACCTAACATACCCGTTAGGTCCTACTTGTAGGGAAATGGCATGTTGGCTACGGGCACATAATATACATTGCCCAATAATTGTTTCTTTAGATGCAGATTATGCAGGTCAATCATACGATAACTCTTTATTTATACAAGATATTATTGAGCTGTTTATGTATGATTGGCTGAATACATCAATGATAGAGACATGGATAAGGTGAGATCTTGTTTATACATCCATATACCTTGTGTAAGATCCGGTGATCTGGTTTCTTATATATTAATGCATACGTAATACATGTTTTACAGCTACTTAGTCGAAGATCATTGCAAACAATTTGCATTTGATCATGTGGGATTTTTGATTCCATCATTGATTAGTATGGTAGCTAAAGACCCTGATAATGTTCAACAATACTGTATAGATGCTTTTACAATTTTTGGTCAGCAAAAGAAGACGATAATAATAGCTCCATTCAATGTCAAGTAAGTTTACTTTATTTATAATTTGGACTTAAGAAAATTCCATTTTTATTGTGCATTTTGAGTTATTAATTGTTAACTTTTTACCTCTAGCGGTAAACATTGGGAGTTACTAGTTATTGTCCCCGGGATGTTCACTGTTTATTATCTAGATCATGCGGGAAGTACATTAAACACTAAAATTGGATACGTAATGAGAATGCCATTATTCTGGTGAGAAATATTTCATTTTTGTATTTGTTAACATCTGTTATTACATTACTATTTACTTATGTGATTTATTGTGTTATATTAACATGTAGGGGTTTAGATGCATTCAAAAAGGCTGGAGGAACGGTCCCAAGGAAAAAGAACCAGCCAATAAATTGGCAGAACGTACAAGTAAGTTCCCGACTCCAATGTATATATTATTGATGTGAATTGTGCTTAGTTGTATTATTTTGTATGTTTCAATTTATAGTGCGCTACACAAGACAATGGCTGGGCATGCACATACTATGTGATGCGATTTATGCAGATGATTATCAAACATGCCGCATTGGACATCGATACCATACATGAGGTATTATATATAGTCTCATTAGTTAGTATGAAATATATCAATCTTATTTTTATATTATTACTTATATATATACATCATTCTCTTTGCAGGTGTTTAAAACTGACCACACTATAGGTAAACGCTTAAAAAATATACATGCTCCATATACGATGGAAGCATTAAATGAAATAAGAGAAGAATGGGCAAAAGCCATACAAGCAGTGGCAACTGTAAGATATAATTGGGATGTTGATAGCGATAATGAATGATACTTTGTAAATGAATATTTCTGAATGTTAATACATGTATTTGAATGTTTCTATATGTGTGAATGTGAGAATTGAATTGATGTCTGAATGTATCCACTTGTATGAAATTTTCCTTGGGACTTTTGCAGGTTTGTGGCCTGTTTGTAGGCTGATATCAATGGATGTCGTAAACCTACAGTTCAGAAAACTGAATTGTAGGTTCTCATCCTGCTGACCAGCCACAGCAGGCCTGCAAACTGACATGAAAAAAAAAATAGATATAGGCGTCGGTTATTTACAGAAAACCGTCAGCAAAGACCTACAACGTCGGTTATTGGATAAAAACCGACGCCTAATATTACAAACAACCCGACCGTGCAGGAAAGCACGGCCGTGGTGGAAAAGGCGTCGCTTATTCATATAAAACCGACGCCTATAGTACTAAACACGGCCATGCAGGGAAGCACGGCCGTATCATCTTGAAGTATGGCGTCGGTCTTTTAGTAGATAACCGACGCAGAATGTGTCCTAGATGACGCCGTTTTCTATGGCGCGAACCCTTTTGGTGCCGGTTATCTACTAAAAGACCGACACCTATATGTTAAATAGGTGTCGGTTAAAAAACCGACACCGAAGTGTTCGACCTTTAGCGGCGCCCACATAGGCGTCGCTCAGAAACCGACGCCAAAGGGGGTTAAACAACCGACACCAAAGGTTGTTTCTGTAGTAGTGTAATTCTTATGGCTTTAACCTCTTCCAAATTTGCAATAACTTTTTCATTAAAGGCTACACAAGAATCCATGGGAACTTGTTAGATCACTAAACAAAGACAAGTTGTTTTATGAAGAGGTCTTAGACTGATATGTCCACTACCTCAAGAGGTAGGATCTTCAAGACTCTAGAAGCATAATAGAAAAACTTTGCTTAACATTTGGTGTTTTGGGTGAGTAGAGTTCATGAGAAATTTTTCCAACTTATTTGCACCAAATTTTGCATACAAGAGTGTTGGGTTTCTCTTTCCTCAACACCATCTTTCCCATATTAACACATAAGTGAATCATTTAACTGTAACACAGTGCTCATATTCTTGGGGACAAACTAGAGTCTGATTTTTGTAGGAATAGATATTATAAGAAAATTTTGTAACATGGATTATCTAAAATCTTACCCAAACTTAGGAGACAATGAATGTGACCACATAAGTATTACAAAAAAATTTCAAGTTTTATCTTTAAACTTTATAAAATTTTTTAAGTTTCCTCATGTTTTTGTAGCACGTGATTTCCATGAAGAATCAAAATTAATTTTTTTTGTATTAGTGTCTACTTCCTCAGTAGGTGGTATATATGTCTCAACATCATCTCTTTCTGGGACACATTTTAGTTTTTTTACTACTGTCATCTTGAGAATTACATGATGTTTTTTAATGAAGCTATATATTAGCTACCAAGAACTATTTTACCTAGTGTGACTAGTGTTGAGATGTTTCAATGCTACCCTCTATCCCAATTCTAATAAATGTGGTGTGTTCCTACTAGTGACGATGGAGTACAAACAAGAGGCAATTGTTGGGAAATATTATCATAGATGTCCCCATTCAAGGAATGTTAGGGAGTTCATGAGGAAGGAGGTATCGGCTAAAGAGGGCCAACCAAAATATACTAAGCGATCAATTATTCAGGAGGGTGGTTTTATGAAACTTTATCTTTTGAAGAAATTGTGTATTTATTTTAATATCTAAACGAAGATAGTGCATCCACTTTTGCACGAGTAACTCACCAGCATTTGTTGAATGAAACAAGCAACATATATTGTACAACTCATCAATACTTGAGCAAATCGATAATCATTGTATGATTGTCTAACTCATCAACATTTGGCTAACACAAGAACCAGCACACAATAAGCAACATACATTCAATGAGCCTAATAACAAGCATATTTTTGTCAAACTCACCAACTATTCATTCACAAACAAGATTAGTAAAAATGACCATCATCCTATGAACATAACATATAACATACAAATAAAGTACGCTAAAATTAGTCAAAAATAATCAACATGTTCTAGTAAAACTTACCATCGTTCCATGCACTAACAAGCATTTGTTTTCCAAAGTCATCATGATTTGATGATCACAATAACTAGATTTTATTTGGGAGAACTACTACCAAACATATTTTAAACCCTACTTTATGGGGAATTTTTTACCACAACTATTTTTGAATATGACAACTTCTTGTATAGGAGGGAGCTTTTAGCACATGAACAACAAAGTGAAAACACTTTTCTTTAAAATTTGACATTTCTATTAGTCGGGTGCACCATATTGTTTCATAGAAGGAAACATCTTTGCATTTGACATGTAGTGCAATGTTTGATACCTTGCACCAGCTTCCCTCTTCCTATTTCCCATTTTCTACTCTAATATATACTTACATAAATATCATTATTGTGAACCAGGTTTCCTTATTTGTTTGGTCCATAGTTCCATTTCATGTATTTACAATTTTCTTAAACTCCAAACAAGGTTTATTAACCCTCTTATTTATGTTATAGATTAGAACACACAACTCAACGTAGGAAGTTTATGGATCCTTATGTAAATTGGAAATTCACTAATTCCTTCTCTAAAAGTGATTATCTTGTATCATTTTATGGTTTGGACCAAGAAATTGTGACTTCATAAGTTTAATTGTGTAGTTTCACAACTATGAATATAAATCTTAGTTATCACTAATATCCCTTTCAAGTGTATGCAATACCTTGTTCTTGTAATGAAGAATCTCAATTTTCTGTTGTTTTGCATCAACTTTCTTAGTAGTAGGTTGCTCTACTTTGAAAATATCCCCTGTCGTGATACTTCTAAAACTCGATATAGATTGCCTGTGGAAGCAATTTTGTCCCTAATTGGAATAATTACATTGGGAAGTTCTTCTTTACTGATTTTGCTTGATTCCAATCACTTTGAAATTTTTATTCTTTTGATAATGGAGCAGTATAATAGGAACATTTCACACAAAATTTCCAATAATGGCCCACTCCAATGTCATTGGTATGATCTGGATGCAGGTCATAGAAGAGATGATTAACACTAGGAATAACAACCTAAAGGGACCACGCTATACATATTATAGTTATTTTAAATTCCCAACTATGAATTTGTATTGATAATTAAATCATTATCATTTGATATTTTTTTGACTTTGTAAATATTGGTGAAAGAAAGTATTCATCTAAAAATGATTACTTTATCATCCTTTTGGTGTCTTATCAGGGTTATCATGTAATTGTGTGGTGCATTAACCAAGATTGAAGCATTCAATTCGATAGGAATCAAAGCTCAAATTTGGTACTATCATGCATTCAATCATGTAGTGACTAGGATCCAATATGGGGAAAACCTAGATTACAACAATAAGAAATAATTATTCATTATAATATTACATGTTACTCATTTAGGTAGGAATGAGGATCCAGACATTTTGTAACTAGGATTCTATGAAATTGTACGTAATGAGTATTTAATCCCAATAACTGTGTTAGTTTCATAACTCTTACTTTCCACTCACCACGCATGATGTTTGGAAGACATCTGGTGATTGAAAGGTCACATCTGCAATAATTCTCTTCTTCTCTCTCTTATTATAAACATTTCATAGAACCAATTCTTGTCCAATCTTTATCTTGTTGGAATAGTAATCCCATTAGAATACTAATCCCAAGTGTGCCATTTTTTCCAAACTACCATCAGAGATTGGCTCTTTACCCCAAGTACCATTTTCCTCTTCCAATAATCTTGTCCTACCTTAATGAGGCTTGTTCCACACTCCAAAACAGGTTCAATTTGTAAACTAATATCAATCATTGAATCCAATATTCTTGAGTTTTCTTGCTTGAAAGGATAATGCAGACGGTAATTATTTTCTTGTATAAGTCTAATATTTTTCTAGTCCATGAGGTGAATTAGTACCTTATAGAAACCAATAATATGGACAAAGTATGTCTATTGTTGAATAGCACAAAATTCAGTTGTCTGGTATAGATAAAAATGAACATCATACCACTTTTCTTTAACGTGATGCTAGGTCATGGTAATGGACGCAGAGGCTGCAGAGGTCGTTGCGTCAGTCGCCATGATCCTAGTAAATCAATCGGAAACAACAATACTTCAACACGTGTAGAGACTGCTTCAACCTCTGCATAGAGAATACATGGCGATACTTCTATGGACACCCTTGAAGTCCCTCCTCCGCAGGCTGCAATGTCCTACATGGACGTGATGATGGGTCATACTACTAGGGCACCCACTACACTCTCACATATATATCCTGATCTACTTACTCCTACTGACATAAGGATCTACCAAAGTGGCAATCTTTCGAGTATCACAATCAACCCAATGATCCTTCCTCTGGTGTTAGAAACTTGGAAATATGTGGTCAAGGTCATTGGAACAAATGTTAGTTTCAATGAAATTATGAATAGAATCTCAGTTCTGTGGAAACTATCTAATGAATTTAGAGCAATAGACCTGGACATGGGTACTATATTATTCAATTGGCCAAAAATGACGGCTTTGTCCATGGATTGATCTACAGACCATGGACGATCTTTAGCCACTTCATGTCTATTCAATCATGGTCAAAGGAGTTTAGGCAGTCTGACCCAATCCCACGTAAACTGGTTATTTAGGCAAGGATTGTGGACATACCTAAAAGCCTTCACAGATCCCCCTCAAACTCGTTAACAACTCTTTTATCAACATTCTAAGGCCAATGGAACAATCTCTTACGAGCAAAGTTTCCCGATGTCGGGCGCATGTTGTGACCACCCCCCCCCCCATTGTCACCATTTGTGACAATGACATATTTATTCGAGAACCAACTCATATCTAGTATAGCATATGTAATAGGAAAGATGATCAAGATAGACACAACTACCCAATATGGTCACTGTGGCAAGTTTTCCTGGATCTCCATGGAAGTAGGCACATAAAAACCCCTTTTACCAACA
Source organism: Alisma plantago-aquatica (assembly GCA_963693085.1). Taxonomy (NCBI): domain Eukaryota; kingdom Viridiplantae; phylum Streptophyta; class Magnoliopsida; order Alismatales; family Alismataceae; genus Alisma; species Alisma plantago-aquatica. Next base: position 304,912,186 of record OY856409.1, read on the forward strand.
ATAGTTATCAATGGCGAAAACTATATATTGGAGTATGAAAATATTCCAACATTTTGTATGAGATGCAGTCACTTGTGCCATGTTGAAGGTGATTGTAAATTCGTCCCTACTTTCCCAAGTGTTGAACCTTCATCCTCCTCCAATACCTCTCTGTCAATCCCATCTCCATACACAACATCACTTAACACCAAGATGCTACAAAGGAACACTCTTACTTCGAGGAAGCTTGTCCCCCCCACAGGAAGAGAATCCTAAGGGCAAGACACCTGGCTCTAAAGTGAACGTGCCCAGGACACAATAAGAAGCAACCACCAACTCTATCGAAGATACCCCATGCCAAGGGAAGTGTGAAATGGTATCCATGTAAGGACCTTGAACTTCTTTTTGGGCTTACCCTGTTTGCTTTGCCTAAACCTTGTGTGTAGATGCTTGCTAATCACCTGAGGTTGTGATTATGGTTTTTTTGTGCTGTGTTGAGAGGATGGGTTGGGCTCATTGCTTGAGTATCTTTGGGCCTTGTTGAGCCTTATTGGGCTTTGTTTTGCCTTGTTGGGAATTTTATCGGGTAATACCAAGGTGTATTGGCCAAGGTTTGGTGGGTGTGCCAACCAAGGAGGTTGTATCGGACAAGGGTGAATGGGTTTCCTCTTGGGCGAAACACATCTCCCTTCTAGGTTTGTTTGTGTTACCATCTTCAGGCAAGTGGCAGATGCTTTGCTAAGAGAGTGGCAACACATGGGCGTGGGTTTTTGGGGTGCTTGCATGTGGCACACTCCTTGGACAAGTGTGCTGGGGGCGGGTGCCACCTTTCCTTGTTCTCCCTCTTCACCCCATGGTATATATACGACCCTCTCCTTAGTAGCTAAGATCTTTAGATCCTTTAGCTACTTTCCTTCTTCCTTGGTGGCCGATACATCCCCCTTGGTGGAGCTTGGTAGCCGATACCCTCTTCTTGGTGGAGCTTGGTGGGCAACAAGCTCTAGTCTTCTTCTTCCTCTAGCAGTGGACAAACCCTAGAAGGTGTCTTGCTTGTTTGGTGGTGCTTGGAGATTTGGAGCTTGCTTGAGGCGGGTTACAATACTCCTAACCCTAGATATACTACTTATTTTTCATGTTGCATGCTATATATCTTGATCGGCCATGTCTTCTTCTAGCAATGTTGCTTGCTATAATGATTATGAGGTTGCTCTAGATAAACCCTAGATTTTGTATCTTAGTTTGCCTTGGGTTGGCCGAACCATGGAGGTGGAGTTCCTGGGGAAAAATCCCTCTCTCTTAGTTGTTGAGAGGTGAGCTTAGGGTCTCCTAATCCATTAGGAGGATGAGATTGGGTTGGTTGGCCGATATGAGGAGCTCCTTGTTGCTCGATAGGTGATGGAAGTTGTGAAATACTCCTCTCTCACTTAATTGTCTTGAGAGGTGAGCCAACTCTCTTGAGCTTTTAGGGCTTCTTTGTGTCAATCTTGAGGTTGAAGATGACCAACATGATATGGCTTTAAGCCTTGCATGATACCCCTTTGTGATGAGTTGCCCGATACGCCTCTCCTAGGGTTGAGTCTTGGGCGATATGCTAAGAAGTGTTCTTTGTCCCTTTTGTCCGATATGAACTCCTACCTTAGTTGGTGCTTGTGGGCATTATGCCTTTGTCCGACATTATGCTTGGTAGGCATCTCTGTTTTGTGCCTTGGTCAATACGAGTTGGTTTTGGTGTTGTCTGATATGCTGCTTGGGTGGTGGAACCCTAGTTAGGTGCCCTAGTGTTTACCGATATGTGGTGCCTGCCTTGTGGGATGATAGGTTACCTTAGGTGCCATGGTGTCATTTGTTAGTTGTGTGCTTGTTGGGCAATATAGTGGTGACCTTGGGCATCATAGCCTTATACGATATAGTTGTGGACGACATGACCTTGCCGGTTTCCCGACATAAAATCCTAACCCATTATGGGCGATAGGGTTGATGGTCGATATGTGACACCCAGATGTTGCTCGATATCGGCTTACACCTAGTTGCCTGATATTTAAGGGTGCACGACATAGCTCTTGGCCCCTGGTTGAATGATATCCCTTGTGCATGGGCGCATGTTATGATGGTGACCGATATGGGTGGTTTAGTGTCTTAGGGTTTTGATGCCCTAGCCGATAGAGATTTGGTGAGGGATATGACCCTGCCCGATACCTCCTTGGATGAGGAATGGAACTACCCACCACACCTTTGGTGAGGGTAGGTGGTACCTTTGGTGAGGGTTATGCCTAGATCGGAAGCTTAGGTTGGTGAGTTTTGTTATCTTATGCCCACACCTTTGTGGATGATGAGTTACGAATGATAAGTTGTGACCAGTGATATGGTTGATACCTAAAGTTGGTGCTAAGAAAGATGATAAGATACATGTTTGTGTTCATAAGATATATGCATAGTGGATGCTCATGGTTTGATAACAATAATTTTATTTGTCTATAGATACAGCTTGTGCTTCATGTAACTATCATCATGGATGTTGTTCCAATCATGTACCTTCAACCCTAATAGCATGATAATCATAAAGATCTATGTTTGGTGATTCAGTTATCTCTCTTGATATTCAAGGATTGTGGACATGCCTAAAAACCTTCTCAGATCCCCCTCAAACTCATTAACAACTCTTTTATCAATATTCTAAGGCAAATGGAACAATCTCTTGTGAGCAAAGTTTCACCATGTCAGGCGCATGCTGTGACCACCCCCTGTTGTCACCATTTGTTACAGTGACAGATTTATTCAAGAACCAACTCATGTCTAGTATAGAAGATGTAATAGGAAAGATGATCAAGATAGACACAACTACCCAATCTGGTCACCGTGGCAAGTTTGCCTAGATCTCTATGGAAGTAGGCACATCAAAACCCCTTTTACCAACAATAGTTCTCAATGGCGAAAACTATAGATTGGGGTATGAAAATATTCCAACGTTCTATATGAGATGCAGTCACTTGGGCCATGTTGAAGGTGATTGTAAATTCATCCCTACTTTCCCAAGTGTTGAACCTTCATCCTCCTCCAGTACCTATCTGTCAATCCCATCTCCATACACAACATCACTTAACACCAAGATTCTACAAAGGAAGCCTCTTACTGTGAGGAAGCTTGTCCCCCCACAGGAAGAGAATCCCAAGGGCAAGACACCTTCCTCTCAAGTGAATGTGCCTAGGACACAAGCAAAAGCAAGAACCACCTCTATCAAAGATACCCCATGCCAAGGGAAGTGTGAGATGGTATCCATGTAAGGACCCTGACCTTTGTTTTGGGCTTACCCTATTTGCTTTGCCTAAACCTTGTATTTAGATGCTTGCTAATCACCTGAGGTTGTGATTAGGGTTTGTTTGTGCTGTGTTGAGAGGATGGGTTGGGCTTGTTGCTTGAGTAGCTTTGGGCCTTGTTGAGCCTTGTTGGGCTTTGTTTTGACTTGTTTTGTCTTGTTGGGGCCTTTATCGGGCAAGACCAAGGTGTATCGGCCAAGGCTTGGTGGGTGTGCCGGCCAAGGAGGTTGTATCGGCCAAGGGTGAATGGGTTGCCTCTTGTGCGACACACATCTCCCTTCTAGCTTTGTTTGTGTCACCATCTTCGGACAAGTGGCAACTGCTTTGCTAAGAGAGTGGCAACACATGGGCGTGGGTTTTTGGGGTGCTTGCATGTGGCACACTCATTGGACAAGTGGGTTGGGGGCGCGTGCCACCTTGCCTTGATCTCCCTCTTCACCCCATGGTATATATACAACCCTCTCCTTAGTAGCTAAGATCTTGAGATCCTTTATATGCTTTCCTTCTTCCTTGGTGGCTGATACATTCCCCTTGGTGGAGCTTGGTGGCCGATACCCTCTTCTTGGTGGATCTTTGTGGGTGACAAGCTCTAGTCTTCTTCTTCTTCCTCTAGTGGTGGCCGAACCCTAGAAGGTATCTTGCTTCTTTGGTGGTGCTTGGATCTTAAAGCTAGGTGATTGGAGCTTTGGAGCTTGCTTGAGGCGGGTTACATAACTCCTGACTCTAGCTATACTACTTCTTTTTCATGTTGCATGCTATATATCTCAATCAACCATGTCTTCTTCTAGCTATGTTGCTTGCTATAACGGTTATGAGGTTGCTCTAGATAAACCCTAAATTTTGTATCTTGGTTTGCATTAGGAGGATGATCTTGGGTTGGTTGGCCGATATGAGGAGATGGACCTCCTTGTTGCCCGATAGGTGATGGAAGTTGTGCAATACCCCTCTCTCACTTAATTGTCTTGAGAGGTGAGCCAACTCTCTTGAGCTTTTAGGGCTTCTTGGTGGCAATCTTGAGGTTGAAGATGACCAACATGATATGGCTTTAAGCCTTGCACGATACACCTTTGTGATGAGTTGCCCGATACCCCTCTCCTAGGGTTGAGTCTTGGGCGATATGCTAAGATGTGTTTTTTATCCCTTTTTCCCAATATGAACTCCTGCCTTAGTTGGTGCTTGTGGGCGTTATGCCTTTGGATGACATGATGCTTGGTAGGCATCTCTGTTTTGTGCCTTGGGCGATACAGGTTGGTTTTGGTGTTGCCCGATATGGTGCTTGGGTTGTGGAACCCTAGTTAGATGCCCTAGTGTTGACCGATATGTGGTGTCTGCCTTGTGGGATGATAGGTTACCTTAGGTGCCATGGTTTCATTTGTTAGTTGTGTGCTTGTTGGGAAATACAGTGGTGACCTTGGGCATCATAGCCTTGGACAATATAGTTGTGGACGACATGACCCTGTTTGTTGCCCGACATAAAACCCTAACCCATTATGGGTGATAGGGGTGATGGCCGATATGTGACACCCATATGTTGCCCGATATCATCTTGCACCTGGTTGCCCAATATCCATGGGTGCACAACACAACTCTTGGCCCCTAGTTGAATGATATCCCTTGGGCATGGGCGCATGTTATGCTGGTGACCGATATGGGTGGTTTAGTGCCTTAGGGTTTTGATGCCCTAGTCGATAGAGCTTTGGTGAGGGATATGACCCTGCCCGATACCTCCTTGGGTGAGGAGTGGCGCTACCCGCCACACCTTTGGTGAGGGTAGGCGGTACCTTTTGTGAGGGTTATGCCTAGCTTAGAAGCTTAGGTTGGTGAGTTTTTTTATCTTATGCCCGCACCTTTGTGGATGATGAGTTATGAATGATAAGTTGTGACCAGTGATATGTTTTGTAACACCTGGGCCCACTGCCCAAGGCTCTAGTAGAGTTTCAAGAATGATGATTGTCCCCACAGACCACCACTAGCCTTAACTGTGTGCTTTGTCCTCACTAACGTGCATGCCAGGATCAACTTCCCGACAGGTCACCCATCCCAGTACTACTCCAAGTTGAGCACGCTTAACTATGGAGTTCTTTAGTGATGTGTTCCCAGAAAAGGAGGTACACCTTGGTGATATGGGTAGTCCAATCATTCCTTTTAAGATCATATTATCTGAGGCCTCAAATCCTGGGATGTTACAATCTCCCCAACTTAGGCTCTTGATGTCCTCGTCAAGGCTCAACTATAAGGCCTCATAATCTGACCCCATTTCAGTGCAGACCCTATGTCCCATGGACACCTAGCTCCCGATCATGGAATACCATCGTAAGGGTGGCTACGTCTACCATGGACAACCCTTTCTTATATGCCTGGGGCACACAGCTCAAGACTGGCATGCCATGTCCATGTGGGCCCCACCTACTAGAGGGTTTATGGCTCTGATACCATTTTAATGCCTGGGCCTACTACCCAAGGTTCTAGTAGAGTTTCGTGAATGATGACTGTCCTCACAGACCACCACTAGCCTTAACTGTGCGCTTTGTCCTCACTCACGCGCATGCCAGGATCAACTTCCCGATAGGTCACCCATCCTAGTACTACTCCAAGTTAAGCACGCTTAACTATGGAGTTCTTTAGTGATGGGTTCCCAAAAAAGGAGGTACATCTTGGTGATATGGGTAGTCCAATCATTCCTTTTAAGATCATGTTATCCGAGACCTCAAAACCTGGGATGTTACATGTTTGATACCTAAAGTTGGTTCTAAGAAATATGATAAGATACATGTTTATGTTCATAAGATAAAGGCATAGTGGATGCTCATGGTTTGATAACAATAATGTAATTTGTCTACAGATACAACTTGTGCTTCATGTAACTATGATCGAGGATGTTGTTCCAATCATGTACCTTCAACCCTAATAGCATGATAATCATAAAGATCTATGTTTGGTGATTCAGTTATCTGTCTTGATATACATACTAACCATGTAGATGAATCAAGTGAATCCATAGCCAGGTAAGAGCTATGAGGTGTATGTGTTCTATATAACACTCAATGATGATAATCCTTGTTAATAAGATAACATGTTTCACCAATATGATGAGAAAGGTGTGTTGACCTGATAAAGGTTGGGTGCCTAGTTGAGGTGTTATCTTCTAATGTTGAGAGGCAGTGGAATTCTATAATGAGGGATTGAGATCCCATGGTAATGACAATAATAATGTAACTTGATGCATTCTATGTTTTACAACTTGGTTGCCTCAACAATCCACCTAAAATATACTAATTAATTACAGTGGAACATATCATGTAGTTTGCCCTGACCATAGATCCATCATCATCAGTAGTTGGTGATGGTCAAACATGTTTATCCTGTGGGATTACCTGGACCACATATTGTTTGAATATGTGGGGTTTTGCCTAGCTGAAAATAGGAGGATTTGAGTGCAACTACGGTTGCAGACTTAGGATAGTTGGAGCATGGTGAATAGGCCCATGACTCAGTGTGATAGAACATGAATGCATTCATGGCTCAAGAGCATGGTGATTAGGCCCATGACTCAAGGTATACTAGTGCCGAGACCTGCACTAAGGCGGCCTAGATAAAAGGGTAGACTATGTGAGCTAACCCTATGGATGAGGCCACTCAAGCAAGAGACTGCGGTCCTTCTTTAATTATCATGCACTGACCACGAAAAGGGGAGGTCGTGGAGTTCGACTCTTCCATTGACCTTGTATGGCACTGGTTTTGGGCTTCACAGCCGAAGGTTGGATTTGAGCGGTACGACTCACTTCCTCAGGGCATAATAAATTATAATCCATCCGTATAGTATATATTGCTTAAGACAAAACATGGGACATTGGTTGAGGCCTTGCTTGTATAGTTTGTCTAGTTATATCTTTTGTACGTTCCTCATATCTTGTGATGAGTTTTTATAAATCTCATCTTGTCAATCATTTTCCATAAAGAAATATCTTGTTATATGCCTCTTGGTAAGTTATTAATAAGGTTAAGCTCTTTTTAGTATGCTGCTTACATCAGTTACTTTCTTTATCTAAAGTTTTATAGTTTCGGTGGGGAGTTATGTTTCTTGCTGGGACGGTGTGTCTCACCACACTAGTTTACAACCTTTTTAGGTGATCGTGCTAGACGTGGTGGTGGTTGTGAGGTTGCATCCGAGCATCCAGAAGAGCAGTAGGAGGCAAGAGATGGATAAGCTACTATTTTGGTTGTTTAGTAGTAGAGTCCTAGAGTCACCCCTGTACTCTCAGGTCCTCGGATGTGTTTTGACGACGTTTCATGATGAATAGCTGTTGTAGCCTTGTATTTTCTATTGTCGGCCTGATGTGGCCCGTTATGTATGTATAAACATGTGATGAACTCTAGTGCTGATAGGACAGCTGGTCCATATAAGATGTGGACATATATCCATGCTTTTGCATATTTATATAACATGTTTCTTTGTAGGATGAGGATCTTATTTCAATAGTTTTCTTTTATATGCTTTCCACAATTGGTTTTTATTAACCCGTGTTTTCAGTAATATGTGGTTTCATGGTAGTTCCGTACATTTTCGTGTGACATCTCGTTGTTTGTGCGATAGCAAGATGTCACAATAAGTTTGGTATCAGAGCTTTATGTTTGTTGAGTCTATAGGGATCTAGGACTAGGTTTGTGTCTGTTCTTATGAGTATTCCATATTTTCTTACAATAACCTTCTGCCCACATCGGAAGATAAAGCTTAAAGATGTCTAGAAACAATGAAGAACATGCTGCCGAGAGCAGTGATTCTACATCTGTTGATGGAGCACGAGTGCAGGCACATGAAGATCGGGTGCCTAAGGTCCCCCAACTTGACCCAACCATTCTCGAAAACCCTTCCTATCAGCATCTTATGGGGTGGTTAATGTCTACGATGAATCTCGTGGTGGAAAGATTTCCAGTTCCTTCACCAAGAGCACATGCTCCCCATGGTGAATCATCGGGTATTGGGAAGACCTTCAAGCGTCTTCGCCGAGTCAGAGCTTCAGATTATGCTGGAACGGATTATCCAGTAGATGTATATCTATGGCTGACAAGTCTTGAGAAGGCCTTCCGGATCCTTGATATCCCCGAAGCAGACAAAGTTAAGCATGTTGTCTACCTTATGAAGTATAGTGCTGGCCACTGGTGGGCCATCGAGGAGGAGAAGTAGCCTGGTGAGGTGATTTGTAGGGACATCTTCTGACGGGAGTTCTTGAGTCGATACTTCCCGATGACCTATTTGGTTGAGAAGATCAACCGGTTTGAGCATCTGCGCCAAGGATCGATGAGCATCAGCGAGTATGAAGCTAAGTTTATGGACCTTTTGAGGTTTTGTCCTCACATGGCAGAGAGAGATGATGAAAGAGTCAGACGGTTTGAGTGTTGAGTTGACAACACCTATTGCTGCTTTGCAGAACTGGGAGCGGTTCACCACATTTGTGGAGTCTGTTCGAAGGATAGAATGGTCAGTCAAGGAGAAGAGAGAGTCTATGACTTAGAAATATCCGGCTCAGTTCTAGCGGTAAAGTTTTGATGGCTTTAAGAAGCCAACATTTTTAGCACCATCTGCGATGCCGAGTTCCAGTGCACCGTCACAATGGTATCTGAGTAAAGGAAGAGGGCATGGATTTTCACCATCTAGAGTCCATAGTATAGCTTCAGTGGTAGTGACAGGATCATCTAGGCCACAGTTTGAAGACAGGACATGCTATCACTGTGGACAAACTGAGCATTTGAAGTCAAATTTCTCAAGGAGAGATGTCGAAGTGACACAACAACCGAAGCAGAATCAATAGGGATCAGATAGATAGAAGTCCAGTGGTAACAGAGGGTGAGAATGTGGTCAAGAATCGCAAGCAAGATCGTCTGCTCAAGGAAGCAGAGGACATGGATGACAGCAAGTGATGACTCGATTCTATGCTATGAGTCATCCAAAGGCGATAATCAACCTGCGAGTGGTGGCAGGTCAGATGGAGTTATTTCACTTGTTGTATATATGTTCTAGTTGACCCGGGTGCTATGCACTCTTTTATCACACGTAGTATGCTTTATAGCTATCTTTTACCTATTAGCTGTAAGAAATATAGCTTGTTGTTAGAAACCCCTTTAATGGTTTATCGGTGCTTTGAGAAGTGTGTCCATCTTGTGTTCTATCTTTTTCGAGACATGAGATATAAGTGGATCTTATACCACTTGATATGCATAGATTCAATGTGATCTTTGGGATGGATACCCTAGTGAAGTATAAGGTTGTGTTGGACTGTGGTTCCAAGCAAGCAGTGTTTGTTGACTGTGGTGAGAAGTGGGCCTTTGAAGGAGATAGGAAGATCCTTCTGACATGTTTAGTGTCAGCAATGGTGGTAGAGAAGTTGTTGCGGCAAGGATGTAAGGCATTCTTAGCTCATGTTGTGGATACCAAGGTGAAGGGTCCTAGCCTTGAGGATATGCATGTTCTCAGAGAGTTTGTGGATGTGTTTCCTGATGAGTTTCCTGATATTCCCCCACCTCGAGAGATTGACTTTGAGATCAATCTAGTGCCAGGGACACAACCCGTTGCTCAGACACCATACATGATGGCTCATGCTGAGATGGCAGAGCTGAAGAAGTATTTACAGGAGTTGTTGGATAAAGATTTTATCAGACCAAGTACATCATCGTGGGGTGCTCTAATCCTGTTCATAAAGAATAAGGGTGGGTCGATGCATCTGTGCATAGATTACTAGCAATTAAACAAAATTACGATCAAGAACAAGTACCCTTTGTCGAAGATAGATGATATGTTTGATCAGTTGTGTGGTGCTACAGTGTTCTCAAAGATCGATGTACGTTCTGGATATCATCAGTTGAGTATTAAGGATGAGGACATACCCAAGTCAGCTTTTAGGATGAGGTATGGTCACTTTGAGTTCGTGGTTATGCCGCTTGGGCTAACCAATGCACCTGTTACTTTTATGGACCTGATGAACTGGGTGTTCCGTCCATTTCTAGACCAGTTTTTTGCGGTTTTTATAGATGAAATATTGATCTACAGTTAGGACAGTAGAGAGCATGAACAATATCTTCGCCAAGCATTGACTCTTAATCGCCAACACCAGTTGTGTGCCTAGTTTAGTAAGTGCGAGTTTTGGTTGAAAGAAGTGACCTTTTTGAGTCATGTGATATCTGTAGAAGGAGTCAGAGTGGACCCCAAGAAGGTGGAGTCAGTTGCAGATTGGGAGCAACTGAAGACATCGAAAAAAGTCCATAGTTTTCTAGGTTTAGTAGGATACTACCGGAGGTTTGTAAGAAACTTTATTGTGATAGCATTGCCGCTGACAAAATTGACCAGGAAGGATGTACCTTTTTTTTGGGATGATTGTTTTCAGCAAGCTTTCCAAAGTTTGAAGGAGAAGCTGACTAGTGCTCCAGTGTTGGTGTTGCCAGATCCTGGGAAAGGCTATGTTGTTTTCTATGATGCTTCCAAGGAAGGCCTAGGATGTAAGGACCCTGACCTTCGTTTTGGGCTTATCCTGTTTGCTTAGCCTAAACCTTGTGTTTAGTTGCTTGCTAATCACCTCTAGTGGTGATTAGGGTTTGTTTGTGCTTTGTTGAGAGCTAGTGGTGCTACTTGCAAACAAACCAAGTTTTAGGGTTGTTATGCAAGTTTGTCACCTCGAGAGATGCTTTTCTCTCTCCTTTCATCCTCTAGAGTTGAGAGGATGGATGGGGCTCATTGCTTGAGCAGCCTTGGGCTTTGTTTTGCCTTTGTTGACCCTTGTTTGGGTTTTGCCTTGCTTTTTTGGGCCTTGTGTCGGGAAACCCTAGGTGTATCGGCCAAGATTGAGTGTGTCGACCTTGGTGTGTCGTCCATGGTGTATCGGCCAATGAGGGTGCTGGTGGGTGTGTCAGTTTTCCATGTTGTGCGACACACACCCCTCCACCTAGCATCGTTTCTGTCACCCCCCTATGGACACTTGGTGCTTGTTTCTAGCATGTGGCAAAAGCTTTGGACATGTGGAGGTGGCGAGATAGTAGGTGGCTTTGCCCCATGGACAAGTGTCCCTAGGTTGAGCGACACCTTGCCTTAGTTTCCTCTTCACCCTCTTCTATATATGTCTCTCCTTTCTCTTGCTTATGATCCCTTTAGTTCCTTAGTTGCTTCCCTTCTTCCTTAGTGGACGATACCTCCCCTTGGTGAGCTTGGTGGATGATACACTTGGTAGAGCTAGCTTGATGGCCGATCTCTTTGGTGGAGTCTTCTTCTTCCTCTAGTGGTGGCTGAACCCTAGAGTGTGTCTTACTTCTCTTCATGTGGTGAGCATCTCCCCCTCTTTCCTTAGCACCTTCTTCTCCTTCTTTCTTGATCTTCAGCCATGGTGGTTGTGAGCTTTGCTTTTCTTCTTGAGGTGGCCGAAGGTGGTGTTTGGAGCTTGGAAGCTTAGTGTTAGGAGCTTGGAGCTTGCTTGAGGTGGGTTACATAACTCCTAACTCTAGCTATACTATTTCTTTTTCATGCTGCATGTTATATATCTTGATCGGCCATGTTATCTTCTAGTTATGTTCTTGCTTTAATGGTTATGAGGTATATGTGCTTTGAATAACACTGAATGATGATAATCCTTGTGGATGAGATAACATGTATCACCAATATGATGTGAAAGTTCTATGGATCTGATAAAGGCTGAGAGCCTAGATGAGGTGAAGTCCTCTAATGTTGAGATAAGGGATTTCTATCCCATGGTGATGATGTAAGCCTTGAGAAGCAGTGATATTCTATGATGAGGGATTGAGATCCCATGATAATGTGATAATTACAGTAATAACGTAACTCAATGGTATTTATGTTTTACAACTTGGTTGCCTCAACAATCCACTTAAAATATATACTAATTAATTACAGTGTAACATATCATGTAGTTTTCCCTGGCCATAGATCCATCATCATCAGTAGCTGGTGATGGTGAAACTGGTTCTCCTGCGGGTTAACCCAGAAGCACATATTGTTGAATATGTGTGGTTTCTCCTAGCCAAAAATAGGATGATTTGAGTGCAACTGCGGTTGTAGACTCTGGATATTTGGAGCATGGTGAACATGCCCATGGCTCAGTGTGATAGAGCATGAATACGTTCATGGCTTAGAGCACGGTGATCAGGCATGTGGCTCAAGGTATAGTAGCGCCGAGACCTGTACCAAGGCGGGCTAGAGATATGGGTAGCTTGTAGAGCTGACCCTGTGGTTGAGGCCACTTAAGCATGAGACTGTGGTCCTACTTTGGTTTTCGTGCACTGACCATGAGGAGTAGAGGTCATGGATTCCAGATCTTCCATTGACCTTGTATGGCACCGACTTGGGCTTCGCAGCCGATGGTTGGATTTGAGCGATACAACTCACTTCCTCAGGGCATAATAATATGTAATCCAGCAGAATAGTATATACAGCTTAGGGAAAAACATGGAACATCGGTTGAGGCCTTGCTTGTGTAGTTGATCTAATTATACCTTGCATTTATTTGTATGTTCCTTATGTTTTGTGATAAATTCTTATAAAGCATATCTTGTCAATCATGTTCCATAAAGAATACTTTGTTATATGCCTCCTGGATACCTTGGTAAGTTTGTTAATAAAATAAGTTCTACTCAGTATGCTTCTCAAATAATCTACTTATATCAGTTATCTGATGTGCCTGCTTTAGTTTTTCTGAAGTTTTATAGTTTCAGCGGGGAGTTATGTTTCTCACTGCGACTGGGTGTCTCACCCCGTTGGTTTACAACCTTTTTAGGTGATCGCGCTAGTCGTGGTGGTGGTCGTGAGGGTGCGGCCGAGCAGCAAGAAGAGAAGTAGAAGACAAGAGATGGATATGATGTTGTTTTTGTTGTTTTATAGTAGAGTCCTAGAGTCATCCCTGTACTCTCGGGTCCTCGAAGATGTTTTGATGATGTTTCACGATGTATAGCTGATGTATCTTGTTCTATCCTAATGTTGGCCTTACGTGGCCTGTTATGTATGTATAAATAGGAGATGAACTCCTGTGCTGACATGATAACTGGTTCCTATAAGTTGTGGACATATATCAAGGTTATGTATATTTATATAACATGTTTCCTTGCAGGATGATGATTTGAATGTAATGGTTTCTTTGTTATTTGCTTTCCGCAATCTATTTTAATTAACCCGTGTTTTTGGTAATATATGTGTTATGGTGTTTGCAAACATTTTCACATGGCATTTCATTGTCTGTGTGATATCGGGATGTCACAACGAGTTTTGGTATCAGAGCTCTAGGTTCACTGAGTCTACAGGGATCTAGGACTAGGTTCGTGTATGTTCTTGTGAGTTTTCCAGATTTTCTTACAATAACCTTCAACCCTCAATGGAAGATAAAGCTTAAAGATGTCTAGAAACCATGAAGAACATGTTGTCGAGCGCAGAGATGCTGCATCTGTTGATGGAGCACGAGTGCATGCACATGAAGATCAGGTGTCTGAGGTCACCCAACTTGACCAAGCCATTCTTGAAAACCCTGCTTATCAGCATCTTATGGGGCAGTTAATGGCTATGATGAATCTCATAGTGGAAAGATTGTCAGTGCCTATGCTGAGAGCACATGCTCCCCATGGTGAAACATCGGGTATTGGGAAGACCTTTGAGAGGCTCTGTCAAGTCAGAGCTTCAGATTATGCTCGGATGACTGATCCAACAGATGCAGATCTTTGGCTGACAAGTCTTGAGAAGGCCTTCCAGATCCTCGACATCCCCAAAGCAGACAAAGTAAAGCACGTTGTCTACCATCTGAAAGGTAGTGATGGCCACTAGTGGGCCATTGAGGAAGAGAAGAGGCCTGGTGAAGTGATATGTTGGGAGGTTTTCCGTCAGGAGTTTGTTAGCCGATACCTCCCGTAGACGTATTTGGACAAGAAGATCAACCAGTTTGAGCGTTTGCGCTAAGGATCGATGAGCATCACCGAGTATGAAGTCAAGTGTATGGACCTACTGATGTTTTGTCCTCACATTATGACATCTAATGATGAGAGGATCAGACAATTTGAGAAGGGTTTGAGCACTGAGTTGACGACACATACTGCTACTTTAGAGAACCGAGAGTGGTTCACCACATTTGTGGAATCTGTCCAGAGGATAGAATGGTCAGTCAGTGACAAATGAGAATCCATGACTAAGAAGAGACCTACTCAGTTCCAGAGACAGAGGTCTAATGGCTTCAAGAAGCCAAGGTTTTCAGCACCTTCTATGTTGAAAGGGTCTAGTGCGCTGTCATAGTGGTCCCCGAGTAAAGGAAGATGATATGGTTGTTCTCCGTCGAAGGCATATAGTACAACATCAGTAGAAGTACCAAGGCCGTGTAGGCCACAACAGAGAGACCAATCATGTCATCTTTGTGGTCAGATTAGGCATTGGAAGTCAAATTGCCCAAAGAGAAATGTTGAGGTGACACAACAGACGAGGTAGAATCTGCAAGGGTCAGATAGAAAGCAGTCCAGTGGTAACAGAGGACGAGGGCATGGTCAAGCATTACAAGTGAGATCGTCTGCTCAAGGAAGCAAAGGACGTTGACGACAATAAACAACATCTCAATTCTATGCTATGAGTCTGTCGGAGGCGATAGTCAACCCGCGAGTGGTGGCAGGTCAGATGGAGTTATTTCACTCTGATTTGTCTTCTTCTTTCTTTATATCTGTTCTAGTTAACCTAGGTACTACACACTCTTTTATCACACGTACTATGCTTGATAGTTGTCTTTTACCTGTTTGTTGTAAGAAAGATAGCCTAATGTTAGAAACCCCTCTAGTTGGACCCGCGTTGCTTCGAGAAGTGTGTCCATTTTGTGTTCTATCTTTTTCGGGACACAATATCCAAGTGGATCTTATACAAATTGATATGCATGGATTCGATGTGATCATTGGGATGGATACCTTAGAGAAGTATAAGGTTGTGTTGGACTGTGGTTCCAAGCAAGCAGTGTTTGTTGACGGTGGTGAAAAATGGATCTTCCAAAGAGATAGAGAGATTCTTCCGACATGTTTAGTGTCAGATATGGTGGAAGAAAAGTTGTTGTGGCAAGGATGTAAGGCATTCTTAGCTCACGTTGTGGATACCAAGGCAAAAGGACCTAGCCTTGAGGAGGTGCCTATTATCCGAGAGTTTGTGGATGTGTTTCCCGATGAGTTTCCCGGTGTTCCCCCACCTCGAGAGATTGACTTTGAGATCAATCTGGTGACAGGAACACAACCAGTTGCTCAGACACCATACATGATGGCTCCAGCTGAGATGGCAGAGCTGAAGAAGCAGTTACAAGAGTTACTGGATAACAGATTCATCAGACCGAGCATGTCGTCATGGTGTGCTCCAGTCCTATTCATTAAGAAGAAGGATGGTTCAATACAGTTGTGCATAGATTACCGGTAGTTGAACAAAGTTACGATCAAGAACAAGTAACCATTGTTGAGGATAGATGATTTGTTTGATCAGTTATGAGGTGCCACAGTGTTCTCAAAGATCGATCTACGGTTTGGATATCATCAGTTGAGGATTAAGGAAGAGGACATACCAAATTCATCTTTTAGCATGATGTATGATCACTTTGAGTTCGTGGTTATGCCATTTGGGCTAACCAATGCACCAGCTGCTTTTATGGATCTGATGAACAAAGTGTTCCATTCATTTCTAAATCAGTTTGTTGTGGTTTTTATAGATGACATCTTGATCTATAGTCGGGATAGTAGAGAGCATGAACATCATATTCGATAAGAGTTGACTCTCCTTTGCCAACACGAGTTGTATGCCAAGTTTAATAAGTGCGAGTTCTGGTTGAAGGAAGTGACTTTCTTGGGTCATGTGATATCTATAGAAGGAGTGAGAGTGGACCCCAAGAAGGTGGAGTCAGTTGCAGGTTGGGAGCAACCAAAGATACCGACTGAAGTTCGTAGTTTTCTAGGTTTAGTAGGATACTACCAACGGTTTATAAGGAACTTCATCGTGATTGTGTTACCATTGACAAAGTTGACCATGAAGGATGTACCTTTTGTTTGGGATGATCGTTGTCAGCAAGCTTTCCAATGTTTGAAGGAGAAGCTGACTAGTGCTCCAGTGTTGGTGCTGCTAGAGCCTAGGAAAGGCTATGTGGTTTTCTATGATGCTTCCAAGAAAGGCCTAGGATGTGTGTTGATGCAGGAAGATCATGTGGTTTCTTTTGCTTTGCAACAACTTAAGAAACATGAGGAGAATTATCTGACACATGATTTGGAGTTGGCAGCGGTGGTCCATGCATTAAAGATTTAGAGACACTATCTTTATGGGGAAGTGTGTCAGATCTTTATAGATCAAAAGAACTTAAAGTACGTCTTCTCACAGAGTGAGCTGAACATGAGACATCGTCACTGGATGGAGCTGATCAATGATTATGATTACACCATTGAGTATCATCTTGGTACGGTGAACGTGGTAGCTGATGCGCTTAGCAGAAAGTCTTCTTCTCTTCCTGTGAAGAAGGCACAGTTGAGTTCCTTAGTATGTAATAAGTGAGACATGTTTCTCTCTTTGCGATAGATGAATGTACATTTAGATGTTTCCTTGATGGCAGGATTGTTGGCACAAATGCAAGTAAAGCCTATGTTGAGATAGCAGATCAAAGACGCACAATAGGCAGATGCTTCAGTTCAGTTGATAAGATTAGAGTTTGGCAGCAAAAAGCGTGATGGGTTCCATGAGTCTGAGGATGTACTAGTTTGCTATCATGGTAGGATGGTGGTCCCCGATGTTGATTATCTAAGAAAGCTAGTGCTTGAGGAAGCACACACATTGATGTATGCTATGCATCCAGGTGTTACTAAGATGTATTATAATCTAAAGGACCTATATTGGTGGTCTAGCTTGAAGAGAGATGTAGCTGAGTTTGTGGCTAGGTATGTGGTATGCTAGCAAGTTAAGGCTGGGCATCAGAAGCCGGCAGGTACATTGCAACCCATGCTGATACCGCAGTGGAAATGGGATCATGTAACCATGGACTTCGTAGTTGGTCTTCCAAAGGCAGCTACGAATCATGATTCCATTTGGGTGATAGTGGAAAGATTGAAAAAATCTACTCATCTGATACATGTGAAGACAACATATACAACAGAGAAGCTTGCTCAAGTGTATGTGGATGAGATAGCACATTTTCACAGTTTGCCCACAACAATAGTCTCTGACAGAGGACCCCAGTTCACGAGTCATTTTTGGGAACAGTTGCACAAAGCGTTGGGAACACAGTTGAGGTTCACTACCGCTTTCCACCCACAGATAGATGGGTAGTCTGAAAGGACTATTCATACTTTGGAGGATCTTATCTGAGCTTGTGTTATGTAGTTCCTAGGTAGTTGGGACGTGCATCTCAGTTTGATAGAGTTCGCCTACAACAATAGTTACCGGCAGAGTATCGACATGGCTCCTTATGAGGCTTTATATGGTAGGAAGTGCATATCTCCTTTGTGCTGGTATGAGTCTAGTGAGTATCAACTTTTGGGTCCTGAGTTAGTGCAGCAGACAATAGAGAAGATCAAAGTGATACAACAACAATTGAAAGCAGCACAGGACAGACATAAGTCATATGCAGATAATCATCGATGACCTCTAGAGTTTCAGGTGGGAGACAAGGTGTATCTCAAGGTCTCACCATGGAAAGGTGTGCTAAGGTTTGGCCGGAAAGGCAAGTTGGCACCCAAGTATATGGGTCCATACCTGGTAATAGCATATGTTGGTAAGGTAGCTTACTAGTTAGAAATGCCGCCAGAGTTGCACATGATACATCCAGTGTTCCATGTCAGTATGTTGAAGAGAAGTCATCTAGATATAGGGACAATGATATAGCCAGTTGAAGTTGAGCTTGATTAAGATGTGACCTACGAGGAAGGTCCAATGATGATTCTTGACAAGAGAGTGAATAAGTTGAAAAGGAAGGACTTGGTTCTTGTGAAGGTTCTTTTGGATCATCGTGGCATTGAGGAAGCCACGTGGGAGCTTGAGGAAGAGATGAGGAGGAAGTATCCCTCGCTTTTCTCTTCGGATTTTGGGGGCAAAATCCCTTTGTAGAGGTTTATGGTTTGTAAGGACCCTGACCTTTGTTTTGGGCTTATCCTGTTTGGTTTGCCTAAACCTTGTGTTTAGTTGCTTGCTAATCACCTCTAGTGGTGATTAGGGTTTGTTTGTTCTTTGTTGAGAGCTGGTGGTGCTACTTGCAAACAAACCGAGTTTTAGTGTTGTTATGCAAGTTTTTCACCTCGAGAGATGTTTTTCTCTCTCCTTGCATCCTCTAGAGTTGAGAGGATGGGTGGGGCTCATTGCTTGAGAAGCCTTGGGCTTTGTTTTGCCTTGTTGAGCCTTGTTTGGGCTTTGCTTTGCTTTTTTGGGCCTTGTTTTGGGAAAGCCCTAGGTGTATCGGCCAAGCTTGAGTGTGTCGACCTTGGTGTGTCGGTCATGGTGTATCGGCCAAGGAGGGTGTTGGTGGGTGTGTCGGTTTTCCATGTTGGGCGACACACACCCCTCCACCTAGAATCATTTGTGTCACCCCCCTATGGACACTTGGTGCTTGTTGCTAGCATGTGGCAAAAGCTTTGGACATGTGCAGGTGGCGAGCTAGTAGGTGGATTTGCCCCATGGACAAGTGTCCCTAGGTTGAGTGACACCTTACCTTAGTTTCCTCTTCACCCTCTTCTATATATGGCTCTCCTTTCTCTTGCTTAGTATCCCTTTAGTTCCTTAGTTGGTTCCCTTCTTCCGTGGTGGACGATACCTCCCCTTGGTGAGCTTGGTAGCCGATATACTTGGTAGAGCTAGCTTGGTGGTTGATCTCCTTGGTGGAGTCTTCTTCTTCCTCTAGTGTTGGCCGAACCCTAGAGTGTGTCTTGCTTCTCTTCTTGTGGTGAGCATCTCCCCCTCTTTCCTTAGCACCTTCTTCACCTTCTTGCTTGATCTTCGGCCATGGTGGTTATGAGCTTTTCTTTTCTTCTTGAGGTGGCCGATGGTGGTGTTTGGAGCTTGGAAGCCTAATACTAGGATCTTGGATCTTGCTTGAGGCGGGTAGCATAACTCCTAACTCTAGCTATACTACTTATTTTTCATGTTGCATGTTATATATCTTGATCGGCCATGTTATCTTCTAAATATGCTCTTGCTTTAATGGTTATGAGGTATATATGCTTTGAATAACACTGAATGATGATAATCCTTGTGGATGAGATAACATGTATCACCAGTGTTATGACCCCACCTCCCGATAACCCCAAATTAAGGGAGACCGAGAGGTCGAAGCCGCACCCATGACTTCCGGATCAAAGGTTCGACAATTAACCAAGAATAATTATCAAATTTTAACATACGATACTGAAAATGGTAATAAAATTTTTCTTTACATACCTTTTGAAAACATGGATCTCTAAACTTCTATCCACACCGATACTAATCTATCTAATCCTCCTTTGCACTTTAATTCTCTTTTAGTATCACATGTGCCACTTTACTGTTTGTCCTTTTCATTGTACCTAAAACGCCGACAAACAAAACGTCGGTCAGCCGAAGCTGGTATGTGGGGGAAACAATAAACATGCAACTATGATAACAATGTAATCATTCAATTACTTATTTAACAACCAATATTACGTTTTAGATATAACTAAGTGATCCAAGAGTACCCTATCCTTTGTGTTGTCCCCATTAAACCCCTCATGATCCACCTATAAGTGAACCAGTTTCTAGGGTTGAGTCACATGGCACTACTCGTAAGTAGACCACTCCTTAACTCAGGATTTGCTAAAGAGTCTCTAACTCACGGTAACCTAGACCTTACTCTAGGATTACCCCTTTTTTAGCCTTTTCAAAGTAACAGAGGTGGACCCGGATCTAGCCAGTTATATATGCACATTTATAGTGATAATCACAGTCACTTTATAGTTGCATGAAATAAATAAACATCCAACAGTTTAGTTGCATTCAATGCGATTAAACATCCAGGAATCCATCGGGAAACTATAGCGGTTATTCATAATCGTAACCACATACCTGATCCATAGTAACTTGATGTCCATGCATTAACATTCAACACAATTAATCAAGCAATCAACAATATCCTGAAAATAATGCATAACATTCAAGTATCATTGTTTTATTCAAACATCCACAAGATCAACTTGGACTCCACCTTATGATTTCTAGGCCAACTTTAGGGTGTTATTAGGGTTTTAGCCTTCATTATGCATTTATCACTTTTAATGCTCTTTTAGTTCACAAACCCTAATTTCTGCATCATAGGCACAATTGAATGTCAAATAAGTCTAATATGTTTCTTTTACACTAAAACTATTATCTTTATCCTTTTTGGTCATATCCAAAACATTAAGGCTAATTATCATCTTCAGTTTCTTTCAAATTGACAAATCATATTTCATTATAGTTCAACTCACATATACGAACCTTATTTATTACTATTTCCACTTTTATACACTAGGAAACACTAATTATCCAAATAATTCACATTGAAGATCTTTGGTACTCAATTAATCTCCGAATCATCATATTTTCATTTTATTCGTCGATTTGTACAATTAAATCATTAGAATTCATATCAAAATAAATTAGGGTTTCTAATCCCATTAAGGCATATTCACGTACATAGAACCCTAAATTAAACCAACTATATAAAAAGATCATCTTTTAAATCCTATTTTTACTTTTATTAACAACAGGTTAATATCATCTTGAATTATCCATCTATCATCAAATCTAAGGGTTTTTCCTTAGTTAAATCATTAAAGATGACAACTTTATGTACTTTTCCAATTTCAAGCATATAAACTCTAAATTAGACTAATCACGTGCAAAGTTCTTCCTTTTTGACCTCAATGTTCCTTTTTACATTTAACATATTAATATCAACTCTAAAGATCCATTAAACCTCATTAAACACATTAATCATATCAGATTAGGGTTTCTTAATCTTTAATTCATTAAAGATGATGATTTACACTACACTTAGAACTACGATCAGATTCAGTCTATAATACTATTTTTATTGGATTCCTCATGTTCTTCTGATCAAAAATCATATATAAACTTTTGTCATCCGAGCTACGAATTAGGAGATATGATTTTTGTAAAATCAACTTACTTGGACCAATCACAGAGCGCCACGTCGCCCTGGCTCATGCAACGCGTTTTGCTGGGTTTGGAAACATAACGAAAGGAAAACTTTGCCCTTGGTAAGTTGAACGCCTTCTATAGCCCGCGGAGGGGCAAAAGTGTCCAACGACACTTGCCTTCTTCAACCTTGCGAATCACGGCCTGCGGCCGCTGTAGCAGCTCGGGGGAGGGTTCGCTCCCTCCGTCCCCGGTCCCAAAGGCTCCGGTGAGGATTTTGATCTTCAGGTGGACCTCCGACGCATGCTCACGCACCTGGAGGTGCTTTCCTTTTGTGGTTTGGGCAGCTGGCCTTCCTTGGCCGGGCCTGCAACCACGGCTGACCTAGCAGCGCGCTGCAGGTTGCTGCGTGACGGCGGCGGCCAGGGAAAGGTGGAAAACCACCCTAGATCCGGGTAGAAGCTTCATGACTCCACCAGGATCGTGCCACGCCTGCTAAAGCTCCCGAAACCACCCTGTACTCTTTTGATTAGGGTTTCTACGTAAAGAAGAAGAAGGAGAAGAGGAAGAGAGGGTTACGTGAAACTCCTCTGGAATTGTTCTTGGCTCTACCCCTTATATAGGGGAGAGCACCCAAGCCTCGAGACGTTCATTTAATTCCTTTCCTAATAGGAAACAACTTCCCTTACATAAGGAGCAAATCCTCTCTCTCTCCCTCATCCCTTGGATATATCTTTTTCTTGAATTTTTATGATTTCAAAAATTACCGCATTTATCTTCCTTATACTTGCCTTTTGATTATTTACTACGAAACCATGTTTCCTTCTAATGGAAAATACCACCTTTTGAAAACAACACAAAAATTCATTAATAATATATTACATTATCTTCATATTTTGCAAGTTTAGTATTTTCTCTTCCCTTCCTCTTTATTGGGACTCCTTGGATCCCAAGGAACCTATTATTTCGAAATTCTTTTTATGGGACACTCATTATCCTTCTAGATGCATCTAAATGCATTATTTCACATAATTCCTTATTATCTTGTTTATCTCTTATTAAAATAGTTCTTTTTGAGGATTTCTCTTCATTTCTCTTTTATTTTCCTCATTGGCATCCCTTTTAATATTAGCAACCTCATGGATACGAAATTTCACCAAGGAATCTCATTTATGCCTCTTTCTACTCATTTTCCACATTTTACCATTATTTTCAATTTCTTTCTTAATAAAGAAATACTTAATTAATCTTTTCTTTTCTTATTGCACTCTTTATGCAACCTTGGACTCCTTGGAACCCAAGGAACCCAAGAGGCACGAAATCCATCCTTGGATTACATCTCTTTGCCTTCTAGAGGTTTCTACCTATTCCTTTTCTCAAATATTCAATTATTCAATTGCTAATTGTATTTTTATTGTTATTTCCTTGTTATTGGGCCCAATAGCCAATAAAGCCCACAACACAAACGTCAAGGCTATTGTAAATGAAATCCATGTATTTGAAACAAATTATATCATTCTTTGTTCAAATATCTTTAATATAAGAAATTACATTTCTCACTAAACAAACCCAAAAATTGGGGTTGTAACATCTTGAAGAGAAATCCTCAAAAAGAACTATTTTAATAAGAGATAAACAAGATAATAAGGAATTATGTGAAATAATGCATTTAGATGCATCTAGAAGGATAATGAGTGTCCCATAAAAATAATTTCGAAATAATAGGGTTCCTTGGGATCCAAGGAGTCCCAATAAAGAGGAAGGAAAGAGAAAATACTAAACTTGCAATATATGAAGATAATGTAATATATTATTAATGAATTTTTGTGTTGTTTTCAAAAGGTGGTATTTTCCATTAGAAGGAAACATGGTTTCGTAGTAAATAATCAAAAGGCAAGTATAAGGAAGATAAATGTGGTAATTTTCGAAATCGTACAAATTCAAGAAAAAGATATATCCAAGGGATGAGGGAGAGAGAGAGGATTTACTCCTTATGTAAGGGAAGTTGTTTCCTATTAGGAAAGCAATTAAATGAACGTCTAGAGGCTTGGGTTCTCTCCCCTATACAAGGGGTAGAGCCAGGAACAATTCCAGAGGAGTTTCACGTAACCCTCTCTTCCTCTCCTCCTTCTTCTTCTTTACGTAGAAACCCTAATCAAAAGAGTACAGGGTGGTTTTGGGAGCTTTAGCAGGCGTGGCGCGATCCTGGTGGAGTCACGAAGCTTCTACCTGGATCTAGGGTGGTTTTCCACCTTTCCCTGGCCGCCGCCGTCACGCAGCAACCTGCAGCGCGCTGCTAGGTCAGCCGCGGTTGCAGGCCCGACCAAGGAAGGCCAGCCGCCCAAACCGCAAAAGGAAAGAACCTCCAGGTGCGTGAGCATGCGTCGGAGGTCCACCTAAAGATCAGAATCCTCGCCGGAGCCTTTGGGACCGGGGACAGAGGGAGGGAACCCTCCCCCGAGCTACTACAGCGGTCGCAGGCCGTGATTTGCAAGGTTGAAGAAGGCAAGTGTCATTGGACACTTTTGCCCCTCCGCGGGATGTAGAAGGCGTTCAACTTACCAAGGGCAAAGTTGTCCTTTCGTTATGTTTCCAAACCCAGCAAAACGCGTTGCATGAGCCAGGGCGACGTGGCGCTCTGTGATTGGTCCAAGTAAGTTGATTTTACAAAAATCATATATCCTAATTCGTAGCTCGGATGACAAAAGTTTATATATGATTTTTGATCAGAAGAACATGAGGAATCCAATAAAAATAGTTTTATAGACTGAATCTGATCGTAGTTCTAAGTGTAGTGTAAATCATCATCTTTAATGAATTAAAGATTAAGAAACCCTAATCTGATATGATTAATGTGTTTAATGAGGTTTAATGGATCTTTAGAGTTGATATTAATATGTTAAATGTAAAAAGGAACATTGAGGTCAAAAAGGAAGAACTTTGCACGTGATTAGTCTAATTTAGAGTTTATATGCTTGAAATTGGAAAAGTACATAAAGTTGTCATCTTTAATGATTTAACTAAGGAAAAACCCTTAGATTTGATGATAGATGGATAATTCAAGATGATATTAACCTGTTGTTAATAAAAGTAAAAATAGGATTTAAAAGATGATCTTTTTATATAGTTGGTTTAATTTAGGGTTCTATGTACGTGAATATGCCTTAATGGGATTAGAAACCCTAATTTATGTTGATATGAATTCTAATGATTTAATTGTACAAATCGACGAATAAAATGAAAATATGATGATTCGGAGATTAATTGAGTACCAAAGATCTTCAATGTGAATTATTTGGATAATTAGTGTTTCCTAGTGTATAAAAGTGGAAATAGTAATAAATAAGGTTCGTATATGTGAGTTGAACTATAATGAAATATGATTTGTCAATTTGAAAGAAACTGAAGATGATAATTAGCCTTAATGTTTTGGATATGACCAAAAAGGATAAAGATAATAGTTTTAGTGTAAAAGAAACATATTAGACTTATTTGACATTCAATTGTGCCTATGATGCAGAAATTAGGGTTTGTGAACTAAAAGAGCATTAAAAGTGATAAATGCATAATGAAGGCTAAAACCCTAATAACACCCTAAAGTTGGCCTAGAAATCATAAGGTGGAGTCCAAGTTGATCTTGTGGATGTTTGAATAAAACAATGATACTTGAATGTTATGCATTATTTTCAGGATATTGTTGATTGCTTGATTAATTGTGTTGAATGTTAATGCATGGACATCAAGTTACTATGGATCAGGTATGTGGTTACGATTATGAATAACCGCTATAGTTTCCCGATGGATTCCTGGATGTTTAATCGCATTGAATGCAACTAAACTGTTGGATGTTTATTTATTTCATGCAACTATAAAGTGACTGTGATTATCACTATAAATGTGCATATATAACTGGCTAGATCCGGGTCCACCTCTGTTACTTTGAAAAGGCTAAAAAAGGGGTAATCCTAGAGTAAGGTCTAGGTTACCGTGAGTTAGAGACTCTTTAGCAAATCCTGAGTTAAGGAGTGGTCTACTTACGAGTAGTGCCATGTGACTCAACCCTAGAAACTAGTTCACTTATAGGTGGATCATGAGGGGTTTAATGGGGACAACACAGAGGATAGGGTACTCTTGGATCACTTAGTTATATCTAAAACGTAATATTGGTTGTTAAATAAGTAATTGAATGATTACATTGTTATCATAGTTGCATGTTTATTGTTTCCCCCACATACCAGCTTCGGTTGACCGACGTTTTGTTTGTCAGCGTTTTAGGTACAATGAAAAGGACAAACAGTAAAGTGGCACATGTGATACTAAAAGAGAATTAAAGTGCAAAGGAGGATTAGAAAGATTAGTATCAGTGTGGATAGAAGTTTAGAGATCCAAGTTTTCAAAAGGTATGTAAAGAAAAATTTTATTACCATTTTCAGTATAGTATGTTAAAATTTGATAATTATTCTTGGTTAATTGCCGAACCTTTGATCCGAAAGTCATGGGTGCGGCTTCGACCTCTCGGTCTCCCTTAATTGGGGGTTATCGGGAGGTGGGGTCGTAACATTTGGTATCAGAGCGTAGGTTCCTCAGTTAACCATTAATAATTATTAAATTTTACAAATTCATAGAACCCAAGGGAGTTATTAGAGGAGTATCCGAAAGACAGAGGTGTCTAGAAAGGGATCACGACCGGGGGATGGCAAGATTTTCCTCCGCACCGCTAGTCGGAATACGAGGACTCTCGGACCCGTGTGACCGCCTGGCCAAAGTCTTAGGGTATGAATCGAAATAAGATACCTTTAGGACTTCTCATCTTATTCATCCCTTCTCATCACAAAATTCTGATTAGGACCTGAAGGATTAGGGTTTCCTTTCTTCTCCTCACCCTCCTGAGGTATGGGTAAGGTTAATAAGGTTTAAGGAATCCTCCATTAAATTAATGAAAGGCATGTAAATAAGATGTCATGGACATAATCTTAATAGATTAAGCGCAAAATAAATAATAGATACATGCTTAGGTCGTATGACATAAGCTGTCATGTCCTCAGAAGAGACCTGAGGCTAGACCTTCTTCTCAGGAGGATAAGTTAGTCTTGGAGGTAGAGATATTCATTGCAAGTAGAGACCTGGCACATCCTCTGAGGATGATGCTAACCCTAACCCTAAGTAAAGGTTAGAGAGAGATGAGTTGGACCAGGTGTTTGAAAGGACATGCCTTTGGGATGCCATATGATCCATGGGTGACCTAACACCTTTGGCAACCCAACCCTGGGAAGGGTCGTGCATGTTAGGGTAAAGGATAGCTCCTTAGATGATGATGTTAGTGAAGGACCATAGAAACCCTATGGGCTTGTACAAGTAGGGCATAGCTGGCACCTAGGGCACGCCATAATGCTGGAAGTAGGATGAAACCCTAAATAAGGAATTATGATGGAGCATAAAGGGTTATGGATGATCTGGAGCAACCATAAGTTCGAACCTAGGCTTCACCCATGTAGAGCATGCTTTTGAGGTTGATCCTTCATGAAGAAAGGACCTCTAATGGTGAGGTTGGATGTGGGGTTAGCTCTACAGAGAGCAGGAAACCCAGCAAGAAGGTTGGAAGCCTAAAACCCTGAACAATGGATGATAGTGGTTGCCTCATGATCGATCCCTGAAAGTTGATGATATCTTGGTTGCCTTTAGAGGGACCAACCCTAGAGAATGAAGATGAAGCATCTGGTGCCTACGTGCCTATGGTAGAGATGTTTACCCTCTGAGGTAGGAAGAAGAGTTCCTTAGACTTAGAAAGGTTTTGTAGAAGTTATGAGGTCTTGTACCTTGATGGTTGTCCTTAAGGAGGACCCAATCCTAAGTGTTGCTCGAGTTGAAGGATGACAAGAGGTGCATGTCATGCCTTTTGCATGCTTGGTTCGTAGTTAAGAGATAGAGCATGCAGTTTGACACCTAAAAGTGAACCTAGGGTTCCTAGGCCTAAGAGGGGAAGGGGTATATCTAATGCTCATGATGAGAAGTTGAGTTCCTATAGAAGCGAGCATGGTAATACTCATGTATAGAGGAAAAGGGGAGCCCCTGAAGTTTAAGGTGTGTATGATGAACCCCTCACAGCTAGGTTGATGATAAAGAAAGGTATGATCTTGATCCAACATTGAGGAAAGAGGACAAGTATGACCTAGCATGGTACAATAAGTGATCTGCTCATGCCTTAATGGCTTTCTAGGGTTAAGTAGGCTCGTGTGGATGTAAACCCTAGACCTAAGAGCTTTTGTGACCTTAGAGATAGTTTTCCTCCCATCCTGGGAGAGGGACCCCTTTGGAAGGGTGTATATCAGTTTTGTTGGTTCAAGGTAACCTAAAGAGATCTCATAGGATCTTGAGAAGCTTAGTGAAAGGTACATGGTATGGGCATGAATCTATAGACCCATAGATATCCATCTCTATTGCATGTGAATGTGTTACCATGGAGGTAACCAGTATGGGGCTGACCAAGGTAGGAAGGTTGCCATGATGCCTATGAAAGGATGAGAGCCAGCCCATACATGCAGAAAGAGAGATGATGAAGACTTGGGTAAGGTTCTAAGTGAACATGTACTATAATGGAGAATCCTAAGTCTATCCTAGGGTCAGGTAGGGATAAGACCGATGAAAGTAGGAGTTGCCTAATTCCCCAGTTTCACATGACCATAGGGTCGGGAGGTAACAGCTAACATTGTCTAAGGGCCATGGGTTAGGAGATTGATCACCTTCATGAACTCATAGGACCCAAAGGGCAGATGAGTAGGTCACTCTCTTGATGCATAAGGGAAGAGGGATGACCCCAAAAGAGTCAGTACCCTATAGACCTAGAGGAGATAACCAAGGATATAAACCTCAGTCGGTTCAAGACTAGTTTTCTATGGAGGTAACTTTGATATCGAAATGTTTATAATGAAGAGACATATGTGGCACGTTGCAACTTAGATGTGAAGGTGTATTGGCAAGGTGGGATGTGCCATCTCTACTCTTGGAATAGGAAGAACTCTGTATTTGGACTGCATCCAAATGCTTATTTCCTCTTGTTATGGGGGTGAGAGATAGGACATTACACATGCCATACACCAATGATAAGAGATGATTTAGGTTGGAACATTATCATGAGAATTGGGGATAGAGAAGATAATCTACCCTGGTAAAGTGAATGATACAGGGACGGTTTGTAAACACTAAGAGGGAATGAGTTAGTCACCTTATGAGGATGTTTTTATCATGAGCTAAGTGGAACTTACAAGTTATACCAGGTTGAGTTTGATCACCATGATGATGAACTCCGAGAGTGTTCTTAATGAAGATAGACATAGAGTTTGAGGTGAGATGGTAAGTGAAATTCATGGAAGTGTATGTCTTCAATGTTACCTAATACCTAAGAATGTGAAGTGGTAATGGATGCTTTGGTTGAGATACATCTGACTTGAAGCTAGAAGAGGTTGTTTGGCTAACCCTAAGTTTGAAAAGGAGAGGTATTTGGATAACACACTAGATGTAACAAGATACATTGAAAAGTTAATGGTTGTTTGGTTATCCAGTCTAGTCCTTAATACAATAAAAGGATGGTGGTAGAACCTCAAGTGCACTTCTTTGGAAAAGAAGGTGATGAAACCCCGACTAGAGTGGTTTAGGGTTTCGGAGGAATCGATCTTGAGGAATCATGACTTACAGGAAGTCATGATTAAAGATCCCCATACACCGTGGTAAATGTCAATAACACTTTAAATACCTAAGATAAAGATGCATTTGGTATATGTCCATGTAAGCCAGGAGGTAAAGGACGAACCCCAGTAACCCAGTGTATCGATATATTGGACAAAAGAGTCCCCGAGAGGGAACGGGAACTCAACACTACGGATGTTGTGATAGGTCTTCCCTGGGCCAAGGAAGATCGAGATGCAATATGGGTTATGGTAGGTCGCCTTACCTAGATGACATGAGAAAGAAAGAGTTCTGTTAAGGGACAAATTTGGTTGAACTATCCATGAGAGAGATGGTTCAACTACACATGATGCGAGTTCAAAAGTTCATGAGTTGACCTAAAGGTTTCCTTCCAAAAGATGGAAGTAGGTGCATGAAGAACTCAATGTTAGTATAGTTTATCACCCCTAACTATGGTTAGTATGATCCAGACTAAAGGGTCTGATGAGGACATGTGTGCTCGTTCAGGGAGATATCTAGAGACAGTTCTCGTCCTATGAAAGATGTGACAATGACCACCATAGCCAGTATCGGGTTTTATAAGAAGCTCTGTAAGGGAGGTTGTGTCGGTCACCACATCAGTAAGGTGATGTTGGTGAAAGGGGCCACATGATGGTTAGAAAAGGACCATATGATGGTTAGAAAAGGGACCAAAGTGCGTGTATATAAAGTCACTTTGATTGTGTAAGGGCTGAAAGGAGCCTAAAGACGATGAGAGTCATGAGAAGATGCAAAGTAGATTGACATACAAGTTACTGTGGGAGAATATGTGACATGAAAATCCGACCCCTCTAAGTTATAACTAAGAGAGTTGAGTCCTTGATACATGGGTCCATTAGAGATGGATGGGTGGAGATGGTTAGGTTTTGACTTTACCCCTCAGGATAAAATAATATGTAACGAGTTCCATGTGTCCAAGTTAGAGCACTATGTGAGGTATCCGACCATGTGTTAAGCAAAGAACCTAGTGAGCCCCAAGGGAGGCTGACATGGCCTGAGTCACCTGTGCAGTTTATAGACACCGGGATGAAAGTACTTAGAGAAAAGAATATGTGATGATAAAGGTTCTGTGGAAACGCCATGAGTACGGCAAAGACACATAGGGGCCAATGATGGACATGGAAAAGTCTTATCCTGAATTGTTTGTTTGGTTGTTTGATTCATAGAATTTTGAGGACAAAATTCCTATAAGAGGGGAAGGATGTTACAACCCCAATTTTTGGGTTTGTTTGGTGAGAAATGTATTTTCTCATATTAAAGATATTTGAACAAAGAATGATATAATTTTTTTCAAATACATGGATTTCGTTTACAATAGCCTTGACGTTTGTGTTGTGGGATTTATTGGCTATTGGGCCCAATAACAAGGAAATAACAAAGAAAATACAATTAGCAATTGAATAATTGAATATTTGAGAAAAGGAAGAGGTAGAAACCTCTAGAAGGAAAAGAGATGTAATCCAAGGATGGATTTCATGCCTCTTGGGTTCCTTGGGTTCCAAGGAGTCCAAGGTTGCATAAAGAGTGCAATAAGAAAAGAAAAGATTAATTAAGTATTTCTTTATTAAGAAAGAAATTGAAAATAATGGTAAAATGTGGAAAATGAGTAGAAAGAGGCATAAATGAGATTCCTTAGTGAAATTTCGTATCCATGAGGTTGCTAATATTAAAAGGGATGCCAATGAGGAAAATAAAAGAGAAATGAAGAGAAATCCTCAAAAAGAACTATTTTAATAAGAGATAAACAAGATAATAAGGAATTATGTGAAATAATGCATTTAGATGAATCTAGAAGGATAATGAGTGTCCCATAAAAAGAATTTCGAAATAATAGGGTTCCTTGGGATCCAAGGAGTCCCAATAAAGAGGAAGGAAAGAAAAAATACTAAACTTGCAAAATATGAAGATAATGTAATATATTATTAATGAATTTTTGTGTTGTTTTCAAAAGGTGGTATTTTCCATTAGAAGGAAACATGGTCTCGTAGTAAATAATCAAAAGGCAAGTATAAGGAAGATAAATGTTGTAATTTTTGAAATCGTAAAAATTCAAGAAAAAGATATATCTAAGGGATGAGGGAGAGAGAGAGAGGATTTGCTCCTTATGTAAGGGAAGTTGTTTCCTATTAGGAAAGGAATTAAATGAACGTCTCGAGGCTTGGGTGCTCTCCCCTATATAAGTGGTAGAGCCAGCAACAATTCCAGAGGAGTTTCACATAACCCTCTCTTCCTCTCCTCCTTCTTCTTCTTTACGTAGAAACCCTAATCAAAAGAGTACAGGGTGGTTTCAGGAGCTTTAGCAGGCGTGGCACGATCCTGGTGGAATCACGAAGCTTCTACCCGGATCTAGGGTGGTTTTCCACCTTTCCCTGGCCGCCGTCGTCACGCAGCAACCTGCAGTGCGCTGCTAGGTCAGTCACAGTTGCAGGCCCGACCAAGGAAGGCCAGCCGCCCAAACCGCAAAAGGAAAGCACCTCCAGGTGCGTGAGCAAGCGTCGGAGGTCCACCTGAAGATCAGAATCCTCGCCGGAGCCTTTGGGACCGGGGACGGAGGGAGGGAACCCTCTCTGAGCTGCTACAGCGGCCGCAGGCCGTGATTCGCAAGGTTGAAGAAGGCAAGTGTCGTTGGACACTTTTGCCCCTCCGCGGGCTGTAGAAGGCGTTCAACTTACCAAGGGAAAAGTTGTCCTTTCGTTATGTTTCCAAACCCAGCAAAACGCGTTACATGAGCCAGGGCGACATGGCGTTCTGTGATTGGTCCAAGTAAGTTGATTTTACAAAAATCATATCTCCTAATTCGTAGCTCGGATGACAAAAGTTTATATATGATTTTTGATCAGAAGAACCTGAGGAATCTAATAAAAATAGTTTAATAGACTGAATCTGATCATAGTTCGAAGTGTAGTGTAAATCATCATCTTTAATGAATTAAAGATTAAGAAACCCTAATCTGATATGATTAATGTGTTTAATGGGGTTTAATGGATCTTTAGAGTTTATATTAATCTGTTAAATGTAAAAAGGAACATTGAGTTCAAAAAGGAAGAAGTTTGCACGTGATTAGTCTAATTTAGAGTTTATATGCTTGAAATTGGAAAAGTACATAAAGTTGTCATCTTTAATGATTTAACTAAGGAAAAACCCTTAGATTTGATGATAGATGGATAATTCAAGCTGATATTAACCTGCTGTTAGTAAAAGTTAAAATAGGATTTAAAAGATGATCTTTGTATATAGTTGGTTTAATTTAGGGTTTTATGTACGTGAATATGCCTTAATGGGATTAGAAACCCTAATTTATGTTGATATGAATTCTAATGATTTAATTGTACAAATCGACGAATAAAATGAAAATATGATGATTCGAAGATTAATTGAGTACCAAAGATCTTCAATGTGAATTATTTGGATAATTAGTGTTTCCTAGTGTATAAAAGTGGAAATAGTAATAAATAAGGTTCGTATATGTGAGTTGAACTATAATGAAATATGATTTGTCAGTTTGAAAGAAACTGAAGATGATAATTAGCCTTAATGTTTTGGATATGACCAAAAAGGATAAAGATAATAGTTTTAGTGTAAAAGAAACATATTAGACTTATTTGACATTCAATTGTGCCTATGATGCAGAAATTAGGGTTTGTGAACTAAAAGAGTATTAAAAGTGATAAATGCATAATGAAGGCTAAAACCCTAATAACACCCTAAAGTTGGCCTAGAAATCATAAGGTGGACTCCAAGTTGATCTTGTGGATGTTTGAATAAAACAATGACACTTGAATGTTATGCATTATTTTCAGGATATTGTTGATTGCTTGATTAATTGTGTTGAATGTTAATGCATGGACATCAAGTTACTATGGATCAGGTATGTGGTTACGATTATGAATAACCGCTATAGTTTCCCGATGGATTATCGGGTGTTTAATCGCATTGAATGCAACTAAACTGTTGGATGTTTATTTATTTCATACAACTATAAAGTGACTATGATTATCACTATAAATGTGCATATATAACTGGCTAGATCCGGGTCCACCTCTGTTACTTTGAAAAGGCTAAAAAAGGGGTAATCCTAGAGTAAGGTCTAGGTTACCATGAGTTAGAGACTCTTTAGCAAATCCCGAGTTAAGGAGTGGTCTACTTACGAGTAGTGCCATGTGACTCAACCCTAGAAACTGGTTCACTTATAGGTGGATCATGAGGGGTTTAATGGGGACAACACAGAGGATAGGGTACTCTTGGATCACGGAGTTATATCTAAAACGTAATATTGGTTGTTAAATAAGTAATTGAATTATAAGGAATTAAATGAACGTCTCGAGGCTTGGGTGCTCTCCCCTATATAAGGGGTAGAGCCAGGAACAATTCCAGAGGAGTTTCACGTAACCCTCTCTTCCTCTCTCTCCCTCATCCCTTGGATATATCTTTTTCTTGAATTTTTACGATTTTGAAAATTACCACATTTATCTTCCTTATACTTGCCTTTTGATTATTTACTACGAAACCATGTTTCCTTCTAATGGAAAATACCACCTTTTGAAAACAACACTAAAATTCATTAATAATATATTACATTATCTTCATATTTTGCAAGTTTAGTATTTTCTCTTTCCTTCCTCTTTATTGGGACTCCTTGGATCCCAAGGAACCCTATTGTTTCGAAATTATTTTTATGGGACACTCATTATCCTTCTAGATGCATCTAAATGCATTATTTCACATAATTCCTTATTATCTTGTTTATCTCTTATTAAAATGGTTCTTTTTGAGGATTTATCTTAATTTCTCTTTTATTTTCCTCATTGGCATCCCTTTTAATATTAGCAACCTCATGGATACGAAATTTCACCAAGGAATCTCATTTATGCCTCTTTCTACTCATTTTCCACATTTTACCATTATTTTCAATTTCTGTCTTAATAAAGAAATACTTAATTAATCTTTTCTTTTCTTATTGCACTCTTTATGCAACCTTGGACTCCTTGGAACCCAAGGAACCCAAGAGGCACGAAATCCATCCTTGGATTACATCTCTTTGCCTTCTAGAGGTTTCTACCTCTTCCTTTTCTCAAATATTCATTTATTCAATTGCTAATTGTATTTTCTTTGTTATTTCCTTGTTATTGGGCCCAATAGCCAATAAAGCCCACAACACAAACATCAAGGCTATTGTAAACGAAATCCATGTATTTGAAACAAATTATATCATTCTTTGTTCAAATATCTTTAATATGAGAAATTACATTTCTCACCAAACAAACCCAAAAATTGGGGTTGTAACAACCAGTATGATGTGAAAGATCTGTGGATCTGATAAAGGATGAGAGCCCAGTTGAGGTGAAGTCCTCTGATGTTGAGATAAGGGATTCCTATCCCATGGTGATGATGTAAGCCTTGAGAGGTAGTGACCTTTTGTGATGAGGGATTGAGATCCCATGATAATTTGATAATGATAGTAATAATGTAACTCAATGTTGTTTATGTTTTACAACTTAGTTGCCTAAACAATCCACTTAAAATATACTAATTAATTACAGTGGAACATATCATGTAGTTTTCCCCGGCCATAGATCCATCGTTGTCACTAGCTGGTGATGGTGAAATGGGTTCTCATGTGGGTTAACCCAGAAGCGCATATTATTGAATATGTGTGGTTTCTCCTAGCCAAAAATAGGAGCATTCGAGTGCAACTGCGGTTGCAGACTCATGATATTTGTAGCATGGTGAATAGGCCCATGGTTCAGTGTGATAGAGAATGAATACATTCATGGCTCAGACCACGATGATCAGGCCTGTGGCTCAAGGTATACTAGCGCCGAGACTTGTACCAAGGCGTGTTAGAGATATGGGTAGCTTACGGAGCTGACCCTATGACTAAGGCCACTTAAGCATGAGATTGTGGTCCTGCTTTGGTTTTTGTGCACTGACCATGAGGAATAGAGGTCGTGGAGTCTGTCTCTTCCATTGACCTTGTATGGCACCGGCTTGGACTTCACAGCCGATGGTTGGATTTGAGCGGTACGGCTCACTTCCTCAGGGCATAATAATACACAATCCAACCGAATAGTATATACTGCTTAGGGCAAAACATGGAACATCAGTTGAGGCCTTGCTTGTGTAGTTGATCTAATTATACGTTGTAGTTATTTGTACGTTCCTGATGTTTTGTGATAAGTTCTTATAAAACTTTTCTTGTAAATCATGTTCCATAAAAAATACTTAGTTATATGCCTCCTAGATATCTTGGTAAGTTTGTTAATAAAATAAGTTCTGCTCAATATGCTACTCATTTAATCTGCTTATATCAGTTATCTGATGTGCCTGCTTTAGTTTTTCTGAAGTTTTATAGTTTCAGCGGGGAGTTATGTTTCTTGCTGGGACTGGGTGTCTCACTCTGCTGGTTTACAACCTTTTTAGGTGGCTGCACTATATGTGGTGGTGGTCGTGAGGGTGCGGCCGAGCAGCAAGAAGAGCAGTAGAAGGCAAGAGATGGATATGTTGCTTTTTTGGTTGTTTTGTTGTAGAATCCTAGAGTCGTCCCTATACTCTCGGGTCCTCAGAGACATTTTGACAACGTTTCACTATGTATAGATGATGTATCTTGTCATATCCTTCTATTGGCCTTACATGGCCTGTTATGTATGTATAAATAGGAGATGAACTCTTGTGTTGACAGGACAGCTGGTTCCTATAAGCTGTGCATATATATCAAGGTTATGTATATTTATATAACATGTTTCCTTGCATGATGAGGATCTGAATGTAATGGTTTCTTTGTTATCTGCTTTCCGCAATAGGTTTTAATTAACCCATGTTTTCAGTAATATGTGGTTTATGGTGTTTCCGCACGTTTTCGCGTGGCATTTCATTTTCCGTGTGATAGCGGGATGTCACATAGGATGTGTGCTGATGCAGGAAGATCATGTGGTTTCTTTCGTTTTGTGACAACTTACGAAATAGGAGGAGAATTATCTGACAGATGATTTGGAGCTAGCAGCGGTGGTGCATGCGTTAAAGTTTTGGAGACATTATCTTTATGTGGTAGTGTGTCAGATCTTTAAAGATCATAAGAACTTGAAGTACATCTTCTCACAGAGTGAGATGAACATGCGACAGTGTTGCTGGATGGAGTTGATCAATAGTTACGATTGCACCATTGAGTATCATCCTAGTAAGGTGAACGTGGTAGCTGATTCACTTAACAGAAAGTCTTCTTCTCTTCCTATGAAGAAGGCACAGTTGAGTTCCTTGGTGTGACATAGGTGAGATGTGTTCATCTCTTTGTGGAAGATGAATGTATAGTTGGAAGTCTCCTTGTTGGTAAGACTATTGGCATAGATGCAAGTAAAGCCTACGTTGAGGCAGTAGATCAAAGACGCACAGCAGACATATGCTTCAGTTCAGTTGATCAGATCATAGTTTGGTAACGAGAAGCATGATGGGTTCCATGAGTCTGAGGATGGACTAGTTTATTATCATAGTAGGATGGTGGTCCCCGATGTTGATAATCTGAGAAAGCTAGTGCTCGAGGAAGCGCACACGTCGATGTATGCTATGCATCCAGGTGTCACCAAGATGTATCATAATCTGAAGGATCTATATTGGTGTCCTGGCTTGAAGAGGTATGTAGCCGAGTTTGTGGCTAGGTGTGCGATATGCCAGCAGGTTAAGGATGAGCATCATAAGCCGGCAGGTACACTGCAACCCATGTCGATACTGTAGTGGAAATGGGATCATATAACCATGGATTTCATAGTTGGTCTGCCAAGTACAACTAAGAATCACGATTCCATTTAGGTGATAGTGGACAGGTTGACAAAGTCTACTCATTTCATACCTATGAAGACAATGTATACAGTAGAGAAGCTTGTTCATGTGTATGTGGATGAGATAGTGCATTTGCATGGTGTACCCACAACAATAGTTTCTGATAGAGGTCCCCAGTTCACGAGTCATTTTTGGGAACAATTGCACAAAGCGTTGGGAACTTAGTTGAGGTTCAGTACCGCTTTCCACCCACAAATAGATGGATAGTCTGAAAGGACTATTCAGACTTTAGAGGATCTTCTCTGAGCTTGTGTTATGAAATTCCTAGGTAGTTGGGACGTGCATCACAATTTGATAGAGTTCTCCTACAACAATAGTTACCCGAGGAGCATCGACATGGCTCCTTATGAGGCTCTATATGGAAGGAATTGTAAATCTCCTTTATGCTGGTATGAGTCAGGCGAGTATCAGCTTTTGGGTCCTGAGTTAGTGCAGCAGACAAAAGAGAATATCAAGGTGATACAACAATATTTGAAAGCGGCACAGGACAGACAAAAGTCATATATAGATAATCTCTGACGACCTCTAGAGTTCTAGGTGGGATACAAGGTGTATCTCAAAGTCTCACAATGGAAAGACATGTTGAGGTTTGGTCGGAAATGCAAGCTGGCACCTAGGTTTATGGGGCCATACCTGATAATAGCATGTGTTGGAAAGGTAGCTTACAAGTTAGAACTACCGCCAGAGTTGCACAAGTTACATCTGGTAGTCCATGTCAGTATCTTGAAGAAAAGTCACCCGGGAATAGAGATAGTGATACAACCAGTTGAGGTTGAGCTTGATGAAGATGTGACCTACGAGGAAGGACCATTGTTGATTATTGACAAGTGAGTGAAGAAGTTGAAAAGGAAGGGTCTGGTTCTTGTGAAGGTTCTTTGGCATCATCATGGCATTGAGGAAGCAACATGGGAGCTCGAGGAATAGATGAGGAGGAAGTACCCCTTGCTTTTATCTTTGAATTTCGGGAGAGAAATCCCTTTGTAGAGGTTTATGGCTTGTAAGGACCCTAACTTTTGTTTTGGGCTTACCCTATTTGCTTTTCCTAAACCTTATGTTTAGATGCTTGCTAATCACTTGTGGTTGTGATTAGGGTTTATTTGTGCTTTGTTGAGAGGATGGGTTGGGCTCTTTGCTTGAGTAGCTTTGGGCCTTATTGATCCTTGTTGGGCTTTGTTTTGCCTTATTTTTCCTTGTTGGGGCTTTGTATCGAGCAAGACCAAGTGTATCTTGCAAGGCTTAGTGGGTGTGCTAGCCAAGGAGGTTGTATCATTTGAGGGTGAATGAGTTTGCTCTTGGGCAACACACATCTCCCTTCTAGCTTCGTTTGTGTCACCATCTTCGGACAAGTGGCAGTTGCTTTGCTAAAAGAGTGGCAACACATGGCCATTGGTTTTTGGGGTGCTTGCATGTGGCACACTCCTTAAATAAGTGTGCTGGGGGTGGGTGGCACCTTGCCTTGCTCTCCCACTTCACCCCATGGTATATATACGGCCCTCTCCTTAGTATCTAAGCTCTTTAAATCCTTTAGCTACTTTCCTTCTTCCTTTGTGGCCGATACATCCCCCTTGGTGGAGCTTGGTGGCCGATACCCTCTTCTTGGTGGACCTTGGTGGGAGACAAGCTCAAGCCTTCTTCTTCTTCCTCTAGTGGTGGTCGAACCCTAGAAGGTGTCTTGCTTCTTTGGTGGTGCTTGGAGCTTAAGGATGGGTGCTTGGAGCTATGGAGCTTGAGCTTGTTTGAGGCGGGTTACATGACTCCTAAACCTATCTATACTACTTCTTTTTCATGTTGCATGCTATATATCTTGATCGACCATGTCTTCTTCTATCTATGTTGCTTGCTATAATGGTTATGAGGTTGCTCTAGATAAACCCTAGATTTTGTATCTTGGTTTTCCTTGGGTTGGTTGAACCATGGAGGTGGAGTTCTTGGGGTAAAACCCCTCTCTCTTAGTTGTTGAGAGGTGAGCTTAGGGTCTCCTAATCCATTAGGGGGATGAGCTTGGGTTGGTTCGCCGATATGAGGAGATGGACTTCCTTGTTGCCCGATAGGTGATGGAAGTTGTGCAATACCCCTCTCTCACTTAATTATCTTGAGAGGTGAGCCAACTCTCTTGATCTTTTAGGGCTTCTTGGTGGCAATCTTGAGGTTGAAGATGACCAACATGATATGGCTTTAATCCTTGCACGATACCCCTTTATGATGAGTTGCCTGATACCCCTCTCCTAGGGTTGAGTCTTGGGCGATATGATTAGAAGTGTTCTTTATCCCTTTTACCTGATATGAACTCCTGCCTAAGTTGGTGCTTGTGGGCGTTATGCCTTTGGCTGACATGATGCTTGGTAGGCATCTCTGTTTTGTGCCTTGGGCGATACATATTGGTTTTGGTGTTGGCCGATATGGTGCTTGGGTGGTGGAACCGTAGTT
This sequence comes from Alisma plantago-aquatica, assembly GCA_963693085.1. NCBI lineage: Eukaryota > Viridiplantae > Streptophyta > Magnoliopsida > Alismatales > Alismataceae > Alisma > Alisma plantago-aquatica. The sequence continues at coordinate 304,951,573 of OY856409.1, forward strand.
AGGTGCCCTAGTGTTAACCGATATGTGGTGCCTTCCTTGTGGGACAATAGGTTACCTTGGGCGCCATGGTGTCATTTGTTAGTTGTGTGCTTGTTGGGCAATATAGTGGTGACCTTGGGCATCATAGCCTTGGATGATATAGTTGTGGATGACATGACCTTGTTGGTTGCCCGACATAAAACCCTAACCCATTATGGGCGATGGCCAATATGTGACACCCATATGTTGCCCGATATCATCTTGCACCTGGTTGCCCGATATCTATTAGTGCACGATACAACTCTTGGCCCCTGGTTGCACGATATCCCTTGTCCATGGGTGCATGTTATGCTGGTGACTGATATGGGTGGTTTAGTGCCTTAGGGTTTTAATGCCCTAGTCGATAGAGATTTGGTGAGGGATGTGACCCTGGCCGATACCTCCTTGGGTGAGGAGTGGCGCTACCAGCCACACCTTTGGTGAGGGTAGGCGGTACCATTGGTGAGGGTTATTCCTAGCTCGAAAGCTTAGGTTGGTGAGTTTGGTTATCTTATGCCCGCACCTTTGTGGATGATGAGTTATGAATGATAGGTTGTGACCAGTGATATGTTTGATAGCTAAAGTTGGTGCTAAGAAAGATTATAAGATACATGTTTATGTTCATAAGATAAATGTGACATCTGTTTCCAAACATCGATTAAGATTAATGCGGAAGCAATTGTTAGCAGCGGAATTACTGAAAATCACTCAAAATTAAAAAATTTTACAAAGATATCCATAAACTAAAAAATTCTTTTCATAAAGAACCAAAGTAAGTTATTTACATCTCGGTTCATCAGTACATCACTGGTGTCATCTCCTTCTCGAAAGTTACAAGCATCAACTGCCCTGTTAAGCTATATAAGGGCAGTATAAAAATCTCGAGGTATCAAGCCAACATCTTAGATTAATATTCAACTAACTACTGACTCCTAGGACCTGAGAGTACAGAGATGACACATAGGACTCTCTATTTATAGAACATGAAAGCCAGTGTCTCCACCTGAGGATTCACTGTTGTCCTTGTTGATGCTGCTGTTGCTGCTGTTTTGCACCCAATGTAGGGTTTCTGCCTCTTCCTCAGCGTCTACCTAAAAAGTTGAATCTCACGGGGGTGATAAAATTGAAAATTGTCCCAGTGAGAGATATAACTCTCCGCCAAAAACATTATTATTGCATATAATAGAATAAAACTGAGCAAAAGAATCATAAATATTCAACAACAGCTAAACCATTGACTATACTATTTATAGCAGTAATCTCTATTCAAGTTATTTTAGCTATGTCTTGATAAGGTAGCATGTCATTTATTCAATAAGGAGTATGAATAACATGTATAGCATTTATCCAACTAAGATATACTAAACAATGTATCATCAACCATTGATTCCCGTATTTCAAATCTAAGAAAATATGCTACACGGCTGATTACATTTTACAATCATAGCTTAAGCCCTGAGGAGATGAGGTATACCGCTCATACTCCAACCGACCATTGCTAAATCAAAACCGGTACCATACCTAGGTCAATAGAAGAGTTGGATTCCCATGACCTCATCTTCCTCAGTCAGTGTGAGGACCAAATGCAGGACATCTTGTGTCTCTGCTAAATAGCTTTCCAGGTTATACTGGAAACTTCACTATTAGAGTTACAATGGCATGTTGTACTCTCTTCGCAATCAAGAGATTTCATATTTATCTCACATCGATTCGGCATTAACATCATCGGGAGATTTGTGATACATCCATCCCGACATATATATATATATATATATATATATATAATGAAGGATTGAGAGATTTAATGTTTATCTCACATCAAATCCTCCATTAGGGCGTAAGCATATTCGCACCCATAACCCCCACAAACTCAAAAGTATACCCTCTAGTAGTTCCTGTAAGAAAACCTGTTTCACCATCACCAAACTGCTGACGATGATGGATCTATGGTCAGGGCTCTACATGATATCATTTCACTTGATTATTTAAGTACATGACAATATTCTTTTAGCATTAAGCATGTTTTCAAACATAAACCATTATAATAATTGCTATAAAGAATGAGTACTATTTCTATCAAGTTCTTTTCACAGCTTTATTAACATTGGGATCTCAATCTCTTATCATCTCATCATCATGATTCAAGAATATGGGTGTTCAAACCCTGAGTTCATCAAAACATTTGTTACCACTTTAACATGTAACTTAATGCCTTCTGGTCATCTGACCAATGTAAACATGATAATTGCAATGTAGGTATTTTACATGGCTCTTGAAGCCCATTAATATCTCTCTTTATCTCTCTCTAGGCAACACAACATATTATGGCTCACCAGACCCATAAAACAATTTCAATATTAAGACATCATAGCTCATGCCTGGCTATGTCCAACATCTCATGAAACCTGCATAATTAGAGCACATAATAATAATTATATCAATTACATATCAACACTATGCATACAAATTATAGCATCACTATTCAAGAGTAACACCACTATTCTCTTACTAGGGTTAGGGTTTCCTTTTTCATTTCAATCAAGGTTACTCATCCCCTTTGATCAATTAGGAACAATGATTCATCATTTCATTGTCCAAGATTAGAGTTTCATGCTATATAGTATAGCTCAAAATTAGGGTTTCACATACACCTTTACCATATTTAGAATTAGGGTTTACTATTCACATCAGATTACCATAGATTAGGGTTTATATTAAATACCCCACAATTAGGGTTTACTATTCACATCACATTACCCTTGATTAGGGTTTATATTCAATACCCCACAATTAGGGTTTACTATTCACATCACATTACCCTAGATTAGGGTTTATATTCAATACCCCACAATTAGGATTTACTATTCATACAAATTAGGGTTTTGGACCAAAATACCATGAATTAAGGTTACTCATGTCATTACTCTAAATTCATATCACATTATCTTCCTAGATTAGGGTTTCATTCAGAATTGCCCTAATTTAGGGTTAGGGTTCAATAATCTTGTCAATTAGGGTTTATGCTCATGATTAGGGTTTCATGATCTCTTTGCTCAGGATCATACCCTTAATCACCACATGAATCATACTTATGTATGAATTCCATTCTATCATCCTCTCAACTTGATTAGGTTATATCAACCTTTCAATCAAGTACATAGAACTATGAATGACATAGTGTACTAAGTTTTTGTTCTTATAAGAAATTAGGGTTTATCCCTTTAATGATTGTACTTTTAGGATTTCAACTTGTGTACCTTCATTGATTACCATCACTATCAATCATTGGATCATTGGAACAATCATCACCTTCAATTTCTAAATGATTGAATCACAATTGACCTTTATTTGGTTTTGAGGTTTCATCACCAAACGATTTTGAAACTATTTGATCTCCAAATGATTTTGAAACCGTTTGACCCCAAACAGTTTCAAGACCATTTGGACTCAAACGGTCTCAAGACCGTTTGGGCCAAATTAGTTTCAAAACCATGAGGGTTCTTTAGATAAACTCATCAATCAATTGAACATTCTTTGCTACGTTGAAACCTTCAATTGATTGAATTGTTAGAGTTCAACAATTATTGGCCCTTGGACTTTCAATCCTTCAATCACCACCTTTGACCATCCATGCGGTCTTTATTTGCTTGACCTCATGCGGTCTTGAGGTGTTTATCCTCATTCGGTTTTGAAACCGAATAGAAACTTTGTGCTCAAAACCGTTTAACCAAAACATTCATGAGATTGATTGGGCCTCAAACGGTTTGGGATCGTTTGGTCCCAAATGGTCTTGAGACCGTTTGGTCTGAAACATTCTTGAGACCGTTTGGACTCAAACGGTCTTGAGACCGTTTGGTCCAAACCTCCTCTAAACTGAATGGACCAAATATGGTCTCAAACACTTATATTGATTTAGGGTTTCCAAAGTTGATTCCCTCATCGATTGAATTCATATAACCACTCTCCAATTGAACCTAGAATCATAATCCAATTGAATTTAATAAATCATCCTTCAATTGATTTGACTTTCAATTGATCATCAATTAAGGTTTTGAATTCAATTGGATTAGGATTTGAAATCGATGAACCTTCAATGTTAGTCATTGTGAAACTATTTACTTTGAAATCATTGGACCTCCATTCAAATTGGGTATGACCTGACCGCAAACGGTCTTGAGGTTGTTTGGATGACCTACAAACGATCTTGAGACCATTTTACCATTCCAACATGAAAATTGGTGGAATCTAATTAGGGTTTAAGTCATTGGAATGATCACCAAATCAATAATTGATTACATTACAATTTAGCATCTTTGGATCTTCAAATACCCATCCATACTCAACCCTAGACATCCAAACGGTCTTGGTTGACCTCCAAACGGTTTTGAAACCATTTGGGTGATCTCCAAATGGTTTTCAAACCGTTTGGGTTAATCAACCCAAAGTTCTAAATCAATTAATTAGAAAACCAGCACTTAACCCGATTAGGGTTTGCTACTTGATGGACCTTCAACTAATGACCCCTTTGAAATTAATCAATTATATATAATAGGTCATCAACCATAATTATTAACATCAAATCTCCAAATGGTCAACCATGGTCAACTCTTCCAAACGATTTGAAACCATTTGCTCCCAAACGGTATGATGAAACTGTTTACTTCCAAACGGTTTTATTGAAACCATTTGAATCAACTTGTTGAAACCGAATGGAGTAGAATTTCCTTGGGAAATGTGTCCAATATTATGTCATCATAGTCCACCTTCGTTCCTTCAAAATCTACTGCCATTTTCCATGGAATTACAGCAATGAATGAAAGGAGTTCAAAATAGAACAAAATGAACAACAAATCATGGAGAATTGAATGCAATATCAATGTTTAAGGGTTTAAGTTATATAACCCACCTTCTAATATGATTCCAAGCTTCAAGATCAACGCCTCCAATGGTGGATGAGGCTTTGACAACTGCCCAAGGTCCGTTCTCAAGCTTTTGGATGAAATAGTTGGCTAGAATTGAAGATTGGATGGAGAAAACAAGAAATCAAGCATTGGTTTTCGGTTTCCACCATGAAACCAAGGTGAAATAAGGTCAAGAACTTACCAACATGTTGGGGGTCGTCCGCCTCCTGTTCCTAAGATCTCTTGAGGTCGGCCAAAGCAAGAAGAGAAAAGGAATTCCGAAAAATATCCTTGTGTGGGTAGGAAAAGAGATATGTATAAGGAAATTCAAGGAAAGAGAAAATGGAATTAATTCCTTTAATTTCCAAAATTATTTCCAAAAATTCCCCCTCAATTCCTTGGACACGAAGCCTTCTTCTTCCCATTGCAAAACCTCTTCATTATCCAAGAATTAAAGGAAAAGAAATTATGCACCTTAATCATATTATGCTAATATCCCACTTTTAGTGGATAATACTTTTATTAACTTATTATGCGTGGGCCTTCCACTCAAACAAGATATTTTCGTGCCTTTTCAAGGAAAAAGCTCGTCCAACACTTAAAAAATTCATCCCTCAACTTTTGGTTGAAGGGATCTTTAATTAATATATTTCTTTTTGCATTAAATTGAATTAAAGTTCCCTTTATACTTATATCTTGATTATTTTAATGTCAAGATTCTCTCTCCTCCAAAATAATTCAAATGAGGCACCCCTCTCATTTTCTTTGCTCTACATGATGTCATGAAATATTATGGACCCTCTAGAAGTGGTAATTTTCATATTGAACCCTAGGTTTTAGGTAAATTGCACATTACACCAAAACTAGGTTTTAATGCACAAAGATTGCTCAACAAGCTCTATCTTGATGCTCAAGCTTGTGGAAGCCATACCATTGCATTATACTCATTCTTATGATGTATCAACATCTGAAGAACATTTTATCATGTACAATTTGCAAGTTAATCCCTCAACTTGGGTAATTTGCACTTTAGTCCAGAATTAACAAAATAATGCTTCAACATTATTAAAAAAGGACTGAATTGAAAATATAAGTTCCTCTTGAGCCTTAATTACTTTTCAAGAAATAAAAGCAAGCATCTAATCAACCTTATTAGGAAAAACACCAAGGGTTAGAACACAACCCAGGTCAGGGATGTTACAATAAAGGCATAGTGGATGCTCATGGTTTGATAACAATAATGTAATTTGTCTTCATATACAACTTGTGCTTCATGTAACTATGATCATGGATGTTGTTCCAATCATGTACTTTCAACCCTAATAACATGATAATCATAAATATCTATGTTTGGTGATTCAGTTATCTCTCTTGATATACATACTAACCATGCAGGTGAATCAAGTGAATCCATAGCAGGTAAGAGATATGAGGTGTATGTGTTCTGTATAACACTCAATGAGGATAATCCTTGTTGATAAGATAACATGTTTCACCAGTATGATGAGAAAGGTCTGTTGACCTGATAAAGGCTGAGTGCCTAGTTGAGGTGTTATCTTCTGATGTTGAGATAAGGGATTGCCATCCCATGGTGGTGAAGTATGCCTTGAGAGGCAGTGGCATTCTGCAATGAGGGATTGAGATCCCATGGTAATGACAGTAATAATGTAACTCGATGCAGTCTATGTTTTACAACTTGGTTACCTCAACAATCCACCTAAAATATACTAAGTAATTATAGTGAAACATATCATATAGTTTTCCCTGGCCATAGATCCATCATCGTCAGTAGCTGGTGATGGTGAAACAGGTTTATCCTACGGGATTACCTGGAGCACATATTGCTTGAATATGTGGGGTTTCTCCTCGACAAAAATAGTAGGATTTGAGTGCAACTGTTGTTGTAGACTCAGGATAGTTGGAGCATGGTGAAGAGGCCCATGACTCAGTGTGATAGAGCATGAATGCGTTCATGGCTCAAGAGAACAGTGATTAGGCCCATGGCTCAAGGTATAATAACATCGAGACCTGTACTAAGGCGGGCTAGATAAAAGGGTAGACTGCATGAGCTAACCCTGTGGTTGAGGCCACTCAAGCAAGAGACTGCGGTCTTACTTTAATTATCGTGCACTGACCATGAAAAGGTGACGTCGTGGCGTCCGGCTCTTCCATTGACCTTGTATGGCACTGGTTTTGGGCTTCGCAGTCGAAGGTTGGATTTGAGCAATACGGCTCACTTCGTCAGGGCATAATAAATCGTAATCCATCCGTATAGTATATATTGCTTAAGACAAAACACAGAACATTGGTTGAGGCCTTGCTTGTATAGTTTCTCTAGTTATATCTTTTGTATGTTCCTCATATCTTGTGATAAGTTCTTATAAAGCTCATCTTGTCAATCATATTCCATAAAGAATTATCTGGTTATATGCCTCTTGGTAAGTTATTGATAAGGTTAAGCTATGTTCTGTATGTTTCTTACATCAGTTACTTTCTTTATCTGAAGTTTTATAGTTTCGGTGGGGAGTTATGTTTCTCGCTGGGATGGTGTGTCTCACCCCACAGGTTTACAAACTTTTTAGGTGATCATGCTAGAGGTGGTGGTGGTCGTGAGGTTGAGGCCGAGCAGAAAGAAGAGAAGTAGGAGGAAAGAGATGGATATGCTACTATTTTGGTTGTTTAGTAGTAGAGTCCTAGAGTCATCCCTGTACTCTCAGGTCCTCGAAGGTGTTTTGATGACATTTCATGATGAATAGCTGTTGTAGCCTTGTATTTTCTGTTGTCGGCCTGATGCGACCCGTTATGTATGTAAAAACATGTGATGAACTCTTGTGCTGACAGGACAGCTGGTCCATATAAGTTATGGACATATATACATGCTTGTGCATATTTATATAACATGTTTCCTTGCAAGATGAGGATCTGGATGTAATAGTTTTCTTTTATCTACTTTCCATAATCAGTTTTTATTAACATGTGTTTTCAGTAATATGTGGTTTCATGGTGATTCTGCACATTTTCACGTGACGTCTCGTTGTCTGTGTGATAGTGGGATGTCACAATCCAACCGTAAGCAAAAGAAAAATCCCACAAGACAATGTGGAGACAGCCAACCAGAGTCATGATCGTCCTCCACCAGTGCCTCAATCCTCATCCACTTTAGCGGTCTGCCCAAGGATGACACCGTAATGGTCCTAGTCAACGATGAAACCAATGAAGGAAGATCCACACAAGAAACCTTGGATTCATTCTATTTCCAAGCAAGTGATCTAATATTTTCCTCTTCTAGCCCTTCTGGCTTTAATTGGGGTACACGTGGTGGAGGTGAAGGGATAATTCTTCATAATAGAATGATGTTTACCAAATGGTCAGCCCAGGAAGAGAGCGCAATAAGGGGAAGTTAGCTTAGCTTGTGGGAAATGATTACTATACCTCTAGCTCTAAAAAGTCCTTGTCATATGATGAATATGATTTGGGAGCCGAGGATTCTATGGAGGTGGTGACCAATGCTTCTGACCTCCTTGCTACTATAAATTAATTGACCATTTGGTCTTTTCTTCCATTTTGTTTCTTTATGATGAACATCATTTGTTGGATCATCCAAAGAGCTGGCTCCAAGGATAAAATAAATCTTCTGAGAGAATACAAAAGGAGATACAAACTCCATGTTTTGGCTATTGTTAGACTACATTGAAGTGGTACAAAAGCTGAAAGTATCATAAAAAAGCTTGGATATACATTGTCTCACAAATTTGAGGCTCTGAGATTTTTCGGTGTGATCTGGATTCTCTGGGACAATCACAAGTGTACGATCCTCCAAAATCACATACAATATGTCCACCCGGAGTGGTACATAGGGAGACTGGGGAGGTAGAGGAAGGGGAAGGGGACGAGGAAGGCAAGGCTCTATTGTTACCTCCGGAAGGGGGGTGGAATCTAGCACTTCTAAATGAAGTTGATGGTGTGGAATGTCCGAGGTGCCTCTCTACTGGGAAAATAGAGAGTACTTCAGAAGATTTAGGAGGAGAAGGGAATACAACTCGCAATCTGCCTGGAGACTAGAATTAGAAGGGAGGTGAGCGAAAGGATCAAGACCCTATTTTTTAGAGGTTTGGAGTGCACCTCTAATATGGAACAGGTGGAAGGAGGTAAAATCACTGTGGGGTGGTGTCCTTTAGTGTGGGATATACAACCAATTTATGAATCAGATCAATTGGTCATGCTCAGTTACATCAACAGGGGTGGTTTTCACTGTGTCATCTCTACTGTTTATGGCTCAAACACTGAGAGTGATAGAAGAAGATTGTGGGAGTGCATTAGTAAAATGACTCAGAAGGAGCTCCCACACTTGGTGGTGGGAGACTTCAATAGCATAAGGAAGGTGTGAGTGAAGAAGGGGTACTGCCTGTTCCAGATTCCATCCTTGGGAGATTCAATGATGCAGTTAACAAAGCCAATTTAATCGAGCTTAACATGAGAGGGGGAGTTACAATGTGGCACAATAAGAGAAGCCCTATCAGAAGGATCTCTAGCAATATAGATAGAGGTTTGGTGAATGTGAGATGTCTTGAGATTTACTAGAATGCCTCTATTGCTTTAGGAGCACATCCCAACAGTGATCATGCGTGGATGGAGATGGATTGGAGAAATACTAGTGTGCCTAATCGACCATTCAGATTTTTAAATCATTGGATTGAGTGGCCAAACTTCTTTGAGAAGGTCAGGAATGCTTGGGAGGGGGACATCCATGGCAATCTGATGTATGTAGTCATCGAGAAGCTGAAGAGGGTCAAGCAAGCTTTGAAGACTTAGTCCAAGGGGTTAATCAACCTAGACAATCTAATAAAAGAAGCGAAAATAGAGTTTGTTGCAGTGTCGAAAGATCTGAGGAATGAGCCAACTTGTAGTGATAAAATGGAGGATGAGAGTAGAGTTGGAAAATGCCTCTTGCAACTAGAGAAGGCCTAGGAACTATATTACTGGCAGAGGAGTAGATTAAAATGGATTAAAGACGATGATACTAAATCAAGAGTTACCATGCGGCTGTTAGGAAGAATGCCATGTGAGACCACATTCATAATCTCATTGATGGAGAGGGTAATCTGGTTGATGAAGTTGATAGAATGGCTAAGATTACAATAGAGTTCTTCTCGGACAGCTACAACTGTGATAACCTGAATGTTAGAAACATAGTGAGCTCCAAGCTGCAGAATAAAATGACAGACAATATGAACAGGAGTCTGCTGAAGCTAGTTGATGATGAAGAAAAAAAAGGTTATGCTTGCAATTGGGGCCTCTAAGGCCCCGGGTCTAGATGGTTTTAATGCAAAATTTTTCCACAATTGTTGGGAGATCGTTGGACCTGATATATGTAGAGCAACCCGGTGGTTCTTGGTGGGTGGTAGGATGGTACGACAAGCAAATCATGTGTTCATCAGACTAATCCCAAAGGTGGCCTCTCCTATGGAGATCACAGATTTCAGACCAATAGCTTGTTGCAATGTGATCTATAAAATCATTTCGAAACTGATTGCGTCGTGATTGAAGTCGTTACTCCCCGGCTTTATATCACCAATTCAAGCGACCTTTGTGAAGGCACGTTCCATATCGGATAACACTCTGTTTGCTAAGGAATTCCTGGTGGATTTTGGAGTTAAGAGTGCCACAACAAAATCCTGTATCAAAATGGATATATCTAAAGTGTATGATCATGTGAAATGGGATGCTATCTGGAGTTCGCTTATAACTCTGGGTTTTTCACAGAGATGGATTGAGGCAGTCAAACAATGTGTGCAAACTACATCCTACTCTGTCCTGATCAATGGGGGTGTCGTATGGACTATTTAGAGCTTCTAATGGCCTAAGATAGGGTGATCCGTTATCCCCACTCTTATTTACTATAGTTATGGAGAACCTTACACAACTGACTGATTTGGCGGAAAGGGAGGGCCACATTAAAGCTTTCAAGGTGAGGGGAGTGAAAGTTTTGACACATATGATCTTTGTAGATGATGTCTTGTTCTTTAGTGTGGGACACTACAAATATCTCAAGAAGGTGAAGGATCTGATGAAGGAGTTTGGGTTGCTGTCCAACCTTTATATGAATGCTATAAAATCCAATGTTTTTCTCTATAGATCGTGTGATAGCAGAAGGGGGAGACTGAAAGAGGCAATTGGCATCCCTCTAGGTAGGTTCCCTACTAAATACCTTGGGATTCCAATCTCAAGTGGAAGGGGAAGAGGGGTGCACTATCGAGAGTGTGTAGATGACCTGAGAAGCACTGTCGAGAAGTGGTGTGGCCTAAAAATTTCGATGGCAGGAAGACAATGCTCATCAAAACGGTCCTTATGGCGAAGATCTGCTACTGGTGCAGGAAGTCAGAGATGTTGAGGTTCATTCTAGAAAAGTTCATAAGTATCATGTTTGGGTTCTTATGGGTGGGCGGGGCACATGCTATGAGCTGGTGCACAGTTTCACAGCCATTGCTGGCGGGAGGCCTAGGCATCTCTTGTCCCACCTCAGTAGCTTGGGAAGCAGCTGCAAGAAGAGTGGATCGATTCCTTAACAACTCAGATTCCCTGTGGACTAGGTGGATGAAAAACTAGTATGGCTAGTTGGGTGACGACATGATCATAAGGGAATCGACAATCTGGTGCAAGATGAAGAAAATCCATAAAGAGATGGGCACGTTGTACCAACTGCAACAACAACAAGAGAACAATGACCTGATTAGCAAATCGTGGAAGATTAGGAAGCAGTTGCTGCATGTCATGTGGTATGATATTTTCTAGATTAAGCCCAGATGCCCGAAATAGAGCTTCAGATCCTATAGGGTGATCATGAGAAGACTGCCCACCTGAGATAGAATCATTAAGTGGGGTTTAAATTGCGATCCAAAATGCCTCCTATTCAACAATGCGAACGAATCGCACAAACACATCTTTTTTGAGTGTGATTTCTCGGCCTACTTGTGGAGAAGAGGCTTCCTTAAATGCGGTTGGGGTGGCCTGGCACCTCTAAACCTGGATGAGGCTGTGGAGTGGATGATTGAGAAAACAGGGAACAATACACAGAACATAATTTGGGGGGGGGGGATCTTCATCACTTCACTCATCTTCCACATATGGGGTGAGCGAAATCACAGGCTACATGGCAAGAGACCAAGGGATAACACAATCGGTTTTGATGTAATTAGTGATAGCATTTTGTAGTTTTTCAAAGTTAATCCGAAGAGCTTGGTCGGGATAGACTGTATGGCTCTGAGGATGTGGGGTCTCATGTAAAGCTTGTATAGTATACAAGGTTTTTATTGTGTCCACTATACTTTATTTTGAGATAGTAATATTTTACCTCATCTAAAAAAAAAGAGTAACTCGTGGTTGATTAGCTTCATTTACGGTAGTCCAAATCCTCAGAAGAAGGACTTGCTTTGGTATAGACTAGCTGGTCTCTCTTCCTCCATTTCTAGTGGTTGGGATTTGGTGGGTGATTTCAACACATTGTTGGACCCCTCTGAGAAACAAGGTGGGCGGGGCTTCGACCGCCATTCAAGTCTCAAGATTAACTCCTTTCTCTTTGCTTCTGGTCTGAATGATACAAATTCCTCCGGGCATTATTTCACCTACAAGAAGGGTTGTCTACTGGAAAAGTTGGAGAGAGTAATTGCCAATGTAAACCGGCTGTCTATTGAAGATGGAACAGATATTAGCGTCCTCTCTCGTATTCATAGCGACCACAATCCCATTTTAATAGACGTGCCCATTCTTCTCATCGACAACACTCCCATTTCAGAACCAAGATGAGCTAGAATCAAATCCCTTCCTTCAAGTCTGAGCTTCTTGTGACTTCGGATGGATCACAACTTTTTCTAGATGCTCTGTCTACGTTCCGTTCTGTAGCAATTAAGTGGGATATTAAACGCATCAAGCAACAACACAAACAAAAAGACATTCTCTTGCGTAAACTAGACAAATGTCAGGTACAAACTAGACCCCCTATCAACATTTCTAACCAGCATCTTTCTATTTATCTTCATGAGAAATTCAACACTATTCTACTACGAGAAGAAGCCGATTGGAAACAGTGAGCTAACATCAATTGGCTCCAGAATGGCAGTGGCAAAAATAATTGTTTTCAATCGTATGTCAAAGCTTGTCGTCATCACAACACGATTTCTCAGCTCCATGATGTTAATGGATAATAGATCAATTCACCGATGATTCTTAAGAATACCGTAAGGGTGTACTTCTACAACCTCCTCAATGCCCCGTCCACTTCTACGCCGAGAAGCCATCTCTAGATACATTGGAGTGTTTTCGGATCTTTTTTTTGATGTAAAAGGCGTGGTGTTTTCGGATCTTACTAATACACAAGCGCTGGGTCTTGCTCTGAGCGATTATGAGGTTTAGCATGTTCTCTTTCAAATGGCTCCAGAAAAAGATCCAGGACCTGATGGTATACACAATGTGTTCGTCCAGAAAAACTGGTCCCATGTTGGTGGTTCCTTCATTTCCACTGTACGCGAAGCCTTTCTCACTTGCAGGATTGATGCTAGAATTGTTGATTCTTTGATAGTGCTCATCCCAAAATATTCTAGTCCGAAATGTTTTTTTTTTTTTGATCAAGCTAACAAGTAGTCTAAAAGATGCTAGAGATCATAACACTGCTTTGATGCTCAAAAACATTTGGCAATTCATGAACGGCCGTCCAGCCTGTGGGTACGTGTCTTGAGAGATAAGTACATCCGCTGTGGCACCCTCTCAAAGAAGCCATGCTCTTCAGATTGGTCATTCATTAAACGCCATATCCCAATGCTAGAAGCATAGAGTCATAACACTATCAATTCAGTGCTAATACTAACGTCTGGAGAGATAACTGTATACTGGGAAAATCAATCCTTGATATAGATCAGAACATCCTTGTCCTTGATGACCTTGATGATCTCTTGGTACAATCCATGGCTCAGGTTGATGGAAGCTGGGACTGAGATTTCATCCACTCCCATCTTCCACCTCCCTCATGGAACCTACTTAAAAATGTGCTACCCCCTGTCACAGGCACCAGACCAGATTCCTAGTCCTGGCCCCATGAAGCCAGAGGCAATCTCTCTACAAAAATTGGCGTATGCATGGCTAAGACCGCACCCTCAAATCAACATGCAACACAAATGGAAAGATATTTTGTCCTTCTCTGCCCCTGTCAAGTACCAAACTTTTTTGTGGATTCTTAAGTATTGTGCTATATTTGCCAATGCTGAGAAAGCCATACGATATAAAACAAATAACAACATATCAACATATTCAAAATGAAACAATTTATCCTTTGTCCCAATCAAACTAACATTTTTTCTTCACTAGTGGCTATGTGCCTAATGTTCTACCCTCTATGAGAGAACAACACTTTCACTTGTGGGGGTAACCACTACTGGGGGCCTCTAATTATTCATTGTCCAATGCACAAGGTTGGGGGATATGACTCACTGAATCTATTGAACCAAAGATCTTAACCAATATTTCAAATTTTTGAGCCAATATCAAAATTGATCATTACTTCAACCATTCGACAATGTTCAACATTCAACATAGTCATGGTGACCTTCAATAAGGGTGAAAGGCGAATAACAAAATTTGTTCATCACTTTTGCAATATTAATGTAAATCGAACTCAAGAAGGAGATAAATGGTTCAATAACATACTCAAGAATTTAGTACCTATTCCAAATGAGAATTTCCAATCGGGATGTCCACAAGAATCAATGATTCTAATGTATCACAAATCTAGTAAGAGATAATGTACTACGGTTATTTGATGTTTCTTGGATTGGAATCACTCATTAATCATCACTAGGTGAAAATTAATTAGTATTTTTTCCTTTATTTGTATTTTAGGTTGTCACATTGTCTGTATGTTCCAATACTCCAATACTATAAGGTAGTAAATATATTATGTACCATATCTGTAACATCCCAGGATTTGAGGCCTCAGATAAAAAAACTCTTAAAAGGAATGATTGTACTACCCATATCACCAAGGTGCACCTCCTTTTCAGGGAGCCCATCTCTGAAGAACTCTATAGTTAAGCGTGCTCAACTTGGAGTAGTACTAGGATGGGTGATCAGTCGGGAAGTTGATCCTAGCTTGTACGTCAGTGTGGACAAAGTGCGCAGTTAAGGCTAGTGGTGGTCTGTGGGGCCATTCGTCATTCCTGGAACTCTACTTGAGCCTTGGGAAGTGGGTCTGGGCGTTACAAATGGTATCAGAGCAAAATTCATCTTTTTCGTGAAAAATTCATCTTTTTCGATCTTAATGTATCTCTTTATGATTACAGGTTAATATCAACTTTAACCATCAATTAAATCCTACTAATCACATTAATTATATCGAAATAGGGTTTCTTAACCATTAATACATCAAAGTTAACAACTTCCATTACTTTTCGAATTGAAAGTACAATCAAGATCCAATTATATTTTTAATATATTCCCCTTGTTGTTCTGAGAAACTTTCATATTTTATGCGTACTCATCCGGGCTACGGATATTTAGTTATGAATTTTGCATTAAAACCTCACCTGAGCCAATCCAGATCCGCCACGTCACCCTAAGCATGCAACGCGACTTGCCTTTGAGTTTATAACTAGATTACCATAATACCCCTGGTTAAGATATCGACTTCTACAGAACACGAAGGGCAGATTCGTCCAAACATCGAAGGTCGTCTTCCACCTCTGCTCAGTCGCGACGGCCGCCGTTTGGAGCCCTTTGTGGGGCTTCCCTCCCCTCCATAGACTCTAAAACTCTACGCCGACCTTCTCCCTTGGTCCTCCGCCCCTCCGCACACAAGAAGCACCCTCATATGCAGCCAACTCAGCCAAACACACACCCGCAAAGCTTGCACAATGTAGCTCCTATGGCAACCGCTTTGCAGGCCTATGGAAGGCGTTGCGCGAAGACCAAGGCAGTGGTAGCTTAGCCCACTAGTCTAGGGTTGTCGTGGAATCCTTTCGCCTCCATCGCGATGACCAAAACCACCCTTCCTTGCTCCGCGAATAGCACTACACCCTTGTTAGGGTTTACACGTAAAGAACAAGAAGAAGAAGAAGCAAGGAGGGTAAGTGGAATCCCTCGGCCCAGGGCTCCCTCTCCTTTGATAGATGAGGGTAGCAACATCCTATGATGCTTGCTCACAAAGAGATGAGATCCTTTCCTATTAGGAATTTGATTCCTTTACGAAAAGCAAGCTCTCTCTCTCATACCTCTTTAATATTCTTTCTCCTTTTGATGTTAGGATTTCGAAGATTATTTCCTTTATCTTACTTGTACTTGTGTTGGCACAAAATTATATACCTCCTTGAGTAGGAAATAATTCCTTTTAATCAATATTACATAATCCATTAATTATGTATTCACATTATTCTCTTATTTTGCAATTTTTGGTATTTTCTCTTTCTTTCCTATTTATTTCTCTTTTATTTTCCTCATTGGTATTCCTTTTAACATTAGGAATCCTTGTAATACGAAATTCTAATAAGGATTACTCAAATATACCTCTTTTCACTTGTTTCCCATATTTTAACATTGTTTTCAATTTCTTTCCTAATAAAGAAATACTTATTTGATCTTTTCTTTTCTTATTGCCTTTTCTTTGCAATCTAGGACTCCTTGGCACCCAAGGAACCTAAGAGGCACGAAATCCATCCTTGGATTACATTATTTTTCCTTCTAGAGTTTTACACGTATTTCTTTTCTCAAATTCTCAATTATTAATTGAAATTCCTTTTTATTGGGCCCAATAGTCAATAAAGCCCACAAAGCAACCAATCAAGGCTATTGTGAATGGAATCCATTTATTCAAAACAAAACATATCATTATTTGTTCAATTATCTTTAATATGAGAAATTACATTTCTCACCAATTGAACCCAAAAATTGGGGTTATAACATCCATCCCCTCTTATAGGAATTTTTTCCTCAAAATTCAATCAAACAAAACAAACAATTCAGAATAAGACTTTTCCATGTCCATCAAAGGCCCCTATGTGGATTTACCTTACCCATGGCGCTTCCAAAGAACCTTTATCATCACATTCTTTTCTCTAAGTTCTTTCATCCTGGCTTCTATAAACTGCACAGGTGACTCATGCCATTTCAGCCTCCCTTGGGGCTCACTAGGTTCATTGTTTAGCTCATGGTCTGGGTACCTCACATAGTGCTCTAAATTGGACACTTGGAACTCATCACACCTTTCTTTATCCTGAGGGGTAAGGTTATCCATAACCTTCTCCACCAATCCATCTCAAATGGACCCATGTATCGGGGACTCGTCTCTCTTAGCTATAAATTAGAGGGGTCAGATTTTCATGTCACATATTCTCCCACAGTGAACTGCATGTCAGTCTACCTTGCATCTGCTCATGACTCCCGTCGTCTCTAGGCTCCTTTCAGACATTGCATGATCAAAGTGACTTCATCTACACACACTGTGGTCCTTTTCTAACCATCACGTGGTCCTTTCACCAACATCACCTTACTGAAGTGGTGCCCGACACAACCTCCCTTATAGAGCTTATTTAAAACCCGATACTGGCTATGGTGGTTGTCATCACATCTTTCATAGGATAAGATCTGTCACTAGATATCACCCTGAACAAAGCACACCTGCTCTCATCAGACCCTCTAGTCTGGATCATACTAACCATTAGTAAGGGGTGATAAACTATATCAACATCGAGTTTTGTATGTTTCTACTTCCCCCTCATGGAAGTGAACCGCTAGATCATACTCAAAAACTTTTGAACTCATATCATGGTGTAGTTGAACCATCTCTCTCTCTTATGTAGTTCAACAAAATCTATCTCTTGACAGTACTCCCTTCTTTCTCATGTTATATAGGTGAGGCGATCTACTATAACCCATATTGCATCTTGACCTTCTTGGTCAAAGGGAGACTTACCACAACATCCATAGTGATGAACTCCCATTCCCTCTCAGGGACTCTTTTATCCTCTATATTGATACACTGGGTTACTGGTGTTCGTCCTTCACCTCCTATTATGCATGGCAACATACCACATGCACTTCACCTTAGACATCCAAAATACTACTGCCACTTACTATTTTTGTGGTACCAAGGTATATCATGATCTCCTGCATTGTTATGATTCCTCAAGCTTGATACCTCGGAAACCCTAAACCATTCTAATCAAGGTTTCATCACATTCCCTTCCAGAGAAGTGCATTTGATGCTCTAAACCATCCTTTCATTACGTCAAGGACTAGACAGGCTAACCAAACAATCATTAACTTGTTCAACCTATCTCATTACATCTGAGTGTTAGCCAAAACACATCTTCTTTCCAAACTTAGGGTTAGCCTAACAACCTCTTCTAGCCAAACTAGGCAGCTATATCTCCACCAGAGCATCCATTACCACTTCACATCCTTCGGTAGTAGGTAATGTTGAAGACATACTACCTCCATGTATTCTTCTTAAGTCCCATCTCAAACTCTTCATCAAGAAAACTCTAAGATCATCCTCTTGGTTATCAAACTCAACCTTGTATCACAGGTAGATTCCACATAGCTCATGATAAAACATTCTCACAAGGTGACTATCTTAATACTCTTATTGTTTGTATCTATCCATGTATCATTCACTCCACCAAGGTATGTTATCATCTCTATCCTCATACCTCATAGCAGCGTTCCAACCCACCTCATCTTTTATCCTTGGTGTATGGCATGTGTACTATCCCATCTCTCCCTCCCTTACCAAGAGGAAATAAGCATTTGGCGGTCGTACAAACACAAAGTTCTTCTTGTTCCAAGAGTAGAGATGATACATCCCACATTGCCAGTACACTTTCAAATCTAAGTTGAAATGTGCAACTTATGTCTCTACATCACAATCATCTTATTATCAAAGTTACTTCCATGGAAAACTGGTCTCGAACCTTCTTGGGTTTACACACAATCCTTGGTCATCTCCTCTAGGTCTATAGGGTGCCGACACTTTTGGGGTCATCCCTCTTCCCTTATGCATCCAAAGAGTACCCTACTCATCTGCCCTTTGGGTCCCATGAGTTCGTGAAGGTGATCAATATCCTAACCCATGGCCCTCAGACAATGATAGTTGTTACCTCCCGACCCTATGGTCATGTGCAACTAGGGAATTAGGCAACTCCTACATCCATCGGTCTTATCCCTACCTGACCCTAGGATAGACTTAGGATTCTCTTATAGTACATGTTCAACTTGGAACCTTTCCCAAGCATTCATCATCTCTCTTTCTGCATTCATGGGTTGACTTTCATCCTTTCAAAGGGATCATGGTGACCTGCCTACCTTGGTCAGGCCCCATACCAGTTACTTCCATGGTAACACATCCACATGCACATAGAGATGGTTATCGATGGGTCTATAGGCTCATTCTCATACCATGTACTTTTCACTTAGCTTCTCAAGATCCTATGAGACCTCTTTAGGTTACCTAAAACCAACAAAACTGGTATACCCTCTACAAGAGGGTCCCTCTCCCAAGATGGGAGGAAACTACAACTCTTGACAACAAGGTCGCAACCGTCCTTAGGGTTTATATTCACATGAGCATGCCTAACCCAACAACTACTAAGGCACAAGCAGACCACCTATTAAACCATGCTAGGTCATACTTGTTATCTCTCCTCAACATTAGTTCCACTTAGTTGTGAGGGGTTCATCAAACATACCCTTAACTTAAGGGGTTTCCTTTACCTCTACATATGAGGAGTACCATGATCGAAACTATAGAGACTCAAATCTCATCATGAGCATCGGGTACACGACTTCCCCTCTTAGGCCTAGGATCCTGAGGTTAACCTTCGGGTGTCCAACTGCATGCTCAATCTCTTAACCACGAATCTAGCATGTCCAAGATATGTCATGTACTTCTATGATCCTTTTACTCGAGCAACACTTCAGAGTTGAGTCCTCTTCCAGTACAACCAACTAGGTATAAAGCCTCACAACTGGTTACTTAAACCTCCACAGGGTCTAAGGCACTCTTTGTCTAATCTCAACAGGTAATACCTATACCATAGGCACATAGGTACCAAAAGCATCATCCTCTCTCCAGGGTTTGGTTTCTCTAAAGGCAACTAAGATATCGTCAGCCTCCAAGGATCGAGCATGAGGAAACCCTTATCATTCACTTAGGTCGCATCATCCTCAACTCCCCATTGTTCCTTAAGTTTTGGGGTATTAGGCTTCCAACCTTCTTGCCTAAGGTCGGCTCTCTCTCCAGAGCTAATCCTACAACCAACCTCTCTATAAGAGGTCCTTTCTTCATGAAGGATCAAGCTCATAAGCATGCCCCTACCTGAGTGAAGCCTATGCTCGAACTTATGTTTACTCAAGATTATCCATAACCCCTTATTCTTATCTCATAAGCCATCCATTATGATTCCTTTTCCAGGATTTCATCCTATTGTCAGCACTACTGACGTACACTGGGTGCAAGATATACCCTACTTGCCTAAGCTCATAGGGTTTCTATAGGTTATTCTCTAGCTTTATCCATGGAGGAGCTATCCTTCATTCTAACCTGCTCGACCCTTCCCAGGGTTGGGTTGCAAAAAGGTGCTAGGTCATCCAACCTCTCATGGCTCACATGGCATCCAAAGGCATGTTCATCCAAACACCCAGTCAACCATGACATCTAACTCATCATGTCATCTCTCTCTAACCTCCACTTAGGGTTAGGGTTAACATCATCCTTGGAGGATGTGCTAGGTCTCTACATTTAAGACTAACTCTCTCTAATCATCCTTCTGCCAAAGAGGTCTATCCTCAGGTCTCTCTTGAGGGAAATGACAACTCATGTCATACGACCTAAGCATGTATCTATCCGTTTATGCTTACTCTATTAAGCTTATGTCCATGACATCTTATTTACATGCTTTTTATTAATTTGGTGGAGGATTCCTTAATCCTTATCAAACTTACCCATACCTCAAGAGGGTGAGAAAAAGATAGAAAACTCTAATTCTTAAGGTCCTTAACAGAATTTGAGTTGAGAAAGGACGAACAAGATGAGAGAGTCCTAAAGGTATCTTATTTTGATTCATACCCTAAGACTTTGGCCAGGCAGTCACACAGATCTGGGGGTCCTCGTATTCTGACTAGCGGTTCGGAGGAAAATTTTGCCAGCCCTCATTCGTGATCCTTTTCTAGACACCTCTGTCTTTTGGATAATCCTCTAATAACTCCCTTGGGTTCTAAAAAATTTGTAAAATTTAATAATTATTAAAGATTAAATGAGGAACCTATGCTCTGATACCAATTGTAACGACCCCGCCTCCCGGTAACCCCCAATTAAGGGAGACCGAAAGGTCAGAGTCATTAACCAATAACCCAGATCAAAGGTTCAACAAATAATCAATAACAATTAATAAACTTTACCAACTAAACTGAAAATTGGTATAAAATAAAACTTTACTTACCTTTTTAAAAATTGGGATTTCTAATCTTCTATCCATGAAGATACTAATCTAACTAATCCTCCTGTGCACATTAATTCTCATTTAATTCTTCATATGCCAGTTTACTGTTTGTTCTTTTCATTTGTACCTAAAACGCCGACAAACAAAACGTCGGTCAGGAAGAAGATGGTATGTGGGGGAAACAATAATCGTGCAATTATGATAACAAAGTAATCAGTCAATTATCATTTAACAACCAAGATTATGTTTTAAGCCATACTACTCAATCCTTACTTATCCCTAACTCTGCGCTATCCCTGTAGTGGACTTGTATGCTACCTCTCTTATAGGTAGATTCTTACCCCCATGGTCCTACCTTACAGGTAGCCAATACCTAGGGTAATAGAGTCGCATGGCACTACCTGAAAGTAGCCCAATATCTAACTCAATGTGACTTGATGGACCTACCTCATTGGTAGCCATGTTCTAAGTCATCCAATGACCTGATGGACCTACCTCATCGGTAGCCATGTACTAGGTCAACCATTAAGCCACAGAGGGGACCAAGATCTAAGCTAGTAGGCACATATCTTATGTGATAGTCATAGCTACATTATAGTTTGCATGAATTAAATTCATCCAACAGTTTATTCCAAGTCATCGATGAAAACTTTGGAAAACTTTGAAAAACTAACTCGATATATTCATAAGCGTAACCACATACCTGTCAGGATGATTTTGAGACAAAATAATCCATGCAAGAAAGAAATCCAAACAAGAAAGCACACATATGAAGATCCTGAAATAATTATGCAATTCCCTTTTATTACTCATGTCATCAAGATCTATTAAATCTAGCTCGCTTCCTAGGGTTTCTAGTCCACTTTTAGGGTTTCCATTGCAATTAGGGCTTCCCTTCATCTTTTACTATTTTGAACCCTAATTATTTCAACATCTAATTCTCAGTTTTGGATTGAAGGCATAATTAACCATTAAATAAGTCCATTAAGCCTCTTTTCATTAAATATACCATTTTTATCCTCTTTAACCCATGACAAAGTCATTATACTTGTTTATCATCAATTTGTAGTTCATTATGCTCTAATACTCATATGAATGTTTATTTACCATTAATTCTACCTTGATTCATTCAAAAACCCTAATTTCTATATTAAGGTTATTTATCCACAAATTAGGAACTTTAATGCTTGAAACATCTTAGAATCATTATATCTCATCTGTATCCACTACTTTGAATCATTAAAGCTATTAAGAGTCGAATTTGCCAACATTAGGGTTTCAAGGCCCATTAAGGTATATTCATGCACATGAAACTCTAAATTAACTAATTTCATGCAAAATTCATCTTTTTCAATCTTAATGTATCTCTTTATGATTAACAGGTTAATATCAACTTTAATCATCAATTAAACCCTACTAATCACATTAATTATATCAAAATAGGGTTTCTTAACCATTAATACATTAAAGTTAAAAACTTCCATTACTTTTCGAATTGAAAGAAGAATCAAGATCCAATTATATTTTTATTAGATTCCTCTCATTTTTCTGAGAAACTTTCATATTTTATGCATACTCATTCGGGCTACGAATATTTAGTTATGAATTTTTCATTAAAACCTCACCTGAGCCAATTCGGATCTGCCATGTCACCCTATGCATGCAACGTGGCTTGCCTTTGATTTTATAACCAGATTACGATAATACCACTGGTTAAGAGATCGACTTCTTCAGAACGCGAAGGGCAGATTCATCCAAATGTCGAAGGTCGTCTTCAACCTCTGCTCAGCCGCGACGGTCGCCGTTTGCAGCCCTTCGCGGGGCTACCCTCCCCTCCATAGACTCTAAAACTCAACGTCGACCTTCTCCCTTGGTCCTCCGCCCCTTAGCGCACATGAAGCACACTCATACACAGCCAACTCAGCCAAACACGCGCCCGCAAAGCCTGCGCAGAGCGGCTCCTATGAAAACCGCTTTGTAGGCCTATGGAAGGCATTGCGCGAAGACCAAGGAAGTGGTAGCTTAGCCCACTAGTCTAGGGTTGTCATGGAATCCTTTTGCCTCCATCGCGATGACCAAAACCACCCTTCCTTGCTCTGGGAATAGCACTACACCCTTGTTAGGGTTTACACGTAAAGAACAAGAAGAAGAAGAAGAAGCAAGGAGGGTAAGTGGAATCCCTCAGCCGAGGGCTCCCTCTCCTTTTATAGATGA
Source organism: Alisma plantago-aquatica (assembly GCA_963693085.1). NCBI lineage: Eukaryota > Viridiplantae > Streptophyta > Magnoliopsida > Alismatales > Alismataceae > Alisma > Alisma plantago-aquatica. The sequence continues at coordinate 304,975,184 of OY856409.1, forward strand.
GGATAGCAACATCCTATGATGCTTGCTCATGAAGAGATGAGATCCTTTCCTATTAGGAATTTGATTCCTTTACGAAAAGCAAGCTCTCTCTCTCATACCTCTTTAATATTCTTTCTCCTTTTGATGTTAGGATTTCGAAGATTATTTCCTTTATCTTACTTGTACTTGTGTGGGCACGAAATTATATACCTCCTTGAGTAGGAAATACTTCCTTTTAATCAATATTACATAATCCATTAAATATGTATTCACATTATTCTCTTATTTTGCTATTTTTGGTATTTTCTCTTTCCATCCTATTTATTTCTCTTTTATTTTCCTCATTGGTATTCCTTTTAACATTAGGAATCCTTGGAATACGAAATTCTAATAAGGATTACTCAAACATACCTCTTTTCACTTGTTTCCCATATTTTAACATTGTTTTCAATTTCTTTCTTAATAAAGAAATACTTATTTGATCTTTTATTTTCTTATTTCCTTTTATTTGCAATCTAGGACTCCTTGGCACCCAAGGAACCTAAGAGGCACGAAATCTATCCTTGGATTACATTATTTTGCCTTCTAGAGGTTTCCACATATTTCTTTTCTCAAATTCTCAATTATTAATTGAAATTCCTTTTTATTGGGCCCAATAGCCAATAAAGCCCACAAAGAAACCAACCAAGGCTATTGTGAATGGAATCCATTTATTCAAAACAAATCATATTATTATTTGTTCAATTATCTTTAATATGAGAAATTACATTTCTCACCAATTGAACCCAAAAATTGGGGCTATAACAATATCATTTCATATTATTCCCAGATAATTGTGTAAATGGGGGAATTTTTTTACAACTAAGAGAACACAATTATACTCATGTTGTTACCTCGGTCTCAAATATGCATATGAACATAATCATAACTACAACTAGGATTTAGTTCAACCATGGTTAGCACAATTCTTGATAACTAATAGAACTATATTAATATGATTATATGTTACATTAGATGTGATGAATTGACCAAGTTCATTTGTATTCCTTCGTCGATCTTCCAAGAATATGGCTGATATTATATATATATATATATATATATATATATATATATATATATATATATATATATATATATATATATATATATATATATATATATATATATATATGAACATATATACATATACATATACATACATATATAAATATATATATATATATATATATATATAGATACATACATATATATATGTATATATATGTATGTATATGTATATATGTTCGTATATATATATATATATATATATATATATATAGAGAGAGAGAGAGAGAGTCAGGCTAGAATACACTTGAGTGTACAGACCACGTTCTACACCCCACTGGTGTTACCCTATCTAGACCATGTTTTTTCCAAAATCTAATCCATTGATCTTCATTGTTACAATAATAGTAGGCTACATACAAAACTTGAGCTCATTTGGATGAGTGTAAGTCACTCATCGAAGGAAAACAAAATCAACGTACAAAACTAATTTGAAATGCATGATTTTTTCCTCCTTTAGATGCATGACCTATAAGTGTCCAAATTAGCTGATATTAATCACATAGTATGTTCTTAAGATATTTAAGAAGATCAACCATTTAGATTTTTCAAAAAGTTACCACATATTTAAAAATGAATGAGGTGTATTGTGCCTCTGGTACACCTGAGTGTACAGTAGCTTGACTATATAAATATACAAGAAGGAATATATATATACAAGAAGGAACAATTCAATATGGTTCGGATTGCTAGCTCCCGTTCATAGTTCTGATATATATATATATATATACACACACACACACACACACATATATATATATATATATATATATATATATATATATCTATATAGGGCAACGATCCAGTGAGAAACATATCTTGGTGAGAGAATGAGAGGCATTTAAATAACTCTCCACATAGATCAATTTTTCATAATCCAACCATATAGATTACAAGTATATCTTAATATTTACCTTCCTATAAAATTTCATCACCATCCAATTTGTAGATCATTCACAACAACCAAATACTTTTCGATGCTCTATATTGAATTTCAGGCTGACCGTTGGATGTAAGAATTGTATATTCTTCATATGGACATGTAAATAATGTCTGATTGCAATGATTTTTTTATGTTAAGGTAAATGAAATGATGCTTTTTCCATCTATATGGTTGGATTTTAAAAAAAACTCCCAATTTGTAGTTATTTAAATGCCTCTCATGCTCTCACCATAGGATGTTTCTCACTGGATCGCTACCCTATATATATAAAATAATATATAATATATATATATATATAATATAATATATACATATATATACATATATATACATATATATATATAGAGAGTCAGGCTAGAATACACTCAAGTGTATCCAGAGCGGAATACACTCAAGTAGTTTTTCATGATGGATTTTTTTTTTGAAAATCTAATCCATTGATCTTATTAAACATCTTGTGAACAACTCATACGCAAAATTTGAGCACATTTGGATATGTATAACTCATGTTATGAAGACCGCCAAAATTATGCATTTCAAATTAGTTTCGCGTGTCAATTTTGTTGCCCCTGGATGAGTGACTTACACTCATCCAAATGGGCTCAAAATTTGTATGTAGCCTATTTATAGTATGACGGTGAAGATCAATGGTTTACATTTGCAAAAAAATAGTCTTGATATGCAAACACACTTGAGTGTATTCGTGTGATCCATACACTCGAGTGTATTCTAGCCTGACTCTCTCTCTCTCTCTCTCTCTCTCTATATATATATATATATATATATATATATATATATATATATACATGATTATGAAGTATCACATGATTTTAAATTGTTGACTTATTACCAATTAGTAGTATCACTTATATACATGTGTTTCTATGATGCATATATTATGTATGCAAGTATGCTAGTACATTTGCTAATATGATGATTGAGGAAAACAATTATTTAGACTAATATATTATACCAATAAAATCAATTATTAAATGGAATCTGAATACTATTGTAAAGGACATAAGAATTTATCTATATACTAACTAGTATTCATACGATTTGATTGATTAAAAGTATTCTAGTTAGTTTGTATAGCTTGATTAACATCCTATTATTCGATTACAAAAAAGTAGAATGTAAAGATGAATGATTTACTAACTTACCTAATATGATGGTTATTCTTGTGGCAAGGTGGGTCAAATAGGCATCCAACTTCTCACAAAAGAGTAGGTCTCTTGACTGACCTGGGACCGTTATTGACGTTGGATTTGCACCCTTGGTCTTTAGCTATGTTCCATGATGATTTTCATGTTATTTTGATGAGTTGCAGTAGGGGATGGAAGTAGGTCAAGTTTTGAGGTCATTGGTTTAGGATTCATGGTCGGGGGTTCTAGGGTGATGGGGTCGAGAAAGGCAGTACTATTACATGTATATGGAAATCTGGGGTAACTGTTGGAGTCAAAGTTGGTGTAGCTTGTTGCCAAGGGCATCGATAGTAGGGGGATGAGGGCTTAAACCACAATCTGAAGGGGGGACAAGGTCCTTTGAGGATGAGGGTATCAGATAGTGAGTGTAGAAACACTATTGGTGGTGTTTGAAAAACACTAAAGAGGTGGGGGATGGTGAGGGTGCCATATTAGATCAAAGGAGGTAGAGGAATGAACAGTAGCGGTGGTCATTGTAGGTTAATAGTTGTTGAGTATTGTAGATCAATTACAAGTTGGATGGAGACTGTAGATCCCTTGAGCCTGATGGGTGGTGAGATGTCCAAGTGATGGCATGCTTCATGTGGTCAGTTTCCATCCATCTAAGTCGACAGAGCTACAAAGTTTATAGATCAAGCAAGGGACGCAACCAGCGATTCCTAGGTGATGGTTTTGATGGGAAAGTGAGTTGCTTATACAGATTGGAGAATGGATGTCAACCCATTGCTAACAGTTGTGTAGGGCCATGGCTGGTGGTGGTAAATTTTGGGTATTAGGGGAGGCAGAGAAGGCAGCGGAAACAAAAAAAATTTCTCCTCCCCAAACCCAGAACAAGGAAACATGTCAACGTCTATACAATAGGAAAGGATGGTTTGTAGAATCATACCTTGTCCTGAGGCTTGCTCGGTGACAATACCTCACGGCTTGCGTGGTCTTCACCTCCGGTCTTGGACAGTGTCTGTGCAGGTCCTGGTTGCACCGGGACTGATGACTCCTGGTCTCACCGGGACTGTCGGTATTGACAACTGTCCTCCGAGCAGTAGAAATCTCCTGCCTATAAAGTAGTCCACACAGACCACCTGGAACTCCAATCTCCTTGTCTCACAAGGAATTGGAAGGAGTCGCACCCTCCTGTCAGTGTACTAGTCACCGACACACTCTCATGTCACCAGTCGCTTTCTGTAGTTGTCTTTCCCTTGCTGTGCCTCCCTTATCGGGTAGCACTTGCTCGGGCTCTCTCGGTTACCAAAACCAGAGAGGACGACAACTTTATAGAGCAACTGGTTTCACTGAGTTGTTCTTTGAGAAGCCCCCAATACCCCTATATATAGGAGGGTCATGGGATAGGGTTCTCCATCTCGGGCAATGCGGGACTAAAGCAGGAGTAGAAGGGTTCAAGATTTTCCACAAAAACAACCAACTGCGCAACCTGAACCGATCGTTTCATTTCTAAAACGATCGGTTGGGGACCTGAGTCGGTCAGTTGACACCTCAACTGATCGGTTGGGACCCATGAAACGGTCGGTTCACTTCTGAACTGGTCGGTTCGTGGTCCTGATCAGTTCTCGATTGACTTTTCTTCTTTTGTTTCTAATTGGTACCAAATACCAATCCTTGTTCAAATCAAATTGGGCAAGTGAAACAAAAAGAAATTTCTCACCAATCCTACTTTCCCAACTTGCTCGGTTGCATCAGTTGAACCGATCGTTTTAACACTTGAAGCAATTGTTTCACCCTATCCATGAGCCGATCGACTCACCACCTGAGACGATCGGTTCACCAAGCTGAGCTGATCGGTTCATCACATGAGCCGATCGGTTGGGAGTGCAGATTGTGTAGAATCAGTCAATTGTAGTTTCAATCAATCCGATACTCCAATCAATGTGTCCAACACCTTGAACATTATGACATTGAGCTATCAATTAATTGAGTGTTTAATTGTACTACTAAACTCCTTTAGTAATCAATCTAAACATTGTTTGTGGACAAAACTCCTCTTCCAGGTTAAATCCTATGTGTGTGACCCTAAAGGTCCTTTTCACGTTGGCAGTGAAAGTCCATAACACTTATGACTTCACATGCAAAGAGCGGTGCCTAGTCACACATCAGTGCTACCCAAGTGAAATAGAAAGTTGGAGAACAACTTTCAATCCTACAATTCGTGAATGGTGTTATAGTGAATGTATAATTCCTTTGTCACTTATATCCCGAATGAACTCGAGGCATGGAACAGTCATCCTGACAATGTTCATTCACTTTCTTGATCTCAGAGTAGATTAGAAGAGATATGTATGACATCAATATCAGATACTGATTCACACATGCGTGCACACCTTTCTCAATCATATTCATCAAGTGGCCATGGATATCATACTCCCTAAGGAGGGACAAATCCCATATCTATCACTCACCCCTCAAAAGCCCCATGTGTCAAATCCACCCAATCATCACCTTTATAACAACCCATGTTTCAGGACTGCGTTTGATGATGTCAAAGTGTGCCCAACGACATGTGTTGAGTGTAGTGATTTCAGGTCAAAGAATCACACTCACCACCATCACTGTGAGTACTGACTGTGACTACCATGTCATGGTTCCATGTGTCAAACTCATGGTGGGTCTGTTTGATACACTTGTTCTCTAACAAGTACCTATGTGTTTGGTTTGATATCTCTATATCATGACTAATGAGATTCTGTCATCAACCAACACCACAATCTAGTCTTGTGTGTCATTGTTGTCTATCTACCTTCCAAAATGACATCCGACTAGGGACATAATAGAATGTACAAACTCTTAGCATTTGTATGATCTCATCGTTCAGGTCCTGAACCTAAAGGCATACGTCATTGAATACTGTCATTCTCTAGACATTCAATCTGTTCTATCACTATCTCATATGACTGAACCAGAAAGAATTGGAAGCATGCCTTTGATGTTTATCAAATCAATCTTAATATATCCTACCAATCATCTCATGATTGTCTCATAGGGAATACATACCAACACACTCCCACTTGCACTGCGAGCCAATCACCCTTGAATCGCATGCATAGTGGTCTTCAAACATGTCCCACATGTTACTGTGCTATAGTGCGAACATAGTGAGTTATGGCAACACCTTGCCAAAGTCAGTTTTTAACTGCATGTCTCTCATCTCTTCGTTGTACGTCACACGTATGAGATGGAGTTTCCGTAATATGTGATCCAATATTCCTTTGATAACCTTTAGCCACATTGCATGATCAAGGATTCCATACTTGTCATCAATGAGCGGAATATCTATAAGTTCATCTCATGAACTTCTAGATCCACATAGTATCCACTGATGTTCTCTAACACATAGATACTCGGCATTTCCTTTTATTGGAACACTTCCAATTATCAACAAACTTTCACTTCTATATATCCTATATATATATTGTGATTAATTTTCTCTCCTTTCGGAAGTTCGCATCAATGTAACTCTTTACATTGAACTCTTACTTATCTCTATAGAACCAGTACTTCCCAAGTACTTATCAAGTTCTCATGGTATTCCAGTAACCCTTACTAGAAGTAGACATACATCCACTCGTCATGTCTTACATATGAGTTATCAGGATGAGCACATCATATTGCCATGTCCTACGTACAAGATGATGAATGGATTTTGTTCTTGCCATGTCGATACATGCAAGATAATGGGATGATTACATACATGATAGAACCATATCTATTCTTAGTGTTCCCATTCTTCATAAGAATTGGACACTTGGCCTTGGGATACTAACTCCATATAACATGGACAAGTTTTCTCCCACTGAATTTGTGCATACTGAACCCTTCAGTACAGATTGCCAATGTATGCTTTATTTTTTCAGGTCAAGAGGTTTTCGAGAACTATCTCTATAGATCTCTATTCCTATCACATAGTAAACATCTCTATCTTCCTTAAAGATAATTTCCATTTTGGAGTTCCATTCTAGAACATTTCCATTTCACATCAACATGTGGAATGTGAACACATTCCTACTAAATCACAGATCCCTTCTTTATCTTTGACATATCAGTCAAACCCTTTGTCTATATCATCAAAGTAAATATCCAATTCTGAGTTGCTTGTACTCAATCAATCACATTGAGTAGTCCATTGTAACTTATAGAATTCATTTGCATTAGTGGATTCATAAACCTTATAGGTTGTGTCACATTCCCATTCAACTTGTCCTTTGCCAGGACGGATCACAAAGAAAAGTGATTGTTGTTTGTTGTCATTTGTACTACAAAAGGAAATATGCAATTTTAGTTCAAAAACTCATTTTTGACTTATTTGATTGATTTGAAAAGTTGACGATATAATTAGGCCTTTAATTAATTATCACTCCCACTATTTTAGTTCAAATTGATAGCCCTCACCATCAATTCGGAAGATTGCAACGTACAACCTTCTAGTGGGAAAGATCCTGAAATCCTCTAAGTCATGTACCAGCTTGGGTTGTCACCCACAACATAGATCTCTTAGGTAGGAAACTCTTGCCAATTGCATCATATGAAACTCTTGATAAGATTTCATATGCAACTCCTTACCATGATCATCTCCATGTCTCAAGGTGCTAGATCCTATCTAGGTCACCTTGTTAAGTCCGACTCAAAGCCAACACGATGAATATGCACCCTGCTAGGGAAGACCCACACATTCATCCTTCACGCTTCCACAAGATAGACGGTGCACCACGCTAGGGCGTGCCCACACTTGGTCGATCAAGCTTTTCACGTGTGTCACATTTGGAAGGCATCTAAAACTTAATATTTAATGAGGGATTTGGTTTTTATATACATATACATATCCAATCACCACAATACATAGTACGTATCATATACATGCTATATCCCACAGAAAACATGCAAAATGATAAAAGTGATGATTATGGCCAGTCTAATGTGATTCCTCGAGCCAAGAGGAATCACGGTCATCTAGGTCTACATCACATGCAACCTGTACAAGATGAACTCTGTGCTTTTCCTTTCTGGGTTTGATCAACTCATCACATGACTGATCGACTCGCCATCAGGCCAGTCGGTTGGGTGCCACCATCCGATCGGTTGGCTCCTCCAACCGATTGGTTCACCTAGTCATCATGCATCTATTCATGGCCGCCACCCGCTCGTCTCACTCCTCGAACCGGTCATCAACCGATCGGCTCACTCCTTGAACCGATCATCTCGAATGTCAATTGATCGGTTCATGCCTTGAACCGATTGTCTCAGCTGTCGTCAGGATGTCCTTTGTTCTTTGACATAACAGGAAATAAAATTCTATCCTATTATACATTGTAAAAAGAGAAACCTCGAGTTACATTCGAGGGGAGCAAAGTTAGGAAAGAAATCTCGAATTATTTTGAGTTACATCAAGAATAGGAGAAAGGGAATCGGTGCACAGACCGAGATGCAAGCAACCACATACAACCATACACAGATAGGGTTTATTGACCATAACCACGCTATACATCCACCACAAAACTAGTTTAAGGGCGACTCGTATTGAGTGCATTCATACTACATATTATATATGTAAATTGGGATTTGTGGATTTAGGATTGGACATGCATAAAGCCAATTGTATTCACATCGTATGCAATAAATAAAGGTGACAAACCAAAATCGATCATATCGATAATCCTAAAGTATAGAGAAGTTGACGTGGCTCTGATACCACTGTTGGGTTTTAGGGGAGGTAGAGAAGGAAGCGGAAACAAAAAAAAATTTCTCCTCCCCAAACCCAGAACAAGGAAACGCGTCAACATCTATACAATAGGAAAGGATGATTCGTGGAATCATACCTTGTCCCGAGGCTTGCTCGGCGACAATACCTCACAGCTTGCACGATCTTCACCTCCAGTCTTGGATGGTGTCTGTGTAGCTCCTGGTCACACTGGGACTGACGACTCCTGGTCTCACTGGGACTGTCGGGATTGACAGTTGTCCTTCAAGCGGTAGAAATCTCCCGCCTCTGAAGTAGTCCACACAGACCACCTGGAACTCCAATCTCCTTGTCTCACAATGAATTGGAAGGAGTCACACCCTCCTATCGGCGTACTAGTCACCGACACACTGTCCTGCCACTAGTCACTTTTTGCAGTTGTCTTTCCCTTGTTGTGCCTCCCTTATCGGATAGCACTTGCTCAGGCTCTCTCAGTTACCAAAACCAGAGAGAACAACAACTTTACAGAGCAACTGGTTGTACTGAGTTGTTCTTTGAGAAGCCCCCAATACCCCTATATATAGGAGGGTCATGGGACATGTTTCTCCATCCCGGGCAATGTAGGACTAAAGGAGGAGTAGAAGGGTTCGAGATTTTCCACAAAAACAACCAACTACGCAACCTGAACCAATCGTTTCATTTCTGAAATGGTCGGTTGGGGACCTGAGCCGGTACACCTCAACCGATCGGTTGGGACCCATGAAATGATCGGTTCACTTCTAAACCGGTCGGTTCGTGGTCCTGATTAGTTCCCGATTGACTTTTTTTATTTTGTTTCTAATTGGTACCAAATACCAATCCTTGTTCCAATCAAATTGGGCAAGTGAAACAAAAAGAAATTTCTCACCAATCCTACTTTCCAAACTTGCTCGGTTGCATCAGTTGAACATATCATTTCAACACTTGAAGCAATCGATTCACCCTATCCATGAGCTGATCGACTCACCACCTAAGCCGATCGGTTCACCAAGCTGAGCCGATCGGTTCATCACATGAGCCAATCAGTTGGGAGTGCTGATTGTGCAGAATCAGTCAATTGCAGTTTCAATCAATCCGATACTCCAATCAATGTGTCCAACACCTTGAACATTATGACATTGAGCTATCATTTAATTGAGTGTTTAATTGAACTACTAAACTCCTTTAGTAATCAATCTAAACATTGTTTGTGGACAAAACTCCTCTTCCAGGTTAAATCCTATTTGTTTGACTCGGTAGGTCCTTTTCACGTTGGCAGTGAAAGTCCATAACACTTATAAATTCACAAGCAAAGAGTGATGCCTAGTCACACATTAGTGCTACCCAAGTGAAATATAAAGTTGGAGAACAACTTTCAATCCTACAATCCGTGAATAGGGTTACAGTGAATGTATAATTCCTTTGTCACTGATATCCCGAATGAACTCGAGGCATGGAACAATCATCCTGTCAACGTTCATTCACTTTCTTGATCTCATAGTAGATTGGAAGAGATATGTATGACATCAGTATCACATACTGATTCACACATGCATGCACGCCTTTCTCAATCCTACTCATCAAGTGGACATGGATATCATACTCCCTCAGGAGGGAAAATCCCATATATATCACTCACCCCTCAAAATCCCCATGTGTCAAAGCCACCCAATAATCACCTTTATAACAACCCATGTTTCAGGACTGCGTTTGAGGATGTCAAAGTGTGCCCAACGACATGTGTTGAGTGTAGTGATTTCAGGTCAAAGAATCACACTCACCACCATCACTGTGAGTACTGACTGTGACTACCATGTCATGGTTCCATGTGTCAAACTCACAGTGGGTCTGTCTGGTATACTTATTCTCTAACAAGTACCTATATGTTTGGTTTGATATCTCTATAACATGACTAATGAGATTCTATCATCAACCAACACCACAATCTAGTCTTGTGTGTCATTACTATCTATCTAACTTCCAGAATGACATCCGAATAGGGACATAACAAGAATGTACAAACTCTTAGCATCCATATAATCTCATCATTCAGGTCCTGAATCTGAAGGCATACATCATTGAGTACTGTCATTCTCTAGACATTCAATCTGTTCTATCACTATCTCATATGACTGAACCAGAAAGAATTGGAAGCTTGCCTTTGATGTTTATCAAATCAATCTTAATGTATCCTACCAATCATCCCATGATTGTTTCTCAGGGCATACATACCAACAGTAAATTCATGGTTAGACCTAGTGATGGCAGAGTTCCAATGTGGAGGAGCAAACTACCATAGCTAACGCTAGACTATAGGTCGCTAAGGCCATTGATGACGGTACAAATAGGGACAGTTGCGAGAAGGAGGATGGATGTGTTTGTAGATTTTAGGTTGTTGACAAGGATGGCATTTTCTCTAGCGTTAAGTAGAATGGGGAGCATATAACGGTTGTAGTGTTGATTCATAATATGGTGGCATGTGTTTCTATGGCTCAAAGTAACTTGCAAGTTGCTAAGGAAGAGGAATTGAGATGAGAGAATGATGAAAGATCTATAGGGGCTGAATAGAGTCTATGCAATAATTTTAATCAAATTTAAAGTGTAGCTAAAATAAAACAAGCAACCAAAAGAGAGACAAATGATTTAGTGTAGTTCCGTCTATGACATTAGTCCACTACCAGTTGTTACCAATTGGGTTTTTCAATAAACAATTTTATTAATTTATTAGTTAGGAAAAATTAAAAAGTGGTTTCTACAACTAAACCCTCTTCTTTGCGAGCCATTGAAGAGCACCACCAAATCTCTTCTTTTATGGACTCCCAACACACCATTGGACATGGAAGAGAATCGAATGAACCTCTTCTTTTGTGAACTCCCAAAGCATCACCAAACATAGACGAGAACCTGATGCACCTCTTGTTTTGTGGAATCGTAAAACACCATAAGACAAGGAGAGAACCAGATGCCACTCCTTATGCAATCCTGTACAACATTCTCCACAAAAAGTAGCCCAACCACAATTACAAATAATAGAAATAAGATGCGAGAAAATAATACACCAAGTAAGCTCCACAATTAATAAGAATAACTATAATACGTGAGTAGAGGAGTAATGGCAATAGAGGTGGGAATTTATGGGCAAAGATGAGGGTAGTAATCAAGAGAACTATAAGAACTGAGGAGGGAAGTGATGGTGAAAGAGTAAGGAAGGATGGATGTAATGGAGAGATGATATTTGAGGAGGGAAGTAATGAGAAAATAGGGGTAAAGTGGAGAAGGAAGTGATTTGAAAAGGGGAGGGGATTGTTGAGGGAAGTAATTGAGAATCTATCACGGAACCGTTCTTACCCCAATCCCAATCCTACTTCCTAGATAGTAGAAAAAGGATTGAAGCACCCATCCCTGAGTGGCCCAATAAGATCTATCACACTGGCATATATAATAAGAAATATATAACTCAAAAACTGGATAAATAAAGAAAAAACTAACCCAATATGGAGATTTTACCAATATATCTTTGTCATCAAAGTGTATGAGTTTGGAAGTGATCCTATTCAGTATTTTCCATTTGTATTTCCTAAAATCAAGAAAATCGAGACACAATCATGCAATTGCACGGTACACTATCAAAATCAAGAAAAGTGATTTATAACAAAATAGTATACTTGGAAGGACTTATATTCAAGAGAATAATAAGCAATTTGCAAAACAAAAGTTTATTTGACAAGTCTTTCAAGAAATTCTACTTTTATTATGAGTTCCCATTATGTTGTAATTCAAGAAGCATGCTTATATATTTTGGGTGACTCTATTACCCCAATGTGATGGGGAAGTTCACTAGGCTCCTTCTCACCATAGGAACATAGGAAACCAATGTACAAGTCCCACCTCCAAATGAGGGGGTTGTTGTACTCAATATCAACATTATCAACATTATCAATATCATCATCGTTATCAATATACGGGCAATCATAATGGGAATGTAATTTATGTTTTCATGTTTTTTAAAATATAGTATAGAAAAACAGAAGACTAATGATAGGGAACAGTAGCTCATCCAATTAAATAGCCAAGTATACAGTCAAGAGATACATAAAAGTATCTTCAATACAATCAAGGAGGAGTTATATAATAGTGTACCTTTCACCGAAGATTTTGAGTATATAACAACAAGAGTAGAAGATCAGGGTCTCAAGTAGTTCCTAGATCAATCAAGATATGGATCGAGGGTCAAGATCATATTATACATCATTACCAAGTACACTAGATTAGCGTTTTCCAATCATATTCATCCCTAAGATCATTCATTTATAGTCAACATTATATCAAGATTTCAATATTTACTCAAGTGTCAAGAATATTCGAGGATGGATGATCTACCTAGGTATTTTAGGAATATATTTGCTAACCGTAATTATTATCATCAATATTTGAATCATCATCAATTTCCTAGATCATCATCATGATATATATTCAAATTTCAAGATCAGATTGATGGGTTAAAATATATCAAGGATTTTGCAAGATTAAGATCATAAAGATTATAAAAATTCAATCATGTAAAAAGATCTATGTTACTAATGATTCAAGTTTTTATTTTTTGTCTCAAGATCATCTTTAGAGTCAAATTACCAGGGATTTCAAAGGTTAGTCAACAAGTATAGTCATTTGATAATTTTGGATAATCAAAGATCATGTTTCAATGATATTAGAAAATATATCATGAATTAGGCTTCCAAAGCATTTGTAAATGAATCCTAGGATTTTTTTGATCAAAATCGACTATTTGTTTGTCATTTTTGGAGCAAAGATGCATTAGATATGATTAAAACAAGATCTGACAATTTAATTGAATATTTGAGTAGAGAGGAGGTATAATACCTTATTTACCAAAAAGGATGGTCGACGGATGCACCAACAATGGTCGAGATGGAGCCACACAGGTGGGGTGGATCTCTTGATTTAGGATTTGGTTCAGGCCTTGGATCAGCTGGTTCAAGTCCTGATTGAGCGGATCTTATGGTCCAATCATGGTTCAGTTGCGATTTACTGGACCTGGTCGAAGTCCTTTGACCGGCGGTTCACAATACTCATTTCCAATCCATCCAGGACTCACACAAGACACGAAGGCATGGTAGCAGGGCTTTCTAGAGTGGAGAAACTCCAAGAGAAGGAGGGGGTGAGAGAGAGCACGAGCAGGCAGGGCGAGTTTGCCTTGGCCTCGCAGACTTGATGGGGGCAGAGGAAAGGGAGAGGAGGCGAGAAACAAATATGCCCAAAGGGGGCAGTGCGGCAGCGCCGCCCAAGCAGTAGGAGATCGGGGAGGGATTCAGGGGCTTTTTGCAGTTGCTCGGGGCACATTCACATGGCTAAGGCAAAGGATTTTCTGATGCGGACCTTTGGGGGTGCTTTTATAGCACGAGGCTAGGGTTAGCACTATGTAGGACTTGGATCGAGGCCATGGCCGCCGGGCTGAGAAGGGAGAGCAATGGATGATTGTTGGTGGCACAACAGTGCACAAAACGTGGTCAAAGTGGGTATGATTGAGTGTGAAAATACGAGCTGGGGAGTTTTGTTCGCTTTGATTTTCAAAACACGGTCTTAAATGGCTGATTGATTATTTCAGTTCTATTGTCTCCTCCCCGCAATTAGCGGGAGGTAGAAGATAATGAACTGGCCGTTCGATTGGGCCCTGGTCCATGGGAGAGTGGATCTAAGGGCTGGGACTCACCCCGATCCCTTTCCATGGATCAGTGACATGGAAAAGTCAAATAAAAGAGTAAATAAAGAGAAAATAAAGGGGTTTCTAACCCATTAACTTCAAGAAATCGTAGTAATTAGTAGGAAATTCCAATTTCTCTCAAATTTGGACCAAAGCTTCAAAAAAAATGTGGAGAAAAATTAGAAGGCCAGGTAGAGCAGGGGATCAATTAAGATGGATAGGAGAAATTATGTCAGGAACCCAAGCCTAGACACCTCAATTTTCACCATTATGGACTTTAGGGTTTCTTGTGTGTAAGAGACTTGAGAAATTATTTACTAAAAGTATATGGGAGTGTGAAAGCTCTGATACAAACTGTCACAGAACCGTTCTTACCCCAATCCCAATCCTACTGCCTAGACAGTAGAAAAAGGATTGAAGCGCCCATCCCTGAGTGGCCCAATAAGATCTATCACACTGGCATATACAATAACAAATAAATAACTAAAAAATTGGATAAATAAAGAACAAACTAACCCAATATGGAGATTTTACCAATATATCTTTGTCATCAAAGTGTATGAGTGCAGAACCGATCTTATTCAGTAGTTTCCATTTGTATTGCCCAAAATCAAGAAAATCGAGACACAATCATGCAATTGCACGGTACGCTATCAAAATCAAGAAAAGTGATTTATAACAAAATAGTATACTTGGCAGGACTTATATTCAAGAGAATAATAAGTAATTTCCAAAACCAAAGTTTATTTGACAAGTTTTTCAAGCAATTCGACTTGTATTACGAGTTCCCATTATGTTGTAATTCAAGAAGCATGCTTATATATTTTGGGTGACTCTATTACCCCAACACGATGGGGAAGGTCACTAGGCTCCTTCTCACCATAGGAACATAGGAAGCCAATGTACAAGTCCCACCTCCAAATGAGGGGGTTGTTGTACTCAATATCAACATTATCAAAATTATCAATATCATCATCGTTATCAATATACGGGCAGTCATAATGGGCATGCAATTTATGTTTCATGTTTTTCAAAATATAGTATAGAAAAACAGAAGACTAATGATAGGGAACAGTAGCTCATCCAAGTATATAGCCAAGTATACAGTCAAGAGATACATAAAAGTATCTTCAATACAATCAAGGAGGAGTTATATAATAGCGTACCTTTCACCGAAAATTTTGAGTATATAACAACAAGAGTAGAAGATCAGGGTCTCAAGTAGTTCCTAGATGAATGAATATATGGATCAAGGGTCAAGATCATATTATACACCAATACCAAGTACACTAGATTAGGGTTTTCCAATCCTATTCATCCCTAAGGTAGATCATTCATTTATAGTCAACATTATATCAAGATTTCAATATTTACTCAAGTGTCAAGCATATTCGAGGATGGATGATCTACCTAGGTATTTTAGGAATATATTTTCTAACCCTAATTATTATCATAAATATTTGAATCATCATCAATTTCCTAGATCATCATCATGATACATATTCAAATTTCAAGATCAAATTGATGGGTCAAAATATATCAAGGGTTTTGCAGGATTAAAATCATAAAGATTATAAAAATTCAATCATGTAAATAGATCTATATTACTAATGATTCATGTCTAAATTTTGTGTCTCAAAATCATCTTTAGAGTCAAATTACTAGGGATTTCAAAGGTTAGTCAACAAGTATAGTCATTTGATAATTTTGGATAATCAAAGATCATGTTTCAATGATATTAGAAAAATATATCATGAATTAGGCTTCCAAATCATTTTTAAATGAAACCTACGGGTTTTCTGATCAAAATCAACTATTTGTTTGTCATTTTTGGAGCAAAGATGCATTAGATACGATTAAAACAAGATCTGACAATTTAATTGAATATTTGAGTAGAGAGGATGTATAGTAACTTATTTACCAAAAAGGATGGTATTCGGATGCACCAACAATGGCCGAGATGGAGCCACATAGGTGAGGTGGATTTCTTGATTTAAGATTTGGTTCAGGCCTTTGATCAGCTGGTTCAAGTCCTGATTGAGCGGTTCATATGGTCCAATCATGGTTCGGTTGTGATTTTACTGGACCTGGTTGAAGTCCTTTGACTGGCGGTACACAGTGCTCATTTCCCATCCATCCAGGTCTCACGCAAGACACGAAGGAAAGTTAGCAGGGCTTGCCAGAGTGGAGAATCTCCAAGAGATGGAGGGGGTGAGAGAGAGCACGAGCAGGATGGGCGAGTTTGCCTTGCCCTCGCGGACTTGATGGGGGGCAGAGGAAAGGGAGAGGAGGCGAGAAACAAATATGCCCAAAGGGGGAAGTGCGACAGTGCCAACCAAGTAGTAGGAGATTAGGGTGGGATTTGGGGGCTTTTTGCAGCTGCTGGGGGCACGTTCACATGGATAAGGCAAAGGATTGCCTGATGCGGGCCTTTGGGGGTGCTTTTATAGCATGAGGCTAGGGTTAGCACTATGTAGGACCTGGGTCGAGGCCATGGCCGCCGGGATGAGAAGGGAGAGCAATAGATGATTGTTGATATCACAACAATGCACAAAACATAGTCAAAGTGGGTATGATTGAGCACGAAAATATGAGCCGGGGAGTTTTGTTCGCTTTGATTTTCAAAACACGGTCTTAATTGGTTGATTGACTGTTTCAGTTCTATTGTCTCCTCCTCACAATCAGTGGGAGGTAGAAGATAATGAACTGGTCGTTCGATTGGGCCCTGGTCCATGGGAGGGTGGATCCAAGGTTTTGGACTCACCCTGATCCCTTTCCATGGATCAGTGACATGGAAAAGTCAAATAAAAGAGTAAATAAAGATCAAATAAAGGGATTTTAACCCATTAACTTCAAGAAATCGTAGTAATTAGTAGGAAATTCCAATTGCTCTCAAATTTGGACCAAAGCTTCAAAAAAATGTGGAGAAAAATTAGAAAAAGTTTGAGAATCAAAATATGAAGGTTGGTTGACCAATTTGTTTCTTTGGACAAAGTGTTGACTGAATCTAATTTGAAGTGTTATAATGTGTATGAAACTATATTAATCACCATATTTTGTATTTGAGTCTCAATAATGATTATGAAGACAAGAAAAATAATTAGGGACCATTAATAGGTATAATGAGGGAAAAATAGTAATTACTTCATACTTATGCTAAAAGTCCACTTTGTCACAGGATCATAGATGGCCAATGCTAGCAATATCAACAACGGATCGAGATGAACAATATTGGATGCAAAGTGACCAAATTTTCCTTAAGTGTGTCCAAAATAAATAATAGATATGAAAAGACCAAAATTTGATCGTCAAAACACCAAAAGTGCATACCAAAAGTATATGTACTATGTCCTAAGAGTGAATTATATGATGATTGTAATGACACACTTTGTAATTGATTTGATTAGTAGTAAAGGCATTCCAACCATAATTTTTGCATCAATATGAGATAATGAATAAATATTATAATGTCATGATAATGAATGACATGATGCCATATGGTTTGGGTTGAGGACCCAAACATGAGATCATATGTATAATGTAGAGTTTCCATTATTCTTATGTACCTAGTTAGTTGTTAAGTGGATATTGTGGGATAATAATAATACATAAGATTATTGTTTATGTTAAGTGATGACTATGTCTCATTAGTCATTATATTGGATATCAACTCAGATACATGGTAACTTGTTTGAGAATAAGTTTTACTAGACAAACCCAACTTGAATTTGATACATGGAAGCCATAAATGGTAGTCAGAATCATATCTCAGTGTGAAAGTGGTCAGTGTTGTCCGTAGACATGGAGTCACTATATTTATCACATGGCATTTGGTACATGTTTACACTACTCATTGTAATCGATCCCATCTCAATGACAAGGTGACATAGTATCACTATAACAGTGGTTAAAATGCTAGGTTGAAATTTTTCATTAGTTTCTTCAATTACTTCAGTGGAAAAGAAGTCCTTCTAGATATCGATCAATATATGTGAAGTAATAACATGATTATGGACATTACTTCCTTTGTAATTTGGATACTATAGGATCACACATAAGATACATATGTAAGAGGAGTATAATCATGGACATATGATTAATTGGTTACTAAAAGTTTTAGGTAATCAAATTAAACTTTGATTGTCCAACTAGCATACCTCCATTAGCCCAACTGGATTGGATCCAATTGACTGATTGAACTACCTCCAATTAGCTAATTGGATTGTCTATGGGAGGGCTTCGAAAAGGTGGTTGATGACTTTTTTTCTCATGCTTTATTAAAAAACCATTCTCCTTTCATTTCCTATAAATATGGGCATGACACCAGGATTTTGAGAGACTTATGTGACACATTTTGACTAGCCATCATTAATCACAAGGAAACAAGAAGATAGGAGAGATTGTGCAACCCTATCAGATTGCCAACAAAAGGGCAACTACTTCAAAAATGACTCTTTGAGCACAACATGAAGTTCCCAATCATTTAGGTGAATGATATAAAGATGTGGATGAGTTGGTGTCTACATTGGGAGATCATCTTTGACACCTTCTTCCTACTTTGTTCTAGTGAACTTTGTTGTTGGATCCAATTCGTAGAAAAGGTATAACTGTTGGGAAATAAGACATCAAATAGGTAGTGGAAATAAGATTTTACTAACATATTTCTCATCAACCAGTAGATTGCATCAATAACTATGCAATGGGAAGGATGGTTTTACGAAGATATACCTGGTCCTGGAACAAGTCCAGTGACAATCCTCATTGATCTAGATGTGCACTCTGTCTTGGGAGATGTCTGTAAGGAGTGGGACCCATAAGGGGATCTACTCCCTACTAAAAATTTGAAGAATAAAACCTCCAATCGAAACATACCCAAAAAGGTATGATGAAGTGGGTGTAAAATTTTCAAATCTTATTAATGGTAATCAAAACAACCAAAGTGTAGTAGCAGAATAAAACCATTGACTATATTCGATTTATCATAAGGTTACAATAGAACATCATAATATCCCATAAAGGGTTGACATGTATGATACGAAATAAGGATCGAAGATAGAGGGAAGTCTAAACCATAGCAACTTTGTCTCCAAGCTTTAAACTCCTTAAGCTAAGTCCATAACTTTATGACATGTCCTCCATGTCCTTCACCTAGGGTTGGAAGCATACCCCGGCAAGAAGAGAAACATAAAATACATCAACAATGGATGTTGTGTGCATACTAAAAAGTAAAATTAAGAAATATAATTAGAATAAAGGACATCAAATAAAGTGAAGCTTCCCATAGAAAGAAAAGTACCACCCAAATGGGTATCAAAAGAAAAGAACCACAATAAAATGTTATTTTCCATTAAAACAAATAAAAGATTGTGCCATATATACATCCACTACCATGGTGGGAAATGAAGCATGTATCAAGAAAGTAGGATACACATCCCACAATCATCATCAATAACCTACATGCATGTAAGATAAGCATAGACCTAGAATAATATAAATACACATGCAGCCAAGCCTCACAAACTTGAAACCTGATAAAGATGACATACTACCACTCCCAATATATAACATGGGCCAAACCTCACAAATTTGAAACTCGGGGTATGGGGCCACCTCCATCCCAAAAGAGCATACTACTTGAGTAAGAATTTACACATATTACCATAAACAAAACCAATGCAATTACACTACTCTACTACTACTGAGTCACATAGAATGTTTAATGTAGAAGCAATTAGAAAGTATAAGTAGATTAAACACCCTAGTCACAACAAAAGTGACCAACATATACATCCACCTCACTAGTGGGAAAAAGACATCACATGTCATCATATGGAGTTCCAACATGAACAAAGCATAATATAAGAGTCCAAAAGAATATCCATGATCAAAAGATCAATAGAAAATAAGGTAGTTCACATGAACCATGATTTTCAAAATAAAATACATTGTGTATAGGCTAAAGTCCATAAGACCAAGAGCATGATAAATATAGGTGAATTGCTCAACATAGAATAATAGGGGATGCAAACATACATTTAGAGAGAAGAATTAGAAATTGCTCAATAAAGAAATAATGTGGGATGCAAGCATACCTTTCTTCAGAGTCTATACAAGTCCAAGATAGATCTAGATCCAAGTCTAGGTCTCCAAAGCACCTATTAATCATGTATGCGAAATTAGGGTTAGATTTATATTGATTTCATAAATTCTAAAAATCACCTTTTTATTATATGTAAATTAAGTTATCAAAACCACGCCATGTTTTAGGTTATATTTTTCTGAGTTCAAAACATATTTTATTATATTTTTCTAACTTATATTTTTTAGTTATGAATTTTACAAGTTATTATTTATTTAGATTAATCCATTAAAATTACTTATTATTGGTCATGGATTTAGGCGACAAAACCAACCCCATTATAAAGTCCTTATTTTATGAATCCAATGACTATTTATTTATATTTTTTAGATCAGTAAATAATTAGTTATTAAACTTTGAAAATAGACCTATCAGATAGTTCCATGTAAGCGATTTGCATCAAGAGAGGAAAAGAGAGAGAGGGAGTGGGCGTGCGTGCTAAGTTGGCCCAATCAGGGTTAGCCAACTCTTCCAGTAGCACAGAAAGCTTAGCAAGCCACTCATTACAAAAAAGAAAAAATGATATAGGGCGAAATGGCCAAATTGCCCCTATGAGAAAAACTAAAGAAAGAAGGGAAATAGAGGGCAAAGTCGAGAAATCATGTACCTGATTCATTGGTGGATGCTGGAAAATTGAGTCCTCAAGAAGAAGAAACTGTAGAGCAAGCTTCAATCTTTGGCGTCGATTCACTACGCTTCAACAATGGGAAATGCTCCCATTGGCTTCTTGGGCTCTGACTAATTCCAGTGAGCCAAGATAAAGGGTAGAAAAGTGCCTGAAGACCCAAAATGCCATCTAATGTCGTGGATGGAAACAGAGCAAGACCAAGCTTCATGAAAGCAAATAACTAATTCAGCCCTATTTTAGGGCTTCATCTTGTGTCATTTTGCATTTCAATCACATCTATACCTGTTAGATTACATGCTATTTCCCTCAATATGCAGATTTGTGTAAAATGCACTTATGGATATTATTTGTATGTTTTTTAGGCATTTGGACCACATTTCATGGAAGAGAGAGAGGAGTGATCCAAGGGTTTCTCTACCCTTAGAGATGCCCAAAGTGAAGTTTGATGCTCCCTCAACCTACCCATAGTAGCCAAAGATCCAAGAAGCAAAGATGTCCAAGGAAATCCAAAGAATCAAGCCCAAGTGTAGCAGCAGACAACACCATGGCCGTGCAGAAAAGAATTGTCATGTAAGGGACAACCACAAAGGCCATGCCACATAGTAAGACAATGCTACATAACTGAATAATGGGTGTGGTTCTGCACCACGACCACCATCACCTTGCTCTCCACGACCGTGCTACCCAGCACGGCCGTTCTACCCTTACCCCACCACGGTCGTGCCAGTTTCAGTGAAAAAATGACCATCAACCTGTGATTTGACATTTTAATTGACACTACCCATGGTTAACCACCACGACCGTGCTCACACCTTCCCACCACGACCATGGTGATCCACCACGGTTGTGCTACTCACAAAACCTAGCTACTTTTTCCATTGCATTTCCCACTTTGCCCCTACTTGACCTATT
Source organism: Alisma plantago-aquatica (assembly GCA_963693085.1). Taxonomy (NCBI): domain Eukaryota; kingdom Viridiplantae; phylum Streptophyta; class Magnoliopsida; order Alismatales; family Alismataceae; genus Alisma; species Alisma plantago-aquatica. Next base: position 304,997,517 of record OY856409.1, read on the forward strand.
GCTTCCCGCACACCAATATATAGGGGGGTGGCGACTGTAGGTTGAGGGTAGCTACCTTCCACCACCCTAGCTCCCCATTTGATCCCCTTAGCTATTCCACTCCATTTCCACCTCTATTCCACTCTATTTCACCATTTCCACCACCAAAACACTAGTTTATCCTAGTTCCTACCCGTAATCCCCTTCATTCCATACCCTTGCACCTTGGAGGAGAGAGGAGGACATCTTGCAATAGCTAGAGAGGAGGATTTCTTCATCTACACCGAGATCCATGGATTCTTCTACCTCTTAGATCCTTTCTTTTTGTATTTTCCATTTCCATGAGTAGCTAGGCCCCTTTTGGTGGGTTGTTTGGGGGAAATTATGTTACTTTGATACCAAGTTGGGGGAAAATGATATATAAAAATTATGATTTCATTTGGCAATGATTATGTTCTATTTGCATCTTATTCTCCATGAATTGCTTATTGGTTTGTGTGTGAAATCACTTAGGAATTTAGGGAAATTGCTTATATGTGTGAATTTTGGGATTTGCCCCTAGGTCCAATTCTCTGATCCCTAGGCTGCCTCCCATTTCCCTACATCCTAATCAATCCTCCTAAGCCTAAGTGAGAGATCTAAGTAGCTAGTTTAGGTGATTCTAGTGCAATTAGCATGGAGCCTTCTCAAGGCTAGAATGTGGGGCAATTGGGGTCCAAAACCCAAATTTCACCTCCCCATTACTACCCTCGGCCCCTAATTGCCCTAGGAATGTATAATCTAGAAACCTAGACTTGATTAGACTCCAAATGAATTGAACCTAACCCCTAACCCAATTGAACCTCGCAAGGGTAGTAGGGGTGTGAGGGACTAGTTCCCCTATACACAACCTAGCATATCCATGGCCAATTAGTAGCTTATGTTAATTCATTAGACTCTAACTTGTTGTTTGGTTTGGATAATTTAAATGGAATCATAATGTTCATATGTCACCCCCCAACTTAAGTGATAAGTGCATCCCCTAAATAGCCCACACCTTCATTAATTTCTTTAAAAACCTAGTTTTCATCTTGTTTAGCTAGTGTTAGCTTAGTTAGCTCTTTTCCTTCTTAGTTAGCTTCTTACCCTATTTTTACCTTGTTCTTGCTAGCTTATCTCTTTTCTCACTCTTGTACTTTTCTTTTGCCTGCATTAGTGTAAACTACCTTTTCATACCTAGCTTATTCTTTTCTTGCATACTTAGTCTTATTCTAGTCTAGGGTTAACTTAGATTTCATTCTCGCCTTTAATTTCTTTCTTGCTCACCTAGTTTAACAATAAAATCACCTTTAAACCCTTAACCCTAGTCTTCATAGTATGAACCCAGCCAAACTAACCTAGCTCTAGTGCCCCCTTTTCTCCCTAAGGATCGACCCCTACGCTTGCCCTTCACCTATGCTACAATAGTACCCCGTGCACTTGGGGGTGACCTATTTGGTATTGTGATCGACTGTGTTAGGGTTAATATAAATTTTGAAAGATCCACATGTGTGTCCTCCCTTTGGGTTGCATCTAGACACCTCTAGTTGGCTAGTGTGTAGCCTTAGTGGGAGACGCACCAATAACCATCACTGAGAATAGGAAAATCTCTATGAACAAGGCTTTGTGAAGATCTCCTGAAATTGTACAAAGAAGAAAATGAGAAGAAACGAGATAGTACTGGCCTGAGACACCAACCAAGTACAGAAGGTTGGACCATTCTAGCTGACCTAGTAGTTGAGAACAACTCAACGAAAAGTGGCGATAGAAAAGGAAAGGAGGAGTACATGGGTTGCTCACCGTAATAGTCTGGAGTTGCGAGAACATGCTATCCATAGTCGAAAAAGAAGTACGAGCAAAGCGAGAAGGATCGCGAGACCATAGAAGGAATTGAGAGGGGAGAAGGGTTCCTATAGGCCTGGCACTCAACAAGGAATCCTTAAATATGGATTCGGCTAGTTAAAAAAAAAAGAAAAAAAAAAGAAACCAAGCGGTAAAGAGGAAGGTACATGCCCCTTTTGGGGGTTTCCTTTCTAGAGCATGAAATCCCATAAAAGTAGGGATTGTTAGGTTCTCTAGGAAATAAGGAGCTCATTGGTGGGGAAAGATTGGAAGGATAGAAACTATGGAGGGAGATCAGGGTCTGAGAAGAAAATAGGATCTGGCTCCATTATTTTTGGTCTCCTGCTCGAGGTAGGAGACGGGTCCAAGACCTTCAGATGATAAATCCAATGGTAGAGGAGTCTGTGTCAAAGAGCAAAATTGTGACACTGTACTTAGATGAAAAAATAAAAATTAATCACAACATGAAATTTATATCAGATAAAACATTAAACTGAAACATATATATACATTCAATATTTCCTTTTCTCTTTATTCTCAATTGAGGGTGCAAACAAAACCCAAATTAAGTGAAATTTGTCACAGAGGCCAATTAGGACATATAGATTCTGATTATGAAATTAGATTTTCCGTTGAAGACTTTTTATTTGTTAAATAAGCCAAACCCTATTTTCTCTCTCTCCATGCATTAATGACTTTAAGATTCTTCAATTTTTATGAAACTTCACTCATAAGTCATATTTAATGTGTTGGATATGAATTTTCCATCAATTTTATATTTTGGAGTTTTGTACAATTATTTAATATTTTAAAGGTTGTACACACTTTCACTCTCCTGATTTCACCTTTTAAGCAAACTTTCCCCAAATTGGATGAAAATTCACCCAAAGGCTATATTTATTATGTATATTATGAATCCAATATTATTTTCCTATTTTGGAGTCATTTAATATTTTTTTTGATATTAAGGGGAAAAACACACATCTTCTAAATGCATGACAAGCTTCAACTCCCTAAAGGAAGCTTTCATTTCCACCCTAATCCTTCATTCCTATGATTGGTCTCTTTCTTTTGGGATCATGTGTGATGCCACTAACTATGTTGTTGGGGTAGTTTTGGGGCACCATGTCAACAACAAACATCATGTCATCTATTGCACAAGCAAGACATTGGACGATGCATAAATGAACTATGCAATAACTAAAAAGGAGTGTCTGGCCATTGTGTTTTCCCTTGAAAAGTTTTGCTCCTATCTAATTTGTTCTTAAGTGATTGTCTACACTGTTCGAGTTGCCATCAAGTATCTAATGACAAAGAAGGTTGTAAACGCTATACTGATCAGATGGATATTATTTCTATAAGAGTTTGATTTTAAAATTAGGGATAAATAGTGAATTAAGAATGTCATTATCATCTTAGCAGATTTCACATCCAAGATGGTGACACAGTCCAATACATGAGTCTTTGCCTATTGACCAATTGTTGAAGGTGTCTACATTACCCCATGGTATACATATTTCATGAACTACCTAGTTGTGGGAGTCCTTCAAGATTTCATGGGGAATGATAAGAAGAAGTTGATGTCAGACATTCTTAATTACTATTGGGATTAGAACCTATCTTTTTTCAATTATGCTCAGATAACCTCTACCATCAATGCATCTCTGAAGAAGCAGCTCCTCTTATTCTTGATCAATGTCATTTTGTCCCAATTGGGGGCAATATGAGCTCCAAGACAACTACATTTAAAGTCCTTAAGTGTGATTTCTTCTTGAATACTATGTGTAAGGATGCTAACTGATATGTCAAGTCTTGTTACTAGTGTCATCGACCTAGTAATATTTCTAAGAGAGGTGAGATGCCTCTCAATATTTGGTTAGAAGTGGAGATCTCTGATGTTTGGGGTGTGGACTACATGGTTCCATTTCCCTCCTCTAATGGATTCTCCTACATGTTGGTCATTGTTGACTATGTTTCAAATGGTTTGAATTCATCAACATGAGATCTAGAGACTCTAAGACAGTAATCAAACTATTCAAATATATTATATATACATGCTTTGAAGTTCCCTGCATTGTCATTTTTTATGGGGGATCACACATTCTTGAACATGACTTTCAAGAACTTCTTTTCGAGTATGACATATCTCATCATGTGTCTACTCCATACCACCCTAAGATGAGTGGTCTAGTAGACATTTCCAATGGTCAGATCAAGACTATCCTCAAGAAGATTGTCGATGAGAAAAGGAAAGATTGGGCTCATGAAGTGAATGACACACTATGAGCATATCAAACTACATCCAAGACTCCCCTAGAAACTGCATCATTCCATATCATTTACAAGAAGTCTTGATATATACCTTAGAGCTTGAACACAAATCTCAATGGGCCATCAAGTAGCTCAACTTAGACCTTCGTGCAATAATGGAAAATTGTCTACTCCTACTGCAAGTGCTAGAAGAGTTACAACAAGTAGTTTATGAAAATGCACATATCTACAAGGAGTGCACAAATATTTGGCATGATGGGCACCTTAAGAGGAAATATTTGTAGGTCAGAGACCAAGTATTAATTCACCACTCCTGTCTCCAACTTTTTCTAGGAAAGCTCAAGACCCTATGGTTGGGTCTGTTGATTATCAAGCATATCACTCTTTGTGGAGTTGTTATAATTTGAAATGAGAAGAATAAAGAATTCATAGCCAAGGGTGAATGACTCAAATGTTATTTTACTACAATTGACATGTAGGACAAACGATCTCTAAAAATTCTCTCCCACCAACATACCATGATTGATCTCTAGACGTCAAACTGTCGATGTAAAACAAAGGCAATTTTCAGGAGGCAATATGAGTGTTACTTTCCATTATAGTTATTTTCACATCTTAGTTTATACTACATTTATTTAGTTAGTTCGCCTCATAACAAGATCATATATTTTAACCATTTTGATTAAAGGTGAATATTTGTTTTTGATGGAGAGCAACCACGGCTCGTGTTCCAACCAACAAAGTTCTTTTTCCTCCATCTCATATTTAGTGTTTTCTTGAGAACAAGAATATATCTATATCTAGGGTGGAGAGTGGTGGTATGTATTGTACTTCTTACTCATACTTATCTATTTGTAACTTATGGTTTAAACATTGTATTCATGTAATGCATTTACGCTTAATTTTTTCAAAAAAAATCTTTGGACCAAGGAAAGCCATTTTCTAGTTGGCTTATATTCAAAATTCTTGTTTGCATTCATGCATGTCATCATCATTTAACTCCCCTTACTTGAATAAAAACTTGACATTGAGCAATTTTTGAAACAATCAATGGCTAGAAATCACAACATGTGGCCTAGGAACCCAAACATCATGTTTTTCTTGAAAAGATTACATATATTTGAGGAAGTGAGAGGGATAAAACACATTTTTATCATAACTGACTTGTGACACATATTCATGAAATCATCACTTTTCCCTTATCATGTCACTACTTGATGATAGGGAGTAGGAGAACAACCTAGTCCATGATATTGTAAATCAAGTTGCATGTTGATTCATCCCGTCTTCTATACTTCTTATTCCATATTCTTACCATCCATCCATCAAAAAGAAAACAAAAACCCATAAAGTGCCAGACTCCATGTTTGGGGTGGAACTCCCCCTCTCTACTCTATCTACTTTTTCCATACCCCACTCTATAAAACAGAGGCAAACCATGAAAAGAAAGGATGCCAATGTGCATAGGAAAAGAAAAAGAAGTTTCTTGCAATATATATTTATATATATGCGCAAATTAATGCAATATCAAGTTGAACATAAGAGAGATTTAGAACTTTGTTCTGCAACCACCTTCTCTGCATTTTCTATAGATGGACACAATGTATGTCTCATTTTTATATCCTTTTCATTTACTCCTAGTGTTTGAACATACACATACTTTTTGTTCTACGGGTCTCTCTGAACTTTCCTGAAAACTTTTAGATTTGCATGGTATTGGAGATCATTGTGCAGAAGTGTATCAGGGAAGCAAAACTGGACACAAGGACATAGTTAGATCTATTTCATGATATCGGGATGTTGGGAAGCTTGGCCATAATAGGTTGTAGGGAAATGAGCATGATTTGAAGGTGAGGCAATCACATGAGTTGAAAGTATTCATTTGGTGACTATTTTATATTGTGTATTACTCAAGGACATAACAATGTCTAAGTTTGGAGTTATTTAATGAATATATTGATCCTAGTTTTTTGCACTCATTTCGTAAATTTACCCTAGAGATAGCTTGCATTTAGGTTTTCTTACCTTTATGACAATTTATAAACTATTGATTCAAATTATTTTTTCCACAGAATGATATAACTTATTGCATGATAGGAGTGTTCTAGGCATTGGTCCTACTATCTGACTAGTTGGCCCATGAAAGTTTTGATCAAATGGATAAGGATTTCAATGATGCCAGCCTTCATAATACTATATCATCTAGATACATGCCATCAATCAGAAGCTCTAATGATGCAACCTCAACAACCGATGTCAGTACACCCTTGGGTGGGTTTAATTCTCTCAAGAATCTTGTCAGCCCAATGAGAAGTCTGCCCAATGCCCAACATAGAGACGAGCTAGATGATGGACCCTCCACAAAACACCTTGTGTTTCCATCGATCCACCTCTAATGGGATGGCCTAGATGGTCCTCGAAGGGAATCTTGCTAAATAGGAATCTTTGCTTGATGAGAGTCCTGACTGATGAGCACCCTTCTCCCATACACTGGTGACCAAGAAGACTCAGTGCATCGATGACTGGCAGGAGTCCTACACCTTGATATGATGAATGGGAAAACCCAAACAATGATGGACAACCTTCACTCCAATATGATGATGGCCCTCTAATGGCCTAGCAAGCTCTAACCCTAGTGGGACTCCTACTCAAAGATATTTATGCATCCCCACACCAATAGTGGTACTGAAGGGTTACACCCCTTTGAATACCTCTAGCCTTTGACCTTTTGCTTCTATGGTAGCTTATACTCAAATTCAATGTGGTTGGGACGGATTCAAAACCCTAACCCCCATTTATAAAAATAAGGCCACTACCATCATGACTAGTATCTTCTCCTATGCAACCAGGTTGCCAAATTCACTCCATACCATCTTTCTCTGGCCTTTATGGATTCCTCTTTCACTTGATTTTTTTTTATCTATCAATCGATGGGATTCCATCCTTCATCGTAATTCTAAGACCTAGACTTCAAAGGAAGTTAGGAAAAGGATGTCCTCTTCATTTGATCTACCATCGTTCTACACCATATTTTCCCTAATAGCAACAGATCCAATCTTCTTTGAAAGAGAGAGCAATGACACAACATTTCACCTCTGACTAACGTGTAAGATATTTTCATGTTTCTTGGTTGATACCTTTGTTCTAGAGTTTGAAGAACGACTCCCACACATCACAACTACAATTCATCCTTCTTCTATGATGACACTAGTACAAAATTGACCTTTAGTGTCGGTTATTTAATGCTTTTTGCATCAGTTTCAAAGTGACCCCCAAGTGGGTGCCGCTAAAAGTCAAACCCTTCAGCGTCAGTTTTAACACCGACGCCATAACCCTTCCCGCCACCAAAAATATGCCAACAAGGGCACTATAGGAGTCGGTTATTTAATAAAACTGACACTATATTTAGTAAAACACGTCGGCATTTCACAAAAATTGACACTATATAACCCTTCCCACCACCAATAAATACGCCAACAAGGGCACCATCAGCATCTGTTTTTATATATAACTGACACCCATAGCCAGATAGACGTCAGTTTGTTGCTAATAACTGACGATGTATGTCTTTGTTGTCAGTTTTATACTAATAATCGACGACTATGTTCTGATTTTTTTTCTTATCAGTTTACATGCCTAGTGTATGGTTGTTCAGTAGGATGCAGAACCTGCAGTTCAGTTCTGAATTGTAGGTTTACAACATCCATTGATATCAGCCAACAATAGGCCACAAAGCAGCAAAATTAACAAGATGGACAATAATATATATGGACCATGTGATTCACACACATGTATAAGCACATTTAATCATATGATTCATCACACACATGTATAAGCACATTTAATCACATGATTCATCACACAATGTAGTAACATGTAGTTCCATCATCATCATCATCATCATCATCATCATCATCATCATCATCATTATCATAATATAGTTATGAACATGCAGCGGTGTTGTTGTCCAAAATAGTAACTAAACAAGGGGGTTGTTGTACCCCTAAACATGCACATAAGTAAAATAACTAAGAAGAGAGAGACACTAGACTAGATATACAACTTAAGCAACAACAACATGGTTTGGAATCAGCAATCATCATCATCATCATCATCATCATCATCGCTATCCTCTGTTGTGTACTCAAATCAGACCAGATGATCGAGCATTTCATTGTTGATGTTGGTTAGCCAAACCTTGATGGTATTATGGCCAACCAGACAAAGAAAAATCTTGTCACTATGGCCCAATAGAATCTTTCAAACCCACTCACACCAACTAGATATGGATATAAGATTCTCGTCAACATCGTACTTAACCTCGATAATAGAAGTTGAAATTCCCAAATTTTGGGTCACTTCACCATCCGTGTAGCATCTTTCATTTAGATAATGCCAATGTTTAGGTATAGTGAGTTGTGCTAATGAACGATCATCTAGAATGATGTCCAACTATTATTCAATAGGGAATAGTAACATTGGGGTAGAGGCCCAAGCCATTATGCCTACAACAATGTAAAATGTTCAGAAAAAGTAATATAAATGTAAGTACTAACATCACACAACAATGATGGGTTATTTCATGTTCATGTTGGAGAAATAATTAATTATGATGAGGATGATGAGGATGATAACTAAGTCATTCATTACACTAAGTTATTCATTGTATCTGGTAAACTATCTACACTAATCCTTACATTAGCCATATATGTCAAACTAGGTCACCATGTAAGAGATACTGATAATAGCCCCTTCTTCCCTCTGTTTTTGTGTTTTCCATGATCTTCATCTCACCATGTAAGAGATACTAATAAAATCCCCTTGCATTAATCAACAGTAAACCTCATCCGATGCGGGCACAAGTACCAACGTCAAAATTTCTTTCCCGCCTCTCTGCACATTCTTCCTGTTTCCCACTCCTACACATCGGGCCTTCACCCAATCACATCCTATGTCTCTCTAGCAATTTCTACTTCTCCCTACTTCGAGCTCCACTCTCTTCTCTCTATGCTACCATTTCTCGACCTCAACCGCCGACAAGAAAATGAAGGTGGGGCTGCCTCTCCCCTCTCCTCTGAGTTTTCTAGCTTCATAAGTCGATAACAATTTGTTCTGTATGATCTTTCCTATTACCACACTACTTTGTAGTACTCCATCTTTCAGTTTTTAATTTTGAAAACATAGCTTATGGGTGTATAAGGGGTCATCATCATCATCATCATCATCATCATCATCATCATCAAAAAAGAAAGAAAGAAAGAAATAAATAAATAAATAAAGCACTATCAATTAATTAAATTCATTCATGCATCATTAACCCTGATTAATCAATATTAATCAACGACACAATATTAGAGAAACTAAGTACAAATCTAATTAGTTAACCACTCACTGCACTAGTGTATCCAGCAGGCCGTGGTGGCAGCGGCCGGAGGTGGAGGTGGCCGGGTTGGAGGTGAAGGTGGCCGACACTGGAGGTGAAGCAAAGGAGGTGTAGGTGGTGGCCAGTGACGGTGACTGGAGCATCATCATCATCTTCATCGTCATTGTCGTCATCATCGTCGTCATCATCATCAGAAAGAAAGAAAGAAAGAAAGAAAGAAAGAAAGAAATAAAGAAAGTACTATCAATTAATTAAATGCATGCATGCATCATTCACCCTAATTAATCAATATTAAACAACTACGCAATCTTAGAGAAACTAAGTACAAATCTAATTAAATAAGTTTATTAATGCATAATTAACCCTAATTATTCAATAGTAATCAACTATATGGTGGCATCATTAATCCTAAGTACAAATCTAGTACTGATTAATTAACCACTCACCATACTAACCAACAAATACATGTATGTTGTCATTCTTATACCTAAAATCCTAGTTTCATCATTCATATCCTATGTTTTGTGTAACATCATTTATTCATGCTTGTCAGTAAATACTAAATAGTAAATAAACCATGATTTCATATATCAATGATTTGAGTCAAAATGAAGCCTAATGGAACATTGGGAGAGTGAGAATAGTATACATCACTTGAAGGCTAAAGAAGAGATATATGCAAATCAACAGGAAGTCAACAACACCTGCAACAACACAAATGCAGGATTCAATTCTGTTATAATGTATTAATTAGGGGTCAATCTTGAAGTTTTAACTAGAGCTTCATATATCAACATACATACTAGGTCATATTTCAAGTCAAGATTTAGGAATTTAATCACCTTAGGGCGCATACATGATTCACAAGGTATTTGGGTCCAAAAAGAATAATATATGTTACTGATTTAGGAGTTCACATAATCATTTTAGAAATAGAAGACCCACATGTGAGTTAAGTTTGAGATTCAACATCAATGTATCTTTAACATGCATGTTTCAAGGTTCAAAGCACATGATCAAATCAAATTAGGATGCTAGAATGGACAAGTTTGAATCTTATTTCAACATGCATCAAAATTTTCTAAATTAGGTCAAGCATGAGGATTAGATAAGTTAAAATAGTACATTAGCACTAATCAGTAGATAAATGAATAAAACCTATAGATAATAAATACAAATCAGTAGATAAGTAATTTGAAAAATTAGTAGATGATTAAATAATTTGAAAAAGTAGATGAACAAATACAAAGGCCTAAATTTAAATAATGTGATGAATCAAAAATCATTAGATGAAAAAATCAATAGATAAGTAAATACAAATCCGTAGATAAGTAAATATAAATCAGTAGATAAGTAAACACTAATCAGTTGATGGAAATCAGTAACCTACCTAGCAGTAGGGGAAGTAGAGGCTAGCTCCGGCGACCGCAGGCTAGAGCTCCGACGGTGCAACAGCTCCTCAGATGGCGTTGAGCAGGTGGCGGCGGCGTTGAGGATACAGGAAGGCGGCAACGTTGAGCACACGAGCATGCAACGATGGCGTTAAGCACACAGGCAGGCGGCGGCGGCGTTGAGCACATGGGCAGGCGGGACGTTGAGTAGGCGGTGACGGTAGGGTTGAGCACACGGGCAGGCGGCAGTGGCGTTGAGCAGGTGGCAGTGGCATTGAGCACACGGGCAGGAGGCAGCCCTGAGCACATGAGCAGGCGGCAGCGTTGAGCACACGAGCAGGCGGTGGCGGCGGCAGACGAGCGGTAGGTCGAGTAGAATCGCCAGAGCCATCTTTTGTGATGAAATAGATTGAGAATGGGGAAGAGTCTATTTCACAGGGCCTATAAGTTAACAATCATTGTCGGTCGTTTCAGAAACTGACACCTAAGATCTAAAAGTGTCGGTCGCCACAAAAAATAGATGCCAATTGGGCAACCTAAACCCTAAAAAATTTCACAGGGACAACGCGTGAAAACACATCGACGTCGGTTCTTGCATGAAAACCGATGAAAAAATTGGGCTCCATTTCTGTCTCATGAAAAATCTTTTGTCATTGGTTATTTGGTAAATAACCGACGCCGTATGTGAAATTTTGGAGGTAATTTTTTTGCACTGAAAAAATTGGATTTGGCGGGTGATTTTAGGCATCATTTTCTTATTAAGCAACTGACGCTAAATAAAAAGTGATACCCGTGTCTAGCCAGTCTTCACATATAGATGTCGGTTTGTGCTTTCAGCCGATGTTTTAGGGTTTAGGCGGCGGTTTTTGGGATACCATCGACGCCTCTAAATGTGACATTATAAGCCATTTCTGTAGTGGTGTGATTACTTCTTCTCTTTTATTCCCTATTGAAATTGTATTTGGTACCATGAGTGATAGTTCCCTCGCTACCTTATTTTGTTCTCTTTACTACATCTGTTATTGTATGAACCATTATATGTTTGAAACCAATCATTTTTACTTATATTCTTTCATGATCAACAATTATATATATAAATGAGATCTTACGTGCAGAGAACTTTGATCCTAGGATTTAGGATGTCGATTGATTCATATCAAACCCTTGATAAGAATATCAGTTTGATATTTTCTAAGGTGATAGATGCATGATCTCTAGCTAAAGAAATGACATGTTTAGAGTAATATATGTCTAAGACGCAATCCTAAAATAAAAAAGGGGATCTTCCTAGCCTCAACATATATATTTCCTTGCTTTATTTTATGTAGTAAGAGAGTGAATGATAGGTAGCAGTGGTGAAACTAATTTTACCCTATTGTTCCCATCCATTGATAATTAGAACATTAGTATAACTCTTTTGATTCTTGCAACCTTAGTTTAATCAACAATTGATCTAATGTTGTGTTAAATACTAATTATTGCTTGATTATTTAGATTACTACATTCTTAAATACAGTGTCCTTTGGGATGAATCTTAACTATACTATGATATGACTCATCCACATGCAGGTGGGATTATCATACTCTAGTTAAGATAAACACTAGGGGTTTCATCCTTAATGAATTTGTATGTGTGATAAATCACATGTCACCAAACCTATGATGATTATAATGGCATACTTTATAATTGATTTGGTTGGTAAGAAAGGCAACTCAAAGTATTATGTTTGATTCAATATGAGATAATGGAAAATAATAATAATATCATAATATGAATAACTGAATGACATATGGTTTTGGTTGAGAACATAAACACAAGAACATATGTATACTTTAGACTATTCATTCTTATTATCTCCCAAATCAGTTATTATTGTGGGTATTATGAGATGTCAATATAGATAAGGTTAGTGTTTATGATGATTGATGACTATTTCTCCTTACTAGTAAGTGCATGTGTGTTGCATGTTACTCCTGTGTATAATTGTTGGGTATTGAATAGAAAAAAAAAACTATATGCATCACTTGTTTTGAGAAATTCAACTAAATTTAATATAAGTAATTGAAATAGTATAAAACTTAAGTATGATCTAGACATATTCATAGAAGGGTTATAAAAATCAATTTCTTTGAATTTTTTTCTATTCTTTACTATATTTATTTCCAAAATATCTTTGATAATGTCCATTCCCTTGTTGTTTTGTTCATAATTGTTTTTTACATTTATTCTTTCTCTTCTTTGACAGTGAGCCATGTCTAATTTGATTGGTTGGATTTTCTTTCTTTCATGTAATCATGATTTTGTTAAAAAAAATTGGAAATAGGTAAATATATTGCCAAAAGGACTATATACTATGGCCCGATGGGACAGACCCCCGGCCAGGCCTTTTTTGGCCCTCAACATTCTAGCAATGTTGGTCAAAATTTTGTTAAAAATAGCCTCTTAAGAATTGGCTGTTCTATCATGGATCCTGTGATTTCTTTCTTCCCACACAAAAAAGCAAAAGGCAGCAAGCAAGGCTCCCGCCATCCCCAACTGTGCTTTACTGGTACTTCTATTCAGCAACAGCTCGACTTTGGTGACCATACTGTCTCCAACATTCACGCCCCAAGTACACTTGAGGCAGATCAACTCCCAAATATACTTGGAAATTTTGCATGAGTTGAAGATGTGCTCGTGGTCTTCTTCAGCTTATTTGCAAAGCAGACAATCTGTAGAAACCTGGAGTTCCCATCTTCTCATTATGTCCCTAGTAGGAAGCTTCTCAAGGATAGCCCTATAGAGGTTAGTACTCCATTTGGGGGTGTGGTGTGGACCCCAAACCAGCTTCAGCCAGTTTAGAGTGTTGTTAGCATTACTGTCGATCCATGGTTTGTCGTGTTCATTAACTAGCGCAGCGAAACCATGCCTATCCACAGTATACTTCCCTTGCACAACCTGCCAATGCTTGCACATATTTTTCCAAGTTCTATAATTAGCAGCGTCCACAGAGATGGGTGTACAACCATATCTATCTCTCAACCAGATAGACCAGGCGTTGCTTCTATCCCTTAGGAATCTGTCCAGCCTCTTGAGTTTCCCATTCTCCACCATCTTGCAAGGGTCAATAAGGTTGAGTCCCCCTTTATTAAATTTTGTCATGTCAATATATGTATAATAATTTATTTGATAATTTCTAGTATGTTTTATCCTTTTAATCATGTTTATTGCTACCTATATTTTTATTTAGTAAGCATCTTTAGTGTGCAATAATATTTATGTATGACAACATCTAAAAGTTTCATGTGATCAAATTGTTACTATTTTGTAGAAAAAAGTTGATAGTATCTAGAAAAATATCACCAATGATAACACATACTCCCTTTAGTTCAATAAAATATTGATTCAAGTGTATTGATTCCTCTCCCATGAAGTTTACCCACACCGATCCAATATCATTGACTTTGTATATATAGGAACTTCTGATATTGTTACATAAACATATTGGTGGAGCTCATCTCAAAAAATTATTCTTAAATTGTAGTATCCACTTTAATGTTGTGTAAATTCAACCTTGTTTAATAATGGTTATCTTTTGAACATCATCTTCCATCATATCTCAGTGATTTCTTTTGAAAAGATAGCATCTAAGGTAGAAAAAGGTCCTAAATTTTTATTCAAATAAATATTGATTTTCATAGACAAGTTGTAGTTCCAATGACATATATACTCATGAACATACACACATATAGCTACTTGTCACTTCGTGGGAGAAGAACACCTTTTTCATTTGTCAATATCAATATGAATCATTAGAAGCCATTTTATTCATATATTCAACTTAAAAATGTATAATTATAAATATTTATCTCTCATCAATGATGATGCATCAATAAAATATATACAACAATTGTATGTTTGTCATAATCATGTTGTGATGAGGAAAATGTTAGCATAGAAACAATGTAGGTTACTAACATTTTTGTCATATTACCACTTATGAGGAAGAATTCTTCCCCATGAGATTACCTCCTATAATAGTTTAAAGATAAATACCTCTAATGATTTTTACTCTTCATATCTATTGAAGACTATTAGAATTACTTCTCCAGATGGAACATCTTTATCAAGAAGTGCACAATATCTGCCTATGCACATGGTTGGTGTTACCCACTGAAGAGGGGGAGTTACATAGTTGATTGATGCACTAAGGTTATAGTTGGTTCCTCATCTGATGTTTAACGATTGACGAAGACATGTTGATTTTCTATCCAAGGAGGAGTATTAGACTATTTTAGTGTTAAAATGTAATATTGAGGGAAAAATACTATGTATATGTGTGTTGTGTTATATTTTTATTCCAATTTGTCTATTTGCATGCTGATTTTTTATTCTCCTAAACTCCAATTTGAAGGAGAGTGTTAAATATTGTTAGTATTTTACTCTATAATGTAAATATATTAAAGTATCTGTGTAAATGTGGTTGTCTTGAGTCACACGTATGCTTGACCTAAATATACTTGAGTCACATGTTTGTAAGATCTCCACCTTTCCCATATAATGGAATGAAATATTTAACAAAATTAAGTAGTCATACCTTTACCGTGTTTACTAATATAACAACATCTAAAGATAGCTGCAGTCGTTGTTTTAAATATTATTGCTAGTTGATACACACAGTACGTGGTCACAATACTACATTTTGTGTTCTTCATGGTTGAAGGTGGGTTCGTTATAGATAACCATGCCATATAGTGACATCAAAACACGTATTTGTTAATGTTCGGTATCATTCAAGAGACAGCAGAAAAATTTACAGGTTGAAATTGTTTAATGAGAAGTTCTGTTGAGTTGAATACCTCTGAAGTCAAGGACTGCATAGCAGCATTCGAGTCATGACCAATATCAATCTTTCAGAATTTTTATTATGGACATACAACAATACCGTCTATGCATGCTTTGGTATACGCTCTAGTCCTTGTTCGTAGCTGATCCTCATCGCTAATGTGAATTTCCTTCATGATAATAAATAAATAGAAAAATCATTCTTCTATACAATTTTACCGTTCTGACTTGATTATACACGAAGAACTACATGATGGATCGTCTTGTTGTTGTGTGATGTCCAGTTATGTAACTGCTTAGCGCTACATAAATACTAAAAACACATATTTCGTAATACTTGATATCACGCAATAGATGGGAAGAAGACATAGATATTGAAATTGATTAATTAGAAGTTATGTTAAGTTGGATACCTTGCGTCAAGGACGGCATAGAATCATCATTCTTATAACGAACATGTTGAAACCATGGCCGATGTCAATCTTTCGATATTCCAAACTATTGTGACAATACAGTTGATGCTCTTATACGATGCAGTCTTTATAGTAGGTGATCCTCACCACTTTTGCAAATTCACTTCATATGTTGTGTGATGTACTGTGGCGTACATGCTTAGTTCTACAACGGAAGGGCATGTAAGGGCCGTTTCTGTTTGAAGCGGCAAGCAGTTATGGTCAATTAAGAATAGGATGGACGAATAGGGAGATTAATCACCAACTAGGACATACTCAAGAAGTAGATAAGGAGGCGAGGTGCACCTATACATGATAGTCAAAATTAATATTAGAACGAGCAAAAAGCAATACGCAATGACCGTTAGCGTTCAGAGCTGCGAGCAATTGTGGTCGATTGGATAGCAGATAATGTATGAATAGGTAAATTAATCACCTATCACGGCACAATGAGCGGAGCGCGAGACACGCGCCCAAATCTGCTGTTAAGTAGTGCTGTTCCAAATGTTGTTGCAGAACATCCTAGCCATCCATCTATATCAAAATTCCACTCCTAAAAAAATTAAATAGATGCTTTAACGACAGCGATTAATTGTAACACGCTGGAACAGCGTGTTCGGAATAGCAAATCTAATCATACGAGACACACCTATACATGAAAACTAGAACAGTATAACCGAAGTTACGACCTGTGACCGACTTCTTTTGTTGCTGCTGATGACGGCAGAATTCCATACGGGCGTGGTATCCTGGGCGTGGTACCCCGCAACCTCCGCCCATCTAGTAAATACCATTAGAAGCCGTAATACACAGACCATCACGAGTCCTGATATAGATGGGAAGGTGACAAATCCCTTTTGCATGTGATCAACACCGGTGAGGACAGACACGAGTAAAAAGTTGGTGGTGCTTAGTATGGTACTATAGTAGATTCATGATATTGTATATCAACTCAGATACATCGATACTTCTTAAAGAATAAATTGTACTAGATAAAATCTCTTTGAGATACATGGAAGTTATAAATGACAACCAAAATCATATCTCAACGTGATAGTGGTGATTGTAGTCCTTAGACCTGAAGTCAATACAATGATCACATGTCGTTCAACATACTTCAACACTACTCAATGTAATCTTGAATAAGGGTTTCCATACTAGTAGTGTTTGGGTTCATTGTGATACATGTGGATTATTTGAGTGATGTAGATGGAATTTGTCACTCTTATTGGAGTGATAACCATGGACACTTGGTGAAGGATACTATAAATGCATGGCCACGATTAAGTGTGATGTTGAGGTCATATGTATCTCAAATAGTCTACTCTAGTCTAGAAACAAAGATTCATTTCCATGCTTTGTATTCAATCTGGATATCAGTGTCAAAGAGATTATACGATCAATGTAAACTGGTTCCAATAGTAAGTTGGATTTGTTCTCCAACTTCTTCAATTACTTGGTTGGGGTCTTGTTAGACACATATCATTATCTTTGAAGTCGTAGTATAATTATAGACATCACTGCCAATGTAATATGGATCCTATAGGGACACATACATAGTACTTATAGGAAAGAGAAGTATAATCATGGCATATGATTAATTGGTTCCTAAAATTTTTAGGTAATTGAGTGAATCATTGATCATTCGACTGGATTGGCTCCAATCACCCAGTTGGACTATCCATGGATGGGCTTGTGACAAGCGACTATTGTATTATCATTTCTCAAGGTTTATTATAACCATACTTCCCTATCTTTCCTATAAATAAGGTTATGACGGCCATGGTTTTGAGACACTTGTGTGACACCCATCGATCGACATTCATTACCCATAAGAAAAGAGGAAGAGAGGATAGATTGTGTAATGCTAGCTCGTTGTCAATGAAAAGGCTACTCCTTCCACAACGACTCTTCAAGCGCAATGTGGTCTTCCTAATCATCCACTTGGACAATATAGCGATGTGAATGCATTCTTGGCTATGTTGTAAGATCATTTTCACACCTTCTTCCTCATTTATTCTTGTGAGGACCACCGTCAAATCTACTCCGCGATAAAAGTATAATCTCACAAACCTTCCTTCTTGTTGTATCATTGTTGACCAGATGTTCTCATGAATACATGGAATTGAATATTTGATTTTATATTTCTTTCGTTATGTCTTTCGTTCTCTTTACATAGATTCCCTTAGAAAATCCCAAAGTGGGTGCAAAATGACCAAAAATTGGTGCAAAGTGTTTGCAAACCAATATTGGGCATAAAGTAACCACAATTAGGTGTCGAAAGACTAACAATGATTTCTAAAAGGTCAAAAGTGGGAGAAAATTGACTCAATATGGGCAAAATATCCAAAACAAATATTGGGTGCAATTGGCAAAAATTGGGTGTTGAAAACCCAAATGAACTTTCATAACACAACTTGGTGCAAATTGTCCAAAATTGGCTGCAAAGTGACCAAAAGAAAATGAAGAAACACCAAGAATGGTCGCCGAAAGACCAAAAGTTGTTATAAAGTGTTCAAAACAAATAATGGGCGCTAAGTGACAAAAAGTGGGTGGAGACCAAAAAAGAGTGCCAAAAGATCAAAAGTGAGCCTAAAGTAATTAAAACAAATATCTGGCACAATTACCCAAAATTTGGTGCCGAAAGACAAAATTTGCCTCTAAAGGACCAAAATTGGGCGCAATTGAACACACTTTTGGTGCAATGTAACTAAAATTATGCACAAATTGACAAAAGTGAGTGCAAAATACCAAAAGTGAGCATCAAAATATCAAAAGTGGACTTGAGTGACCAAAATTGGGCACAAATGCCCAAGACTAGGTGCAAAAACATAGTAAATATTTAGTGTTCAAAGCTGACAGAAAACATTCTCCCAGATTACTCCCCACATCACTCTCATTAAATCCCTCCTTTTTCTTTAAAGCTGGCAGGAAGATGTAGTCTGGTGGGGATGCCGCCAAGCGATGTTGTAGACGCTCCTTTTCTCCTAATCTTTTGTCTTTATGGATATCATCTACCAACAAGAAGCATGCCATGTGGGCATTTGGCATGTCATTGCCTAGAAGCGTTTGGTAGGCTGACATTGTGCTTACTGAAAGGTATCCTCTATTTTCAGCATTTCGCGGAGGTCATCTTTTAGCACACAAATGCCATCTCTTTCAAAGATGACATCTCCCGCCCAATCATCTTCTTTCAAGGAACTCATGATTATTGTCAGTTCTTCAAGGACAGACTGAGGCAGCTCCATCTATCAAAGTTCTTGAATGAAGGTTTAATTTCTCTTGCTGGTCCATCCCGTCCTACATTGAACAGGTTTTATTCGTCGACCTCTCCCTCCTCAGGTTGTCCCTTCGTAGGCTGCTCTTCAGGTGCTTTTGTCACTGGAGGCTGCTTTGGTTCTTCATCTGATGTGTGTTTTGTAGCTTCTCTAGAGCTTTCATACCAACCTTCTTTCCATGCCACAACCCTGGCTAGTTCAGTTGGATCAACCCACATGACCTTTAGCTTCTCCCTCTAAGTGACTTTTTTAGGTAGGGGTATATCCATGTGAAGCCTCTGGGGTATAGCTTCTGCAGGCATCGCCGGGTCATTGAAGAACCGACGATCATAGATGACCTCCATAGCATGCATACCCCACAGTCCATGTAGGTCTTCATTGTCTAAATCCTCCAGTGGGATGCCCTTGTTGATAGCCTCCATCATTCATATTACTATGAAGGCGCAATCCCCTGAATTGGCCTCTTCTTGGGGGACTTTCTTATTAATTGAGAAGAGCTTCCAGGACCCTTGGAACTTGTTATCTACATTCTTAATAGCTCATTGTAGGTGCAATCCCTTGAACCGACCTCTTCTTAGGGGACTTTATTATTAATTGAGAAGAGCTTCCAGGACCTTTGGAACTTGTTATCTACATCCTTGATAGCTCATTGTAGGTACATTGGTATCTTTAAAGTGCCTTTGGCATCCTTCCCCTTGTAAACCAGTGAGGTGTTGTCAGTTCGACTGCCCATCAATTGAGCACCATTTTTTTCCGCTCATACAGATCAATGAATATCAGTGCCCAATGCTTAGTATTCCTTATGGGCAGCACCACGTGTCTTGCTTCCTTCCATCAAACTACTGCCTTCATCTCGGCTACATATGTCGCCTTGTAGTCTTCTTTGTAGAGGAGGCTGGCTAAATGCGTTGTTCTGTTGAAGACCGGCTACGACTTGTCTGGGTGCACGAATTATTCCAGGAGGTTGGTGCAGAGTACCTTGAATAGTCTTTTACGTGCTCTTCTTCATGAATATTCCCCGGAAGTGGTCTCTGCACAGACGTCTACCCTTGTTGTTACATAGTATGTCTTACTCGGGTAGATCGTCACTGAGGACATCTGCCAAGATGTGGAAGTCTCTGCATGTGATCCATTATTCCACAGTCATGTCTATATCTTTCATCTTGCAAGGCAGAGATGGATCTACTCCCAGTGTTTCTGCTTCAACTAGTGCAATTCTCTCTCTGGCAGGCTCATCTGTGAAGAAGGTTTCCAGCTCGCCATCCTCGTCATTGGATGTTGCTTCCTGTGCCAGAGGTGCCGAAGCTTCATCTATTATCGGCATGGCCTTGGCCACTAGTTTAGCCACTTTGTGCAATGATTGTGTAGTGGCTATAAGTTCAGCTACTTCTGAGGAGGCTTCGACAATTATGTTGTCTTTGACATGACTCTCCTTAGAAATTTGCCCTAACTTGGCTTCCGCCATCATTTTCAGGGTCACCTCCATCTTCCCATCATAGAGATAGTCGCTATGATTATGATGTGGTTGGAATAGGAGGAACTCGCTACTCTCCTCGAGTCTGGTCTCCAACTCAGCTAACATTCTGTCGAGCTCTTCCGCTCCTACTGTGCTGAGTTTGGCGATCACCTCTTCACGATGAGCAGTAGCAATCTGCTCTTCTAGCGTCATTGTATGTACAGGGGGAGAGTTGAAGCTCTTCTAGATTCCCACCGTATTCAGCAGCTTTGTCTTGGCCTTCTTCTGGGTTGCAATTGAGGTCGATCCCCCTTGATGATTTCACATTTTTCTTCATTTGATTTTTGTTGTGGGAGCACGACCGTTGTGGTGGCTGGTTTCTTTTTGGCTCAGCTGCAAGTGCCGCCTTTGTGTTGGCACTCCCTGCTTTTGGTGTGCCTGCTCCCATGTTTGTTCCTCCCATGTTGTTATCGTTATTGTCATCATGGTTGGAAGGGCTAGATGAGGAGTGTGTCGAGCTTGCTAAGCAGTTGATCTTCTTTTTCTTCCGTCGGTTCTCGAGTTCTTCGCGTTCCTTCTTGATCTTTCGACGGTCATCTTCTAGTCATTGACACTCTTCTTTGAGGTTAGCCATAGCCGCATCATAGCCCCGACGCATGTGCTCGTTGTCAGATCGGATGGCATGCCTCTCCTTCTTTAGGTCTTCCATTTTTTCTTTCATTTCTTTAGCATTCCCATCATCATCCATTGGTTGTTTACAACTTCTTGGTGGAAGTCGGGGAGTGCTTTTATCCTTTCATCAAGGACTTGTAACTGCATCATTAATGTAGATAGAGAAGAAGAAATGGTGGTAATTATTGTATTGGTTTGATGCATGTGTTCCCACATTGCATCAAACCTTGTACCTAAGGCACCTCCGAAGGAAGGTGCGTGCTGGTGCAGCTGGTGCAGTTGATGCTCCATGCAATTTGTTGATGAGCTTGGCACCTTAGGTTGTGGAGAGGGTGGTAGACCTTGTTCTTTCTCCTTTGTCTCATCTAGTGGGTCTACTTATACTCCATTGATTCCGGTATCCAGTATGGCCTGAGGGCGTTGTCCTTCTGGCTCTACCTCTGGTTCATTGTTGGGTTGTGGATCAGCTGTTGTGACCTTCTCTTTCTCCACCTCTGAATCCACAATAGTCACTTCTTTGTGTGGCTTGAGATGTGTGGGTTTTGGAATTTCAACTGACACGTCAGTAGTTGGAGCCATGGGGCTGGTTGCACTACAGTTGTTGGCATTTTTGTTGACAGTGCAGTTGCTTCTACTATCTTCTTTTTCTCTACTATCAACTTTTTCCATGGCTCCGTGCTCTTCCTCTTTTCTAATTTAGCTGTACTCACTAGGTCTGTATTCGTGCTGGCCTTTAGTGCCCCGGAGCACATATTTTCAACGTCATCGTGTGTTGGCGGTAGCTTGTGGGTGTCATAGAACGCCATTTCTGGAAGGGGGAGTAGTCTTTTTGACGCTCTTTGTTTGAAGTACAGCTTCTCCCCCTTATGTGCCAGAATACCAGTGCTGATAAGGGACTTTATGTCTATTCTTTTTTGTCCCTCCATTTCTTTATATTTTTGGACTTCTCCTTCGTCCATGAAGTATTCAACGATCTTTGTTATCTGGCCACCCATGCAGTACGCATCATTCCACTTTGCATCTCCGCCTACTACTGCTGATAAATGGTCAATTAGTATCTTCCCGATATTAATCGACTTCCTATTTATCATTGACCAAATCAGGAACAGATCTCCCTTGCTAACTGTTCTTGTTTTTAACCTCACGTGAATCGTGTGGGAGGTGATTTTTTGCATTGTGCAGATAAAGCACGATGTAATTAGTGAGGCCTTGGAGTTCTTTGAATTGTGCTTCTCCTCCCCAGTTAGCTCTTCCCACATTTCAGTACTTTCATAGGTAACGACTTCATTCTCTCTTGGGGAGGAGGAGTAGGCATGGGCTTCTTCCTCTATCTCGGTGAATATTTTGTTCAGCCTTGCCTCCATGACTATGTGAGTCTCACCCCCTAGCCTTACTTGTAGTTGATAATCTCAACCTCGTGCCTTTCATGTTTCACTACTGGTAGCGACCTTCTTAAGTGAAGATAGGAACTTTGTGGTCAACTTCTTATAGGATTTCACCTCTGGTGTGCATAAGGTGTGTAAGTTTGCACCTTACTGGAATTTTATCATCCTGTCATAGATACCCATCTTTTTGAAATCTTCTACGTCAAGGTATTTTGTTGGATAGAATTCCTTATGCTGGTGCATCCAGTTGTAGATAGATTGGTGCACGACATTCTTGGGAACGAATGGTAGTTCTATGGATTGTGCAAATGTCTCCCCTACTACCTCCTTGTCCTTGCTTACCTCCTCCTTATTGGGTTTTTTGGCAACCACTGGCTTCACCTTCTTGCTGCACATGGTTTCTTTTGGTGCAACTTTTCTTTTCTTGCCTTGTACTTGGCTCTCTGACTCTCTTAGTTGGTACTCGGAGGTCTCAGTATGCTCTGTCTATTCTATTTCTTGTGGGGAGTCCTCCTATGGAAGCTCCCCCAATATCCTATGATATTGTTCCAATCTCAGTTGTATCTACACATGTTTGGCCACTGGTAGAGAAGTATTCATCTTCAGTTTTTATGTTAGGTCCTTTACTATCTTCTCTACCTCCTTCAGGGAAGTAGCCTTCTTGTATACGGGATCGCTGGTTGCTGGAGAAGACATTCTACAAATTTTTCAATGAATTAGTATCTTGTTGATTTTAACAAAATTTACCATTTTTATAATTATTTGGGAAGATATTTCTTGCAAAGGGTAGGTGTTTAGTAAATTATTAAATGTCATGTTCAAGAGTGTGCAGAGAGACTGCAGTTGAGGTTTTGTTGGTAGCTCATATGAAAACATGGTCACGGTCTCTGAAAGAGATCGCGGCCACGGTGTAATGATAAGGGATCACGGTTCGCAATTTCCTGGGAAAGGACCACGGTCCATGGTCATGGTCATGGGCGCGGTGGCGGTCTTCTTTCTTGTTATGGTCAGGTCGTGGTTCATGGGAATACGACCTTGAGTAGCTTTCTTCTACACCACGACCCATGATGGAATTGGTAGTTTGGAGCGAACACCGCGGTCGATGTTAGGGTTTACGAGCACACCGCGGTCACGATTGTAGATGTGATGAATGTGAGCCATGGTCTTTCTTCTTCCGACTATTCTGATTCCTCTCTCTGTCTGATGATCTGTTCTTCATTTTTACTAGCAGCAGTTGTCCCATTATTAATGTTTTTAGGGTTTTTAATTGTTATTTGCAGACACCGCCATTGGGTGGTTAGGGTAATAGGGAAACCTAGGAAACTATCAACGGGGGGACTTACGGCTATCGAGAGATAAAACGGGAAGAATTGGTTCAGGAAAGGGGTTAAATCGCAGGATACTAGGTGATTCAGTGACTAGAAGCACAAAAAGTTTTTTTTAGTTTACTTTATTGGGTTTTAGGGGAGGCAGAGAAGGCAGCGGAAACAAAAGTTTTCTCCCCAAACCCGGAACAAGGAAATGCATCAACGTCTATTTAATAGGAAAGGATGGTTTGTGGAATCATACCTTGTCCTGAGGCTTGCTCGGCGACAATACCTCACGCCTTGCACGGTCTTCAAAGCCAGTCTTGGACGGTGTCTGTGCAGCTCCTGGTCGTAGCAGGACTAACGACTCCTCCTTTCACCGGGACTGTCGGGGTTGACAGTTGTCCTCCTGAGCGGCAGAAACCTCCCTCCTCTGAAGTAGTCCACATGGACCACCTGGAAATCCACACTCCTTGTCCCATAAGGAGTTGGAAGGAGTCACACCCTCCTATTGACATACTAGTCACCAACACACTCTCCTTCTGCCAGTTGCAACTGTAGTTGTCTTTCCTTTGCTACGCCTCCCTTTGCGGGTAGCACTTGCTCGGGCTCTCTCTTGGTTACCAAAACCAGAGAGAAGGACAACTTTGCAGAGAAACTGGTTGCACTGAGTTGTACTTTGAGAAGCCCCCAATACCCCTATATATAGGAGGGTCATGGGACAGGGTTCTCTATCCCGGGCAATGCGGGACTAAAAGTAGGAGTAGAAGGGTTCGAGATTTTCCACAAAAGAAACCAACTCAAAACCTGAACTGATCGTTTCACAAGTGAAACGGTCGGTTGGGGACCTGAACCGGTCGGTTGACACCTCAACTGATCGGTTCACAAGTGAACCGGTCGGTTGGTGGTCCTGGTTGGCTCCCGATTGACTTTCCTTCTTTTGTTTCTAATTGGTATCGAATACCAATCCTATTTCCCAATCAAATTGGGGAATTGAAACGAAAGGAAAATTCTCACCAATCCTATTTTCCCAAGTTGCTCGGTTGCACCAGTTGAATCGATCATTTCAACACTTGAAGCAATCGATTCACCCTAATCTTGAGCTGATCGGCTCAACACTTGAGCCGACCAGTTCACCAAGCTCAGCCTACCGGTTCATCTCATGAGCCGATCGGTTGGGAGTGCAGATTGTGCAGAATCAGTCAATTGCGGTTTCAATCAATCTGATACTCTAATAAATTAGTCCAACACCTTGAACACTATGATTTAGAGCTATCAATCAATTGATTATTTAATTGAACTACTAAATACCTTTAGTAATTAATCTAAACATTGTTGGTGGACAAAACTCCTCTTCCAGGTTAAATCTTATGTGTGTGACCCTGCAGGTCCATTTCACGTTGGCAGTGAAAGTCCATAACACTTATGCCTTCACAAGCAAAGAGCGGTGCCTAGTCACACATCAGTGCTACCCAAGTGAAAGTAGAAAGTTGGAAAACAACTTTCAATCCTACAATCCATGAATGGTGTTACAGTGAATGTATAATTCCTTTGTCACTGATATCCCGAATGAACTCAAGGCATGGAACAGTCATCCTGTCAATGTTCATTCACTTTCTTGATCTCAGAGTAGATTGGAAGAGATATGTATGACATCAATATCACATACTGATTCACACATGCATGCACACCTTTCTCAATCCTACTCATCAAGTGGCCATGGATATCAAACTCCCTTAGGAGGGACAAATCCCATATCTATCACTAACCCTCAAAAGCCCATGTGTCAAAGCCACCCAATCATCACCTTTATAACAACCCATGTTTTAGGACTGCGTTTGATGATGTCAAAGTGTGCCCAACAACATATGTTGAGTGCAGTAATTTCAGGTCTAAGAATCACACTCACCACCATCACTGTGAGTATTGACTGTGACTACCATGTCATGGTTCCATGTGTCAAACTCACAGTGGGTCTGTATGGTACACGTGTTCTCTAACAAGTACCTATGTGTTTGGTTTGATATCTCTATATCATGACTAATGAGATTCTATCATCAACCAACACCTCAATCTAATCTTGTGTGTCATTGTTGTCTATCTACCTTCCACAATGACATCCGACTAGGGACATAACAAGAATGTACAAACTCTTAGCATCCGTATGATCTCATCGTTCAGGTCAAGAACCTGAAGGCATACGTCATTGAGTACTGTCATTCTCTAGACATTCAATATGTTCTATCACTATCTCATATGACAGAACCAGAAAGAATTGGAAGCTTGCCTTTGATGTTTATCAAATCAATATTAATGTATCCCACCAATCATCCCATGATTGGCTCTCAGGGCATACATACCAACATACTTAATGATGGTTGTGATGGCGGAACTGAACACGGTTTGGTGTGGAAATTAGATTCACTGCGGCGGTAGGTCATCGGTCATGGTCAGAGGAGAGAGTAGGGTTTATCTTAGACTTGGAGGAAACTGTGAGCGAAAAGAGTCTAATATGTGAGGGTTTAAGGATATATATATATACAGGTGTATAAGTGATCCAACAATCTAAGGGGATAGACCGTGGTCATGGTAATCACAAGGAAGGATCGCGGTTGTGGTGTACTTGAGAAGAAAACTGCAGTCGCGGTTCTATGTTGTTGCAAAGATGACCTCGGGTCGCGGTTGCGGTACCCGGTGGGCAATTCCATGGGTCACGATCTTCTTTATGCAAGTGCTATACCGCGACCGCAGTCCAGACCCCGATCAGATCAAAACAAAGGTCGTTTTCTTAGGTAAATCATGAAATACTCAATAGAAGATTGATATGTACATCACTTAAAAGAGAAGAAAACTAAACAAAGTGAAAAAGTAAGAGAAAACAAAGCTTAAGAAAAAGGTTAAAAACTTGGGTTGCCTCCCAAGAAGCACTTTCCTTAAAGTCTCTTAGCTAGACTGCATAAATCTTCACTCCTTGAGCCCTGTAGTTGGATGTGGCAAATCTTGATTCCTTTCCTCATTTGGCTAAGTTGGTTCCTCGAAATTGATCTTGGATCTTCTCACAAAGGCTTCATCTTAATAGAATCTTTTTACCCTGTGGCCATTGACCTTGAAGATTCCAGTCTTCTCTCCATGAATTTTCATCATTCTTGATGGATAAATCTTTACCATAGAGAATGGGCCTGACCATCTTGTTCTAAGATTCCCAGGGAAGAGCCTAATGCTAGAATTGAAAAGAAGTACTTTGTCTCCTTCACGAACATCCTTGTTCTTTAGGTGGGTGTCATGCCACACCTTAGTCCTTTGTTTGTAGATCCTCATGTTCTCGTAGAAATGTAATCTTAGCTCCTCGATCTCCTGTAGCTGTAGAAATATTTTCTGACCTACCTTTTCTAGGTCCATATTCAAAATCATGACCACCCAAAGGGCCTTATGTTCGAGCTCCAGAGGTAAATGGTAGGACTTGCCATAGATTAATCTGTATGGCGTTGTGCCTATAGGTGTCTTAAAAGCTGTCCTATAGGCCCAACAAGCATCGTCAAGCTTCATGGACCAATCCTTTTGAGTGCGGCTAATTTTTTTTCTAGAATCTGCTTAATGTGCCTATTAGATACCTCTACTTGTCTAGAGGTTTGAGGGTGATATGGTGTAGCAACTTTTTGCTTTACCCCATACTTCTTTAGTAGTGCCTCAAACTATTTCTCTCCAAAATGGGATCACCCATCACTTATCATAGTGCGAGGCACTCTGAAGCGTGGAAAAATGGTTTTCTCAAATAGCTTAATCACAAATTTAGAGTCGTAGGTTTGGGTAGCTACAGCCTCTACCCATTTCAACATGTAGTCAACAACCACTAAAATGTACTAATAACATTTTTCTGAGGGGAAAGGACCCATGTAGTCTATCCCCCAGACATCAAAGATTTCTACTTCTACTCAGTCGGCCATAGGCAACTCGCTCCTCTTACTGATATTTCCAATTAGTTGGCATTCCTTGCAAGCTTTTACAAAAGATGTTGCATCTTTGAACATGGAGGGCCAATAAAACCCTGACTGAAGCACTTTTGCAGGTGTTCTTTCCCCACTATGATGCCCTCCATACGGTGAATAGTGGCATTCTCTTAAGATTAGTGGGACTTCCTCCTATGGTATACATCTTTTATACAAACTGTCAGAACATTTCTTAAATAGCTCTAGGTCATCCCAATAATAGTTTTTGACATCGGATAGGAGCTTCTTTTTCCGATTGTAGGTTATATCTGGCGGCAGCTGGCTACAAGCCAGATAGTTACAAATATTTGCAAACCACGACAGACTTGGCTTGTCAGACTGAACCATTAACAAAGCTTCATCAACATAGTTGTCATTTAAGGGCAATTGATTTTCCTCATCGCAAACTATTCTAGACAGGTGATCTGCGACCACATTTTATTTTCCTTTCTTATCAATTATCTCATGGTCAAACCCTTGTAGTAGTAGGGCACACCTCAGCAGTCATGGGTTTGTGTCCTTTTGCATCAGATAGTGTATGGCCCCATTGTCACTATAGCCCTTTACCTTGGCCCCTATAAGATATGATCTGAATTTGTCAAATGCGAAAATAATTGCCAACATCTCTTTTTCTGTGGTGGTGTAATTCAGTTGGGCTCTGTCTAACGTGCGACTGGCATAACATATGATTTGGTGCTTTCGGTCTTTCTTTTGTCCCAAGACTGCACCTATGACATAATCGATTGCGTCACACATTATTTCAAATGGTATCTCCCAGTCTGGAGCCTACAGAATTGGTGTAGAGGTCAAGGCCTCTTTTAGGGTCTTGAAAGCTTTTAAACACTTATCATCGAACTCGAACAATGTGTCTTTAATCAGCAGATTCAAAAGTGGCCTTGATATTTTTGAGAAGTCTTTGATGAATCTTCTGTAATACCCAGCATGACCCAGGAACCACCACACTCCTATCACAGACTTTGGTGGTGGGAGTTTGGAGATGACCTCAATCTTGCTAAGATCCACCTCAATACCTTTCTTGGAGATCTTGTGTCCTAGGACAATGCCACTTTGAACCATAAAGTGGCATTTTTCCCAGTTCATAACGAGATGCTTCTCCTCGCATCATTGCAAAACTAAAGATAAATTTCTCATGCAGGCGCCAAAGTCGGTTCCATAGACTAAGAAGTCATCCATAGATACTTCGACTATGTCTTCTAGAAAGTCTGTAAACATGGAAACCATGCAATGTTGAAACATTGATGGAGCATTGCATAGGTCGAAAGGCCTCTGTATAAAGGCGTACATTTCATAGATGCATGTGAATGTCGTCTTTTCCTAATCGTCAGGGTGGATTGGGACTTGATAAAATTTGGAATAACCATCTAAAAAGCAGAAGTAATCATGTTGGTCAAGTCTTTCTAGAACTGCATCAATAAATGGTAAGGGGAAGTGGTCTTTCTTTGTTGCCGAATTCAGCTTTCTATTGTCAATGCACATTCGCCACCCTATGACTGTTCTTGTGGCGACTTCATCACCATTATCCCCTTTCACCATAGTCATTCCACCTTTCTTGGGTACTACATGAATGGGGCTTACTCAGTTGTTATCGCTTATTGTGTAGATGATCCCCGCATCACGTAGTTTTAATATCTCCTTCTTGACAACTTTCTTCAGCATTTGATTCAATTTCCATTGGGGTTGTACCAAAGGTCTCGCTGATTCTTCTAGGTTAATTATGTGCATGCACATGTACAGGTTTAGTCCCTTGATGTCCTCTACGGAATATCCAATTGCTCCTCTGTGCTCCTTCAATTCTTCCAACAGTCTTTCCTGTTGTTCTTTGGTGAGGTTAACGTTGATGATGACTGGGTTGCTCCCTTCATCATCTAGGAACTCATACTTCTGCCCTTCTGGTAATGGCTTTAGTTCTAGCTTTGGCTTCAGAGTTTCTGACTCTTCGGTTGATGGTTTCAAAGAAGCGTACATTACTATTTCTATTACCTCTTCTTCATCACTAAGTCTCTCTTCACCTTGGTTAAGGTAGTCTAGAATTTCGACCACTTCAGGGTCTTCTGTCAACGGATTTGGGTTATTTAGGGCTCTCAAGAGCGGGTCCACAATGGCTTTCTCTTCTTGAATTTCTTCACAATACTAGTTGTAGCTATCCATGAAGTAGACTGACTCGGAACGAGTTGGCCCTTTCATAGCATCATTTACCTTAAATTCGATGTGGTCAATCCCGACTCGTAGGGTTATCATGCCTTCTGCAACGTCTATCAGGGATCTTCTAGTGGCTAGAAAAGGTCATCCAAATATTATCAGACACTTAGGGTCCTCTACGATATCTAATACAACAATATCATAGGGTATGAAGAACCGTCCCACACAAATTGGAACGTCTTCCACTATACCCACTGGTCTCTTCAAAGTATGATTGGCTAGCTCAATTCTCATACTTGTCTTGACCATGTCGGTCAATCCAAGTCTCTATGCAAGGTTTAGGGGCATCAGACTTATGATGGCTCCCAAGTCTGCCAGTCCCTTTCTTTCAACATTGTCTCTAATACAAAAGGGGATGTTAAAGGCCCCTGGGTCTTTCTTCTTTATAGGTAGTTCAGCTTGAACAAACACACTGGACATGTTTGCTAGGTGTACCATTTTGACTTGACTTCCTCTCCTTCTCCTTGTCATAAGGTCCATGAAAAACTTAGCGTAAGTTGGCATCTCCTCTAGAGCATCTAGAAATGGGAAATCTATATGGAGTTTCTTCACGGCTTCCATGAACTTTTCATATCTCTTCTTCAGGTGGGCCTTGATAAGTGTGTATGGAAATGGGATTCTCGGTGCATATGGGCTTTTCTTCATAAAGATTTCTTCTACATGATCAGGGTTCCTAGCTCCACCACTTTTCTCACATCCTTCTTCAGTAGGCCCCTCCTTGTCAACAAACTTCTCGAAAGAAACTTCCTTCTCCTGTTGTGGTTCTTCAACTTTGTCTTCTTCTTTGTCGTTTCTTGTTCTAGAATTGATCAAAGTTCTCCCTGATCAGAGGATTGCCATTTTTGCTGTCTCAGTGCTTCATGGGATCTTTCCTAAGGGGTTCTTTACTAGCTCAGCCAACTGTGCGAGTTGTTCGTCTATCTGGCGTTGATGCATTTGCATATCAGGCATTTGGACTTGCATCGTAGTCAGGATGCCAGAGTTAGCTAGGGCACTTTGTGCTAGCTGATCATTCATGGTAGCCTACCTCTTAGCAAAATCGAACAATTGAGTCACCAAGTCAGGTTGGTTGTTATCTTTTACTTGACCTTGTCCTTGACCTTGGCCTTGTTTCAGTCCTTGATTTGGTTCTTCTTCTTGACGAGTTTGGTTCCTGCCTTGCGCTGAGTAGTTATTCTTGTTTGTCTAGTAATTGGTTGTTCTATTATACTATTTTTGTCCACCCCTCTTCTCGAATCCTGGCAGTGGCTTTTGCAAATTTCCTAGCTGGTGTGAATTCTCAGCCGCATCCTTGTTCCCATAGCTAAAACCAGGGTGATCTGGACTCTTGAAGTTTGCATAGGAAACATTATGCGTCGACTCCTCTTTTCTTTCATTGTCTTCACTTTATTTAGGTCTAGTGTAAATTTAGTTATCTACTCTATGTCCTTCTTCACCACAGGTGACACACTTCATCACCTTCTCAGTGTGTTTCTTTCCTTTTCCTCCAGTGTCCTTCAGTTGTTTAACATCAGTCGCTATCTTTTGGATTTGGGTAGTTATAGTTTCTAAGGCTTTGGCCTCCATGGATGGTCCTTCAGAACCAATATTCTTTGACGTGCCTCTATCATTCCTTTCATAGTCAACTCCTACTTGGAGCGCAGCCATGTTCTCTATAATCTTCATAGTTTTGTTTGGCTTTTTCCCCAAGAAGTCACTACCTGCAGTAGCATTCAGAGAAGTCTTCTCCATGTGGGTCATCCCATTATAGAAGGTGGTTACAAGGAACCCCTTACGATATTTGTGGTGTGGGAAGTCTCTCAGGTATTCTTGATAACGTTCACATGCCTCATGTAGGTTCTCCCCTAGATTTTGTGCAAAAGAGGTGATCTTCTACATGTTACAGATGGTCCTCTCAGTAGGATAAAACTTGGTGACAAAGGCATCCTCAAGGGGTCTCCACCCATCTATAGACTGGTGGGGGAGATTTAGATACCAAGAGAGAGCCTTTTCTTCCAAAGAGAAATTAAAACCCTTTTAGTAGATCACTTCTTGTGGGACACCCCTCATCTTAATGGTATCACATATGTTCTTGAAAGCATCAAGATGGCGGTACGGGTTTCCCTTGGGTTCCTACGGAAAGGCTTGTTCTGGATCATGGATATAATAGTTGGCTTGAGCTCAAAATTTGTTACGTTGAAGTTTGGTACAATGTTTAAACATCTTGACTCATTGGCTCTTTTTGTTGCCAACTCACAAAGGGTCTTCCCTTCCTCATCGTCCTCACTATCGTTGTTCCTGTGGTTGTACTCATGGTTTTTATGGTTTCTTTTGTGTTTGTGGTGATGACGATGTTCCTCGTAGTGACGATCATCTTCAGATCTCTCTTCTTCAGGTTCTTCATAGAGATGACCGTCATTGTAACGACCATCCCTATCTTCATCTATTCCTGGTGGAGGTGGGTTGTGTGCATTCCTTGCATTCTGCTCATCTCCCGAGAGGGTAACGTCTATGCGAGGCGGCGTGGTGAAAAGGAGTAAAGTCAAACCATTTGCTTCTACCTGGTTGCCTCAATAGATCGTACAGTCAAGTTAGAAAACTGAACTGGTCCAAACGAACTATTCTATACAAACATAGGTTAGCAAACTTAAAGTAATTGTTTTGTCAAGCTTATTGCTAAGCTTGAGGCATGGGTGTATAGTCAGCGGACTTGGGTTCTTAATATTTTCATTTTGCCTTGTCCCCAGCAACGGCTCCAAAAAGTTGACCAGCCTAAATCACACGTCCAAAAGGAGTGGATTCAGAGTCATCAGACTCTTAATGAGATAACCCGACTCTCAGACCCCCAAACAATAAATGGTGTCTGATGTAGCGATCGGGGTCGAACACAGTGACAAGGTTGGCAGTATCAAGATCGCGGAATCTAACAGTCGTATACTCCAGCCAAAGAGGGTATATAAAAGGGTGTTCCCTAAGGAACAACAGCACACCAACTATAGCAGCTCAAGAAAGACCAAAAACAATAAGAACAAAGAAACAAAAGAAATAGAATGAAACAAGTATATGGGAGGAAACCCAGGTTGGGGTTCACCTACTAAAGCATCTCACTAACATGCAACATCATCTCTCTCTCTTGCATACTCTTACCAAGATTACAAGCAACCACCAAAAGCATCTATTCCACTCTTTCTCAAGATGAGGATAGATCTAAGTCTAAGGGTAGTCCCTCTCTCAAGGTGACCACATGTAAACCTCATAACATATCATATGGTTTTAAAGCCTTAGCATTCCAACACTCCTGTGCATTCATACTTCTCCATGACACATGATAAAAGTGATATTACTCTCTCAAGATATCAACAATCAAACATCACAAAATGGTAGCTAATCATACAAGTGAAGCATTAAGATATGTGCATGGAGATAATTTTGATAAGAATATGTATATTCAACAGAAAGAGACAATATACATGCTGGGAGAGCCTTAGTGGCTACTCCCAACCCAAGTTAAGGTGTTTAGCCTCTCATCCTTGCGGAAAACATAATGGCATTATAGAAAGATAGATCCATGAGATGCCCATGAAGAGAGGAGGGAAGTATAGTAGGATGGAATGATAGATCTAGAAAGGAAGAGATGTGATACAACACAGTACTCCTTCAGATCTTGATCTATTATGTGGATGGTGTGGATGATCTTCTTCTCTCGAAGAAGGGGTCTTTACTCTTCTCTCTCCTCAGCTTCCGCCTTTGGAGATCTAAGACTGATGGATGGGATGGTATGGGACGAATCTGGAATGCAACATCACTTCATGGTCCTCAGGATCTGATCTATGATCTGATGATTTGACAAGACAGGTGGGTGTGGTATTTATAGGCACATTCCACCAACTTAAGCCTGGACCGCGGTCGCGATCTTGGTTAAGTGAGGGTGAGACCACGATCGCGGTCTATGCTTTATTCATCTTTCACCGTGGTTGAGCTTGGTCGCGGCCTGGTGATAACTACAATCAAGGTTTTCTTGTGGGTTGCATCTGGGCGGTTGAGGTTGAGGTCTTCCCGCTCGACCATGATTTTGTAAGAGCTTATATGTGACTGCGGTTTCCAAGCTGACCACGGTCCTTCTTGATCTTGGCTTGTAACCACACCACGACCATTGGTCTATCCTTGAGGAGCATGTTCTGATCTCGACCATCCATGAGGTCGTGGTTGAGTGATGAACGTAGTCTATAAAGTAGCTGTGATACCTCCTTGTCATCTGATGATAACGATCTCTAGGGAACTCTGGAACCGTGATCGTGGTTGAGGTATAAGTAGACCACGGTCGCAGTCTTGATCCACGATATGGATTGTGAATATACCTGAAACCATGTAAGTGAGGCTTTAGTTAAAAAGATAGAAAAAATATCTGAAAAGCTAACAAAAGACATACTAAAAGTGGTGTAAAATATATACAGAAAGTACATAAAATAGAGTGTTATCAATGATTACTATGAAAATTACAAGGATGACTTAGAATTGATGATGAAGAAAGTTGAGAAAAATGCATCAATAGATATGGAGAAATTCAAAAATCTTGTAAAAAAATGGAGAACTGAAAGTCCAAAGTATTGTCCTTTTGGATTAGATAATTTACATCTATATTTACTAATTTGTTTCATCTAACAATTTATTTCTTATTTGAGATCAAAAAGGCAAATAGAGAAAAGAAAGTGATGGATCACACCACATGGTCTAAACACATGATGATGCTACTGGGAAGAAATGGTATTTTGTTATGTTTGTTTTGGGAATAGACTTAAATATTTTAATACGCACAACACATATTTTATCAATCGTGCATGGGTTAGTGAAGAACAACCTAATGTACCCCTTAACCAATTTTTGGAAAAGGTTTACAACAAAATCCCACAAGTGGTTAATCAATATACAACTTTTATTTCCTTTGTGTGTAGAAAGATTCATATGCTTTCTTATCAAAAAAATTTTTCCTTGTATGACACTTTGTAACTATAGTAGGATATGTCTAAAATTGTGGAAAATTAATTAGAAAAATAAGAAGAATCAGATCCTAGACAAATTGATTAGTTGACATGTGAAGCATATTTGCAAGTTTTAAAGCGCACAAAAAATGATAGGATTTGAAGTATTGGAATGGGCCACAAAAAGGAAAAGTTTCCAGAATTAGATATGAAATGCTACTTGAGGAATGCAAATCAAAGGATGTGTGTTACATTACTTAACATGTTAATTGCTAGTCGGAACTATTATATGATAGCTATCCTTGTAATTATTTCTCATTTTAGGATAAACTTACAGAGTTTACTCAAAAAATA
Source organism: Alisma plantago-aquatica (assembly GCA_963693085.1). Classification (NCBI taxonomy): domain Eukaryota; kingdom Viridiplantae; phylum Streptophyta; class Magnoliopsida; order Alismatales; family Alismataceae; genus Alisma; species Alisma plantago-aquatica. The sequence continues at coordinate 305,033,294 of OY856409.1, forward strand.
TGTGTCTTGAAGAATGATGTCTCTCAAATAATGAATTAGAACCAATGATGACATGTTTAGTTGGATTCTCTATCTCAATATAATATTATTTTTTTATTACATGGTTGTTTTGTTTGTTCTAGGGTGGTAGAGTTAATACTCAGGGTATAGCGGAACACCCCACAAATTTGGGTAACACTGATGGGTTTCACAATATAATTGCTACAAATGAGTTTAGTGAAGGTATATTACATATGCAAAGTGGAACGAATATGCCAGGTGTAAGTTCATTTCACACAAAAGAAAATACAAGTGGTGCATACAAAGACATGTTTCTCATGCAATAAAATTCTAGCAGAGTTGTACTGGGCATGCTTCCTGGATAAAACAATTCAAATGGGCATAGATTAGGCATGTTTCACATGTATGTTAATAGAACAAGACCTACTACAAATATATTTCTCATGTAAGGTGTTTAAATTGGGTCTTTTGGGGGCATGTTTCCCATGCAAAGTTCTCAAAATGGACACCACCAAGCTTTTAGCTGTAGGTTCCTGATAACAACTATAGACTAATTTAGATGATGATAGTTGTATACAAACTGACATATAATTAACCTTCCTTAAAGGGTACTATTGAAAGTCAGTGCAATTATTTTGATAAAAATCAACAAAGTTACCCTCAAATGTAGTATGTACAAAGAACATAATTCTCATGTTCTTCACACCAGTAGTTCAACATTCAAATGAGGTACTCAATATTCTATGAACAATGCTCTTTATTATACTAGCTTTGAGTAAATTTTGTTTTGTCTACCATGTATATGATGAACTCTATTACAATGTAAATTTATACACAAAAGACTTGGATACTCATTGGAGCACATTGGTAGATAATCATATTATGAAGATGACACACTTTATAAATTTATCCAAAATTTTTATTTGGTCATCTTCACCATCCTTAAGATATAGATGAATTGTTAGCTTATATTTTTTCCTATTTATATTGGCAACGTGGATTTACTTTTAAATAATAATTAGACCAACAAAACACCTTGGATGACACCATAATATAATTATAAGGTTCTTTCATTTTGGTACTATGATTTATGTATTTATTAGCCATTCAAATTATATTGTTATAATGGTTGGTGTCATATTTAGGAGAAAAATGGAGCTATCTTATACAACATGAAATTGATGAAGAGAACCACACTATCTGAAGGAATCTGAAGACATTATAGATCTTAGGAGTTTTAGACATGATGTGTTGATTTTTATCGGTACCAAATTTTATATATTTTTAGTTCTATTAACAATGACCATGCAATGTATGAATAATATTTTGGTTCAATAATAAAAGTTGGTTTTGGTGATTCGACATTCTTACGTGAACTTTTGGTGTGTAAGTGGATTATAATGTCATGTTAACATTATACAAATATTGCTTGGAATTTAAAAAGTTTCATCCAAAATTTTATATTTGTTCTACATAAAAAGAATAAACAAAATAATAAATAATGATTTTACTTCCTCATAAATTTGATGAAGGTTTTTATTCCCTCAAAAAAGTAGTGATGAAGAATAAACCATCCATCAAAATTGTATTTTTGAGGACCATATAGCCCCTAAAAAAATACTAATGAAGGCATTATCTCATCTAAAATATATTTTTTGGGACCATAAAATCCCTAAAAAATGTATTTTTGAGAACTAAACAAGCCCTCAAAAATGTATTCTTGAAGGCTATATAGTCCCTCAACATAACATTTTGAGGGCCACCTAGTCCATGACAATTGTATTTAAGGGCCACTGATATTTGTCATATGGGTTCTCTTCGCAGACAATTTATGAGGGACAAGCCCGCAACTGTTCCTATTTATGAGGGCCTATAGAGAGGAATTTTTTATAGAACAGTACCATGAAAAAAGATTAGTTTTTTTGTAGTCTTTGATGATCATAAGTTGATCAACTTGCTTCCTTTTCCCTCACTCATGTGAAAGCCAAGATAAACTTCCCGACGGTCAATCATCCTAGTACTACTCTCTAAGCATGCTTAACCATACAATGATGTAGTGATAGGGTCCCTATAAAGGAGGTGCACCTTGATCATATGGGCAATCCAATCATTCCCTTTAACATCATTTTTATTTGAGGTCTCAAATCATGGGACGTTACAATCTTCCTGACTTAAGACTCTTGACATCCTCGTTAAGGCTCAACTATATAGCCTAATAATATTTACCCTATTTCAGAACAAACATAGAATGATCCATAGATGCACATCTCCCAATCATGAAATATCAGCGTAAGGGTGGCTACATCACCATGGACATCCATTTCCAACATGCCTGAACTAGATGTATCAAGACAGGCATGCCACATGCCCATGTAGGCCAAACCTATTGGAGAGATTATGGAATGACGGATGGACCGACATACCACCACTAGTCTTAATTGAGAACTTTGTCCTCACTCAAGTGCAAGACATGATAAATTTCCTGATTGGTCACCCATCCTAGTACTACTCTGGGCTGAGCATGCTTAACCATAGTGTTCTTTAGTGATGGGATCCCTTTAAAGGAGGTGCACCTTGGTGATATGGATAGTTGAATCATTCCTTTTAAGATCATTTTATATGAGGCCTCAAATCCTGGGACTTTAGACGTCTTCTTTCTCCCACTGTGTGAAGATGAATCTATTGGAAGTTTTGTGATGGAAGAGTGGATAAGAAGACTCAAAGAAGAAGAGAAATTAGTAGAAAGAGGCTAGTTCGTGGAGTGCATATCAACATGTCACATTGGAGTGATTTGAAATCACCCAAGGAAGTATGAAGATGAAAGATAAATATGGTGAATGAATCATTGAGATGGGTGTCTTTTATAGGCAACTAACTGATGCTTAGTCAAATTGTTGTTCGACCAAGGTCCGTAATAGTCAATAAACAACTAGTTTGGGCCAAAGGTGGCTTCGACCATGAATTCTTGGTCAAACATTTCGTAACTAAAGCGAGGTCGGTCAAACTTCTCGTAGATCGAGACAATGACTTGATGCAAAATAAACATCAACTGAGGGACCTATTGGTCCAACTATTGTTTGACATAGAGTGATTTCGATTGAACATTTTGTCGACCGCAAAAGTTTTGTATCAAGATTAAAATAAATGGGATTCGGTTAATGTAAGTGATGAACTAAATGATAGAAAAATTCCAAATTATAAATTGAGGTATTCAATATAAATAAAATAAATTTAATCAATTTGGAAGAATGAGTAACAATATTTTAGAAAAAGATCAAAATGGACATCTTCAAGAGGAACAATGCTCAATTTTTCTTGAGTAATTTGAAATTTTTATAAAGTAAGAGGTTTAGTAAAAATATTAGCCAATTAATTTTTAGTATCAACATGATGAAGGCATATATCATTTATGGAAATATGGTCATAAAGAAAATTATGTCTTATTTCGATATGATTAGCTCATCTATGTAGAATCAGATTATGAGCTAAGTTGATCGAACTCAAGTTATAACAGAAAATGGGAGTCATGGATAGAGAAAAACCATAATCGCATAATACGTGTTGCATCTAAAGTACTTGCGCATAATACAACAACTACTGAGATCCATATATTCGGCTTTGGTTATAGATAGAGCAATAATATTTTGTTTTTTACTAAATTAAGAGACTAAATATTTGCCAACTAAGAAGGAACCACCACTTGTACTTCTTCAATTAAGACGACAACCATCATAATCGTCATCACTATAATCTTTAAGATCAAAATATTTTTTTAGGATATCGAATTACATAATCTATTGTTCAAGAAAAATATCATAGAATGTGTCTAACGATGACTATATGTGTTTACATTGAATTAGAGTGAAATCAAACCATAAGAAAACAAAAAACATGATATTCGGATGAGATGTGGTTAGTTATAAAAAACTTCCAATCTTTCCTCTATAATTTATATTGTCAATAAATTCACCATTTTTATCTTTGTCAATTTTAGTAGATGTGACCATGGGGGAAGAGGCATGTTTGAAATTTCTTTTATTAAAAATTTTCTTTTGTATATTTTTCTTGATTAAGAAAAGTCATGATGAGTTTGTTTTATTTAAAACCTTTTGAAATTTTTTAGTTCTACCATAAGAATCATTTCAAATTCTTTTTGTATGATGTCATTAAATTAAGTGCAAAAAGATTCTTAAGATGCATGATGTGTGTTGTATGACACCACTCAATAGTAAAAAGTCTTAGTGTTTAACCTTCTAACCAAGTTGTCAACTTGATGCAAGCACCATGTCAACTTTAGTATAGTAACATATTGATCCACGAGATGGAAGACAGAAAATGGTTGAAATCCAAAAATTGATTATGGGAACAAGAAAGGAAAATCCATTTGATGAAGTTTGGTTATGCTAAGAACATAAGTAAAATGTTGAATTAAAATTTTAACTAAAAAAAATGGGAAGAGTTGGGGTCTGCTATATCCACATCAAAAACCACATCTTTATTCAAAAACTCTTAAGCTCCAAAGATCGTATTACCTTGTGGTTGCATGTTCTTACTAGCAACCTCACAAGGGTTGAACTTCCTGCAATCCCATTGATCCCAACATTTACAGATCCTCGTCTAACTGTACAAAATTATACTATCTAAGATTATATCAAGAAACATATGGTTCCTATCCGATGTTCAAAACTACGGATCAGGTGATCATGTGACCATAATTAATAACGCGTATGACATTAAAAGGACGAAAACATGATAATCAAAATAAAGGGATTATAGTTTCATTCTTACGGAGATCCACGATCATATTACCCCATAAGAGTATAATATATCATCCAAAAATAAAGAAGAAAAAGAGAGAAAACATTCTTTCAATGGAACAAGAGAGCCAATTATGTTGAACAAAAAATGGGCTATGGGGCTACTCAAGCCCCCAAAAGAAATCTATTTGAGCATAATGTAAAAATTACAAGAGATGTTGTAACGACCCTCAAATTTTAGTCCCAAAATTTCTTACCTTTATTAAAGATGAAACCCTATGATGAAATAATTTGTCTTTCATATGTTGACTTAAGTCGAGACCATGCTTAATTAGTTTTCCAAAATGAGCTAAAGATATCACGTGGACCTTGAATTGAATCATTTACATCAATGCTTCTTCACATCAATGTCATTCATAATGCACAAAAACCTAACCCTAATTATGCAATGGTGACTAGTTGGGGCTGAATGATAGTTTGGACCCACATACATGTCTAATGTATCCCATAGTTTGGTATATGATTATTTATAGAATAAAAGAGCTTCCATCGAATTTTGGTAATACAATTCCTCTTCAGTGATTATTAATGTATTGATTACCTTAAGTATTTAATAAGGTAAAACACATGTTTCCCCAAATCATATCTAAAATCTAATTGGATAACTGAATTCCTCATGGTCAAATATCTTGCCTACCAAATTTGGTTTGTATTGGATAATCCTAGATGCCTCAAATGTTATTAGGAAGAAAGTGAGAGATAATGTCATTTCCTTGATTAATCAACTTGATAATACATATGATTATCCTAGGATTTTCCAAAGTCCTGGATAAATGTGCATCACGCACAACTTAATAGAACCAAGCTCTTTGTGAGCTGTCAGATGGGGATCTGAGTGCAAGGCCTTCATCCCCTACCTCCCATAGTATCTGCGCAAAAGGGGGAGCAGAACCCTGATCCCTTGCTCATCGATATCTCTCTCCCTCCTCATTGATTTCTTGTTACCTCAATGCCAATGAAACCAAGAGATCACCCCACATCCATTGATATATTGATCAAACCCTAATGTCTATTTTGAGAAAAAGCCCCTATTTGCCTTCTTCTCTAGTCACATGGTCGTCACCCCTCTTGCAACAACACAGAATCGTACGGACTCCAAGAGACCTAGGAAGCACCCTAGTATTCATACCAACCCTTTTCTATTGTCAATTGCTTCTGAATCTGGCCAGGCAGTGGCAGCAGATTCAATATTCATTCAAGTCGATGATGAGCTCAAGCAACAAGCTCTGAGTACTGCAGTCAAATTACAACTCCAATAAGCATATATGACTTCCCTTCTTACTTTTTGTTGCTCCATTTTCCCTATTGTTACCCCAGTTTGTGTACTCTATAGCCTCATTTTGAGTACTCATCGGTGCTCTCGAGTAGGCCACCTTAGTGGTCCTCTGACAGGGGAAACACTATTTCAACTTCACAACACCTAGTTTATGGTTTCTAGAACTCCACTGAATGACTTGAGAAGTGCTTCTCGTCAGTTCAGTTTAGACATCCTCTTCCCCTATTTCATGACTACCAAGACGATATCAGTAGGTGTATACTTCATTTTATGTAGTAGATGCCCACTCTGACTTTTTCAAACTATCATGAAGGTGCCCGACTTGCTTCTTTCCCTTAATATGTAGAGTTTTTCCATTTTCCCCTTTGCTACTTCATTCAACTGTCCCCCCTACCATGGAAGAATGTTAGAGATGGTGCCCCCTATCATCCCAGAGCCCTGACGATGACTCATTGTGATTACACAATCATGATGAGGACAATAGAACTTCTGCTTGCTCTCCTTGGTCACCTTTCCTTCACCTTCAATTAGCAGGTCAAAGCTCCTATACCAACGATTGGAGCCATGGCCAAGGTAGGAAAAGGTCTGGCATCATTTTGACCTATGTAGCCTCACGGTCTGACTTAATGTGTCATGCATAACTGGGGCACTATCAACATTTCAGTGATTTTAATATCTATACGAGTGAGAGTTATCTCTATCATCTTTTGACTGATATGCCTTGTCACACACATAAAGTCGGGCATGACAATGTGAGGGTAGAGTAGTCCTAGTACTGACCCACCTATTTGATTCCCAGATTTTCTAGAAAGATTTTAAATGGCTTTATATCGCTTCTGATTGGTCAATACATACTCAGTATTTACAAATTCATAGAAAATGCTACAGATACCAGATGGCAATGATCCATATATGAGTTTTCATCAATTTTTCAAGATCTATCACATAGTCCTAGTTTTAGAACCAGATTCCCAATATAATTTCCATGCTTTATTGAAAACCCTAAAACCCTAGGTTTAATCATGATAAATAATGTATGTATATGTTATACAGGACAACTAGGGTTGATCAGGATTCAATTCATAGTTAGTAAACTCCTTAAGATCAGGTGAGTGGATCATGCACACTGAGTATAATTCTAGGGTTATGGGTTTACATTATTTGTTTATTTGGTTATAATTACTCAATAAAGTGCAACTATGCTATTATTCAATTTATGCTTATGAAAACCATGCAAATGCTATGAATTTATGTTTTCTACTGATTTGATGAATATGCTTTCATTTGGAACACTATGAATCACTATCATGCTAATTGATTGAGAAATCATGATAATTATGTTCAAGTATAATAAATCATGTTATGTTGATATAGTCCTCTCAATCATGTTATTTGAGCCTTCATCAGCTTTACCTGAGCCTTAATTGGCCTTATGAGCTCTGTGGGAGCATTATGTGAGCCTTAACCAGCCTTATGTGAGCCTTAATTGGCCTTATGAGCATTGTGGGTGCATTAAATCAGAGAGAGACTATATTAACTCATGTTAAACTACACACCATTATTTATTAAGTTAATTTATAAAGCTTCAAGTGATCATGTTCACCATGTTAAGTCACCAATTTTTACAAGCTATCTCATGTTATTTCAATTATATGTTTTTTCATGTTATAACTACTCAATGCCACTCACATAGTTTTATGTTGCCTTGCATGGGCTGGGGACAAGATGTCCACAGATGAGGAGAAGGAGAAGAAGTAGATCTCAAGGATATCGTCTCCATCTCAAGGATAGATCCTACCTAGTGGGGTGCCATTCTAGATTGTTATCTTTTCTTATTATTCCTTCTTGTGGAACTTCTTAGTTTAAAACTCTCTTTATGTTGGACTTAGAGTCCCTTAGTTATGGAATGTAACCATGTCCGTTGTGGTTCTTTTTATTCTATGGATTTGGCTTGGTTAATGATAACATTTCATGATTTGTCATGATCTCCATTATGTGAAAATGCTTCATCTATGGTTGTGTTAGTTTTAGAAAGGAGGTCGGGAAAAAAAGTGGTATCAAAGCAATACTAGAATGGCCACCTTAGTTGGATCTTATGTGTCACTCCACATGCTTATCAAAGTCTCCTTTCCTATTCCAGATGGCCCCTAAGCGTCTCGTTGAGCATGATAAGTCACCCCGTCATTTTGGTGGAGAGAGGGAGCATGACATTGAGAACGAGGAGAACTCACACAGAGCAGACCCTCCACACTCATACAATATGTTGGTTAGAGATCTATTTGATGCAATGGGAGGATGAGTGGGAGGCCATCATTAGAGGAGAAATGAAGTGACCCTAATAGACTTCCTCAAGGTGAAGCCTGAGATGTTTGTGGGAGAAGATGAGTTGGACATTGTGGGTAAGGTTGAGTCCTGGATCCGCAACCTGGAGCAATGCTTCCATGACTTGGACTGCTCTGAAGAGTCTCATGTCAAGTTTGGGACACACATGCTGAGAGGACCATCTCGTGTTTGGTGGGAGAACTTCCATGACGCCAGAGACCCAAATGAAGAGTTCCTCGCATGGGAGGATTTTGTAGAGACTTTCCAGAGCCACTATGTGTCTGAGTTGATGATGTACAAGGAGTTATAGTTCCTCCATCTACAATAGTGTGATGACATGACTGTTACCCAATACGCCATCAAGTTTCACATCCTCTAGAAGTATGGAACCCAGATGACTGAGCTGAAGTGAGCGAAGAAGTTCATTCGAGGTCTCAAGGATGATCTCAGCTACTCGCTTTCTGGGTGAGTTCACAAGACAATGTAGGATGTCATTGATGCTACTCTGGAACATGAGGACTACCCAAGCAGGGCTTGGAAGAAGAATTCTCACAATGGACAACGTCACCACCACGACCACAACAATCAGGACCAACACCACAATGATCACAAAAAGTGCAAGGCCCCAGAGGATCCCCCAATGAGGGATACATGCCCCCAGCATGGCAAATCCCATGCAGGATCGTGCATATTGGTCTTAGGAGTTTGCTTCTACTGTGGAGGAGAAGGGCACTTCAAGGACAAATGTCCTAGGTTAGCTGCAAAGAAGGGTGTAGATCAAAACCCTAACCCAGGTCCCCCAGAGAAGAGAAAAGCTAGGATTTTCATGATGGTGGAGGATGAAGGTAAGGTTTAGTTTTCAAATTACATTAGTGACTCATGCACTCATTAGGTTTACTAGTCATGTTAAATATAATGCAAAATTTATCTATGGGGATGCCATATCATGATTATGCTTAGTGTTGGCTTATGAAATGTTATGATCAGACAATAAGTTAGGATACATATATGTGAAACCCGAAGGTGGGTATTACCTTAATATGACATGAAAATTTTGAGGATGAAATTTCTATAAGGTGGGTAGGTTGTAACGACCCTCAAAATGTAGTCCCAAAATTTCTTAACTTTACTTAAGATGAAACCCTAAGTTGAAAGAATTCATCTTTCATATGTTGACTTAATTCGATACCATGCTTAATTGTTTTCCAAAATGAGCTAAAGATATCAAGTAGACCTTGAATTGAATCATTTACATCAATACTTATTCACATCGATGTCATTTATAATGCACAAAAACCTAACCCAAATTATGTAATGGTGACTAGTTGGGGTTGAATGATAGTTTGGACCCACATATATGTCTAATGTATCCCACTGTTTGGTATATGATTATTTATAGAATAATAGAGCTTCCATCAAATTTTTGTAATGCAATTACTCTTCAGTGATTATTAATGTATTAATTACCTTAAGTATTTAATAAGGTAAAACACATGTTTCCCCAAATCATATCTAAAATCGAATTGGATAATTGAATTTCTCATGGTCGAATTATCTTGCCTACCAAATTTGGTTTGTATTGGATAATCCTAGATGCCTCAAATGTTATTAGGAACAAAGTGGGAGAGAATGTCATTTCTTTGATTAATCAACTTTATAATACATACGATTATCCTTGGATTTTCCAAAGTCCTAGATAAATGTGTGTCACATGTATTCTAAGATAATGAGGCTCTTTGTAAGCCTTCGGATGGGGATCTGAGGGTAGGGCCTTCATCCCCTAACTCTGGCAGTATCCGCATGAAAGGGTGGAACAGAACCTCGATCCCTTACCCATCGCTATCTCTCTCCCTCCTCAACGGTGTCCCTCCTCAACAGTTTCTTATTATCTCAACATCAATGAAACTAAGAGATCACCCCACATCCATTGATATATAGATCAAACCCTAATGACTCGTCTAGAAAAAAGCCCTAGTTTGCCTTCTTCTCCAGTCACGTGGTTGTCACCCCTCTCGCGACAACATTGCATAGTACGGACTCCAAGAGACCTAGGAAGCACCCTAGGATCCATACTAACCCTTTTCTACCGTCAATTGCTTCCGAATCTGGCTAGGTAGTGGCAGCAGATTCAATATTCATTAAAGTCGACGACGAGCTCTAGAGACAAGCTCCGAGCACTGTAATCAAATTACAACTCTATTAAGCATATATGACTTCCCTTCTTACTTTTTGTTGCTCCAGTTTGTGTACTCTGTAGCCTTGTTTGGAGTACTTGCCGGTGCTCTAGGGTAGGCTACCTTAGTGGTCCTTTGATAGGGGAAACACAATTTCAACTTCACAACACTTGGTTTATGGTTTCTCGAACTCTAGTTAATGACTTCATAAGTGCTTCTCGTCGGTTCAGTTTAGACATCCCCTTCCCCTGTTTCATGACTACCATGACGGTATCAGTAGGTGTATACTTCATTTCTGCTGTAGATGCCCACTTTGACTTTTTCAAACTATCATGAAGACCCCTGACTCACTGCTTTCCCTTGATATGTAGAGTTTTTCTATTTTCCCTCTACTACGTGGTTTTTTTTCCCTACCATGGAAGAATGTTAGAGATGGTGCCCCCTATTATCCCAGAGCCCTGATGATGGCTCACTGTGATCGTGCAGTCATACCGAGGACAATAGAACTTCTCCTTGCTCTCCTTCTTCACCTTTCTTTAACCTTCGATTAGGAGTTTGAAGCCCTATTACCAACGATCAGAGCCATGTCCAAGGTAGGAAGAAGCATGTCATCATTTTGATCTATGTACCGTGACAGTCTGACTTAATGTGTCCCACATAACTAGGGTGTTGATGACAGTTTAGTGATTTAAATATCTACACGATTGAGAGTTATCCCTATCATTTTTTAGCTGATATGCCTTGTCAAACACATAAAGTTGCATGTGACAATGTGAGGGAAGAGTAGTCCTTGTACTGGTCCACCTATTTGATTCCCAGATTTTCTAGAATGATTTTAAAAGGCTTTACCTCACTTCTGATTGGTCGATACATACTCAATCTTTACAAATTCATAGAAAATGCTACAGATGTCAGATAGCAATGACCCACATATGAGTTTTGATTAGTTTTTGGAGATCTATCACATAGTCCTAGTTTCAGATCTAGATTCCCAATATAATTTCAATACATTATTGAAAACCCTAAAACCCTAAGTTTAATCGTGATAAATAATGTATGTATATGTTATACAGGACAACTATGGTTGATCATGATTCAATTCATAGTTAGTAAACTCCTCAAGATCAGGTGAGTGGATCATGCACACCGAGTATAGTTCTGGGGTTATGGGTTTACATTATTTGTTTATTTGGTTATGATTACTCAATAAAGTGCAACTATGCTATTATTCAATTTATGCTTATGAAAACCATGCAAATCCTATGAATTTACATTTTTTACTGATTTGATGAATATGCTTTCATTTGGAACACTATGAATCACTTTTATGCTAATTGATCAAGGAATCATGATAATTATGTTCATGTATAATAAATCATATTATGTTGATATAGTCCTCTCAATCATGCTATGTGAGCCTTCATCGGCCTTATGTGAGCCTTGATTGGCCTTATGAGCTTGGTGGGAGCATTATGTGAGCCTTAACCGGCCTTATGTGATCCTTAATTGGCCTTATGAGAACAGTGGGTGCATTAAGAGAGAGAGACTATATTAACTCAAGTTAAACTGCACACCATTATTTATCATGTTAATTTATTAAGCTTCAGTAATCATGTTCACCATGTTAAGTCACCAAGGTTTACAAGCTATCTAATGTTATTTCAATTATATGTTATTTCATGTTATAACTACTCAGTGAGTAGTTTTAACACTCGAGCTACTATGGCTGGACTACACCCTCTCTTGCCTCGAGAGTTTACCATGCCGGGCTCTCCCGAGTTGGGTTCTCTCGGTCACCAAAAAAATAAACTACTCAGTGTCAGTCACATAGTTTTATGTTTCCTTGCAAGGATTGGGGACGAGATGTCCGCAGATGTGGAGAAGGAGAAGAAGTAGATCATAAGGATATCAGCTCGAGGATAGATCCTACCTGGTGGGATGCCATTCTAGATACTTGTCTTTTCTTCTTAGACTTTTTTATGGAACTTCTTAGTTTAAAACTCTCTTTATGTTGGACTTAGAGTCCCTTAGTTATATCATCTAACCATGTATGTTGTGGTTCTTTTTATTCTATGGAATTTTCTTGGTTAATGATATCATTTAATTATTTGTCATGATCTCCATTATGTGAAAATTCTTCTGCTGTGGTTGTGTTAGTTTTAGGAAGGAGGTCATGACAGATGCAAACTAACATAATATCCAGAGTGATACAAGATGTAGTCTACAAGCTAAGACTACAAGTACTTTCTCTTTGGAGCCCCCCTCCATCTATAGTAGGAAAGGAGGGGGAAAACCCCTATAGGAATGGCTATCGATAGAGTCTAGATAGCCCCATCTTTGGTGTTGGTCAGCCAACTATAGCTAATCACTTGCTTCATCCTGAAGTCACATTGCTGAAACCTTGATTGCATTGATGATTTTATTATTTCAACATTTGATTGAGTCTATGTTTGAATTAATTCCACCACATAGAAGCATATACAATTGGCCAACTTTCCTAGTCAAAGAGGAAACATTTTATATTAATTTGTTCCCCACAAATAAGGGGATTTATATAGTTTCCTTGTTTTAATATTTTGACCATGTGACTCTCATTATTGTTGATTCCTAACACAATGATTCTATCGAATGGTAAGGCCACATGACTGATTGGAAAGCCATCTAAAATACAATTTTCATTTAGAGCATTGAATTTCCTTTCGAATGCATACTTGTGCGTAAAATTCCCCTATGGGATGCAAAAGTTCTTATCTTTTTGGAATGGGGTATATATATCAAGATTGTTGGAACTTGTGCATATATATTCTAAGAGTATTTGATCATTGGAGTAATTGGGCCATTTCCTACAAAATCCAAAAACATATAATTAAAACTCAATATGTTGACATTAATTAGTACAAAATTGGTTAATATATGGAATGTACTATTTCAATCACATAAGAATGATAAAAGTTACATATTTAATCATCGAAACTCAAGAGTTTTATGATTAAAGGAAATGACATGTTCGTTGATGATTAATATGAATATGCAAAATATAAAAAGAAATTCTTGAAAACTTGAAAAGATACCTTATTTAGATATAAATCTAGCCTCTGAAGCTAAGATTCAAGAGATTTGTGCAGTTAATGAGAGATTACCCATATGAATCTTTAATTATGAGTAGTAATCAGGGAAATCCAACACTAGTGTATATAATAGACAGATTTGTAAAAAGGAACATCATGGAGAATATATGTTTGTGAAGGATTCATGGTTAAAATCCTTACAAGAATGAAAGAAGTCAGATGATGATAATATGGTTTGAAATGAAAATGGTGTCGAATTTAGAAGACAGAAGTGGATATTGATGTAATCTCAAATAATCCAATGTGTGTAATGAAAGAATTGAAGTAAATAATCATGATACAATGAGGAAAATATAGAAAGTTACTTAGGATATGGTCTCTTCTGGATGAAAGAATGTCCCATATAATGAGGAATACAAGTAAATATATCTTGATTATACGGTGATAATAAAGAGAGAAATTTAGGTTGGATGACTTAACAAGGGGAAACTATAAAATTATGCTATAATAATCATAATTAGTTGATTGATATCATGAAAAAATATGAGTCAGTTATGGCCTAATATAGGACATGATGTTACCCCACCACTTTTGTATAATTAGAGGAAGACAAATGTAATAATTAGATGTTTCAAGAGTATGTTTGTTTAGAAAGAACATGTTTTAGCCATATAATGTATGTACTGATGTGGGCCTTGAAGTGGGTAAGATAGGTAAGTTTGGTCTTATTGTGCCCTTAATTTGATGGATTGAGCCTTGGTATTATTAAAGGTGATGACTAGTACTCTGTATTGGGTGCTTTACTACATATAAGTATGTTTTATATGTCTTTGAGTTGCTAGAATTTGTTAATACTACAATCACATGTGTATAACATATTTGAACTAGTTCGATATAATAAAACAATGGATATTTGATTTAGTCAATCATGTGTAACTACACACATAGTGCTCAGAGTCCATAGATATATTTTCTTGGGTTAGTAAGGGAAGTAGTGAAATGATTTAATCTTGTAGAAATCTGAGAATTGTGACAGGATGCTCAGAGACGTATATTAGTGAATATGTGAAGACAATAGGGGTTGGTATACATTGACTTCATTAAACTTGTTCAGACTCCTTGCAAACTGTAACGTCTATGGATTCTGTCATCTCGAGACTTAGAAGGCCCGATAGGAGAAAACATAAAAGGTTATCTAATTGTATCAAAGAGTGATGCGGAAGAGACATACGCATACATGAACACACAACATAACATGCACCATAACATTTCACAATATTCAACGTGTAAATTATTACATGATGACTATGGATTTTCCCGTCTCGAGACTTAGAAGGCCCAAGAGGGAAAAACCAAAAATGTTATCTAGTTGTATCAGAGAGCGACGTGGAAGGGACATACACATACATGAACACACAACATAACATGCACCATAAAATTTCACAACATTCAACATGTAAATTATTACATGATGACTTATTACAACATGAATTACAATTACATATTGAAAGAAGATTTACAAGTCTATGAATATGTATGCTAATCAGGATCTACACAATAGGAACAACCTAAACCCTGCTTACTTCCTATCTTTTCTCCCATGCTAGCTCTAAACCTAGAAAATATGTGAAATTAACAAAAGTTTTATATGTGGGTGAAATACTTGTATAGTAACTTGCATAATGAAAGATTTGAAGAAAATAAGTAAAAGAAAACATTATTTAATGTGATAATCAAGTAAACACATATTTTAATAGTATTTTGATGTGATTGTACTACTAAGTGGTGTTGTACTTCACATATCCTCTCCCCTTAGTCTATGAGGATTCCTTCCCCTTGGGTTACGGGGTTGTGTCAACCTTTTATTTAGAAAGAGAGAGAGAGAGAGAGAGAGAGAGAGAGAGAGAGAGAGAGAGGGAGAGAGATAATGTAAACAATGAGTAGCTACAATCCATCCTTGTTCTCTTTTATGTTCGTTTATGTTTAGTGAATCATATGCTGCCAATATGCATCCAAGAATTTATATCCAAATACAAGCATCCAAAGTACATCATTTCATTATACATTCATGAAAACTAGTCTTATACTTAATTAAACCCACATACCTGACTTCAGAGATTCCTATTTTTATTTTGGATCATCTACATCTCTGGTCATCACTTGATTAATAGCAATTAATCATAATTAATAAAATGTTCACCATTATTACTGATATTTAGGTCCAAATGAGGGTTTTGACCAACCTAGGTTTTACTGACCTAGAACATGTATATGATGTTTTTCAACTGATCATGATGTCATTATAGGGGTCTGATCTAGATTTTAGATTTTTCTGATAACTGGACTATTTTCTAGAATTAATATGAGGTTTAAAGTATCTAATTATGCATTAATGGGAAAAGCGATAATATTATGAAATTGTAATTTGATCAGAGTTCATATTTGGTCTCTAACCTATATTATGGTTCATAAATAATCGTTTCATATTTAATTTCCATGCTATGCTAATTATACCACTAATATAATCTTCAAAAAGAAGCATTATCATCTAAACTAAGTATCATCCATACTTGTGCTTCAAAAGCCTAATCTAAGTGTTGAGTAATGTAGAGAACATTATTTTAGTCTAGGGATATTTTTGGGGAATTTATTGGCCAAGGGAGCTATTTACTAGGAATTTTCTAATAATATTGATATTTCTAAGATATAAAATTGATTTACCCCAAGTTGTGGGTCCCAAAGCCTGGGTGGCAGTCCTTAATTAGTCAGTGTTGTCTGGACCACATCCTTTGATCACATTGTATGCATGCATTCAGACCGGACAGTCTACAATTTCCCTAAGGTTGAAGACCCGCTCTAAGCCAGGCGACCCGTCATACACGTGATCCCCATCATCCAGCACATGATACTCCTTCAGTGCATCAACACCGTCATTGGGCACTCCTTCGATGAGCAAAAGAGAGTGCCAGGGATCACCTCAATGATAGAAAAGAGCACCAAGATCCTCCTCAGCACACCTCGTTCTTCCCCGGCACACACTACCTCAGCGCTGAGATGGCTAGCATCAAATTGGGGGTCATGGTGGAGCTTCCACGGTGGAGTAGGCTGCTGATTTGGGGTTTTGCTATTTGTGCATCTCCTCACTCAAAAAAAATTGAGGGAGTGTCGCACCCCTTCCAGGAACAAGAGAAATGCATTAGTTTGGCATGGAAAAGGCTCCATGTCATCTTCTATACATTCGACTTCCCCTATAGAATATGGGGTTAGATAGGCTACCCAGGCCAATGCCAGAAAACCCAGGGATTTGGGAGGAAGTATCGGCTACCCAGGCCAGTGCTAGAAAACCCAGGGATTTGGGAGGAAGTATCGAGTTTTAGGGTTTCTCTCTCCCTCTTAGAATTTCACGATCTAACCTTATCCTCAATCCACACTCTAGGACTTCTGTTGATGTTTCGGCAGGAAAAAGAGTGAGGAGTAGGTGGTCATTCTTCTCCTTCAGGTCACTTCATTCCGCTAATCTAGGACTCATTAATTAAATCACAACAAACATGACCGTTTATTCACTTAGAAATATTTGGAAGTGCCCTAGAGATGGACGAGGATGAGAGGAGCCAATTTATGCCTGCTCACCCATGGAATCCTGAGGTAGGAGATGAAGTCTCCACTGTTGGATCTAATGAGGATGGCCCAAATTGGGCCTTAAGGTCAGGATACAAGCACCACACAATAGAAACAATGTGTGATATCTAATTGTCGCATAGATAAGTAATAAATGAATAAAAGAGAAAAATCCAATCAAATTGATATCATTAGTGTCCTCATCTTTAAATAACTATATCTCTTTATAGGAACAACCAAGCGTCTTGAAATATGTAGCATAGTCTCACACTATTTAAAAGTGTCTTCCAACAAAGTTTAAGACTCGAAGTCTATTATTTGGTCATGCAAATAATTATTCAAACAACCTTAGAAATATATGTATAAACCTTGAATTCAACTTAAATAATCATCAAATCTTGATCCTACAAGTCCAAAAATACTTGTAATAATCCTAATATATCCAACGCTCATCAACTAATCACTTGGTTTCATTACTACTACTAAATGGACCTCTTGCACTCGTAAGTACCCAAGTCATTGATTAAGAAGCTATCCATTGTACTTTAAGTCAATTAGATCTAATAATCATTCATTGCATCTATGCTTACCATTTTAAGTGAAATGAGTCCTAAATTGAATAATTAACTAGTCAATTTGGTACTAAACATCTACATAACATTCATGGTCTTCAAATTCTATATGGGGTATCTAAACCTTGAAATCTGGGTTATCACATTCACCCCACCTTAAAAGGAATTTTGTCCTCAAAATTTATCTTATGTCACACTTAAGTGGTAATCATAAGGTTCAACTTCATATAGGTCTCCACTTCTAGATTCCAAAGTTCTCATATTTAGATATGCATCCCAAGTCGACATCTTAGGATCTAGAGAATCTAGGGTGCAACCACCCCACCTTATATAGGTTGAAGCATAACACTTTTTAAAGGAATCAAAGAGTCATTTTGTGACTTAGTCATATTATGACATTCTATTATTATAGGATTTACATCCGTTATTACCCTTATAGTTACAGATTTGTTTACACATATAGAGTTGTGAAGGTATTACTAAGGGTTACATCTTTCAACCCATTTAACCATGCAAGGTGACATCAAATGTTCCTTCCATTGTTACAAAATCATCACATTTGACATTATTAGTATCGATTTATGATCAAAATCTTACTTAGATTTCATCATTATAGAAGAGCTTACTTTACTTTTTGAATAAAGAGTATCACCCTATGGTGTGATATTTATCATCAAATGAGAAGATTAGAGTTGTGGAATTGAGTTTAGGAACTATATTTTGTGATCATGTATCTATGGTCCAATGCTATCTTTATTTCAAGCTCATTATTTTAGACTTACATCCTTCATGTATGATATAGAGGGAAAGAGAACATACTATATCAAGGTTATCATGATTTAAAATTTGGATATTACGTGTATCATGTAGGAAAGGAATATAGAATAGGTCAAGATTCTATGAGTGACTCCTCATGTATAATCATATATGTAACTCAAGTAAGGTTTCTAGCATCATATTTTAAGAAAGAGAAGTGGGGTGAACAATATTTATGAGTATCTTATGCACAAAGCATTTTACTCTCATAACTAAATTTTCATGTATCACCTCACTTGTAGTTAATGATGAGCTTCAAAAACATAAGTCACTCAAGCTAGGGCCTAACTCAGCCAAAGGATTGTCTTTCTCATCATGAGTCTTCTACCCATCACAAAAAAAATTTAACCCAACATTCACATATAGGATTTAGATCAAATGTTTGAATCATATTTAAGGACACAACTCATATATTCAGGAGTAACCCAGCTTAGGACACATCATTTCACATATATCACATAATTCTAATATATTGTAGGGTAGGTCCTATGACCCTCTCATTGTGGGTCCCACTCTATCTGGAGTTCACCATGTATCTTGTCCTAACACTGGAGGTCCTCCTTTGTAAAATAGTTTGAGCCCATGCATATTCAACTTTATATTAACTTAGCTCATCTTAAGTAAGAAAAGGGAATGTACTTTAATCATTAGGCTTAACTCATATATTTCAAAACCTTATACATAACTTTGATATCTATAAGCAACGTGTATCATTAAGGATTATACTCAGATAACATTAGTCATGCTTATTTCATGTATAAGTCAAACATCTACCCTAACTATCACATATCTAATAAGTCTCTAGACATCTAATCTAGATGTACTCTCTTTTCTAGACTGATGTCACTCCCTTTCATTTAGGTTGCATGAACACCTCCTACTCTCATATATGAGGAACACATTTTTATATTTACACATATATAATAAAATATTATATAGTTTTTCTCTGAGAAGGTAGACGTCAGGGAAAACTATTGAGGCTCGAGGTGATTGGAAAATAAAACTATATCAGCAAAATGAGTGTCCTGCAAACAATAGATAGTCTAGTTCCATGTAACGTATGAAAATGGTGAGAACAAGATGTAGACTAGTGTAGTTACCAAATACATATGAGCTCTATATGGAAAGGGTTCCACACACTTGACTAAACCCAGTTCTTGAACATCTAGGTTCTAACTTAGAGGCTAAGTCAAACCGTATTCCTATCAAACAACTTACTAAGTTTCTAGGGTTTAAAGTGAAATGTGATATTTAGTCTTGAGTTTCATGGTGAGCAATTGTCAGGTGTAGTTATTGTTCATGCTCTGATACCAACTACAACATCCCCAGATTCTGTAGTCTGGAGACTTAGAAGGCCTGAGAGGACAAAACCATAAATGTTAGCTAATTGTATCAGAGAGTGATGCGGAAGTGACATATGCATACATGGACACACAACATAACATGCACCATAACATTTCTCAACATTCAACATGTAAATTATTACAAGGTAACTTATTACAACATGAGTAACAATTACATATTGAAAGAAGATTTACAAGTATATAAACATATATGCTAACCAGGATCTACACAATAGGTACAACCTAAACATTGCTCACTTCCGGTCTTTTCTCCCATGCTAGCTCTGAACCTAGAAAATACATGAAACATATAAATCTACAAAAGTTGTGTGTGGGTGAAATAGTTGTATAGTAACTTGCATCATGAAAGATTTGAAAAAAAAAGTAAAGGAAAACATTATTTAATGTGATAATCAGGTAAACACATATTTTAGCAGTATTTTGATGTGATTGTACTACTAAGTGGTGTCACACTTCACATTTCCTCTCACCTTGGGCTATGAGGAACCATGTCCCTTGGGCTATGAGGAACCATGTCCCTTGGGCTATGGGGTTGTGTCGACCTTATGTTTAGAAAGAGAGAGAGGGAGAATGTAAACACTTAGTAGATATAATCCATCCATATTCTCTTTTATGTTGTTTTATGTTTGGCGAAGCATATACTACTAATATGCATCCAAGAATTTATATGCAAACAGAAACATCCAATGTACATCATATCATTATGCATTCATGAAAACTAGTCTTATACTTAGTAAAACCCATGTACCTAAGTTTATAGATTCCTATTTATATTCTGGATCATCTACTTCTCTGGTCATCACCTGATTAATAGAAATTAATCATCATTAATACAATGTTCACCATTATTACTGATATTTAGGTCCAAATTAGGGTTTTGAACAAACCTAGGTTTTACTTACTTAGAACATGTTAATGATATTTTTCTACTGATCAGGAGGTCATTATAGGGGTTTGGTCCAAATTTTGTATTTTTCTAATGATTGGTCTATTTTCTAGAATCAATATGAGGTTTAAAGAGTCTAGTTATGCATTAATGGAAAAGGAGCTAATATTCTAAAATTGCATCTTGATCAAAGTTCATAATTTATCTCTAAATGACATTAGCATTCATAAAGAATCATCGCATATTTAATTTCCATGATATGCTAATTATACCAAAATATTTTAATCTTAAAAAGAAGCATTATCATCTAAATTAAATATCACCAGTAGTTGTGCTTCAAAATCATGATCTAAGGGTCTAGTAAAGTAGAGAACAATTTTCTAAGTTTGAGAGTATTTTTTGGGAATTTATTGGACAAAGAAACTATTTAGTAGGAATTTTCCAAGAATATTGATATTTCTTAGATATAAAATTGATTTATCCTGAGCTACAGGTCCCACTGTCAGGGTGGCAGTCCTTGGTTGGTCAGTGTTGGTCGGCCGACATACTCTAATCATGTTGTACACCTGCAATCATACCGGCCACTTTGTGATTTCCCCAAGGGTGAAGACCCACTCTAAGCCAGGTGACCCTTCACACATGTGATCCCTATCATCCCGCATACGATACTCCTTTGGTGCATCAGCGCCGACGTTTGACACTCCTTCGATGAGCAAACGTGAGCAACAAGGATCACCTCAATGATAGCAAAGAGCACCAAGAGCCTCCTCAGCATACCTCGTTCTCCCCAGCACACCCTACCTAAGAGTTGAAATGGATATCAAATTGGGGGTCACGGTGGAGCTTCCATGGAAGAGTAGGCTGCTAATTTGGGGTGTTTCTATTTGTGCATCTCCTCACTCAAGAAAAGGTTGAGGAAGTGTTTCACCCCATTTAGGAAAAAGAGAGATGTGTTGGTTCAACAATGAAAAGGAACCAGGTCATCTTCTATACATCTGACTTCCCCTATAGAAAATAGTGTTAGATAGGTTGCTCAGGACATTGCTAGAAAACCCAGTGATTTGGGAGGAAGTCTCAGGTTTTAGGTTTTCTCTCACCGCTCTTAGAACCTCATGGTATGACCTTATCCTCACATCCACACTCTAGTACAACTACTGATGTTTTGGGTGGAGAAAGAGTGAGGAGCATTTGGTCGATCTTCTCCTTCAGACCAACTCATCCCGCTAATCCATGACTCATTGATTAGATCACAACAAACTGTGATCATTTATTTTCGTAGAAATATTTGGAAGTTCCCAAAAGATCAACGAGGATGAGAGGAGACGAGCTATTCTAGCTCACCCATAGAATCTGGAGGTAGGAGATGAAGTCTCCACCATTGGATCCAACAAAGATGGCCCATATTGAACCATGAGGCTAGGCTACAGGAACCACACAATAGAAACAAGGTGTGATATCTAATGTCTGCATAGCTAAGTGATAAATGATTAAAAGAGCAAAGTCCAATAAAATCAATATCATTAATGTCCTCATCTTTAAATAGCTATATCTATTTGTAGGTACAACCAAACGTCTTGAAATTTGTAGCATAGGCTCTCACTATCCTAAAGTATCTTCCAACAAAGTTTGAGACTTAAAGTCCATTATTTGGTCATGCAAATAATTATTCAAACCACCTTAGAAATATGTGTACAAACCTTGAAGTCAACTTGAATAGTCATCAAATCTTGATCCAACAAGTCCAAAAACACTATTAATAATCCTAATATACCACAAGGCCCATCAATTAACCACTTAATTTCATCATGAGTACTAAATGGACCTCTTGCACTCATAACTACGCAAGTCAGTGATTAAAAAGCTATCCATTGTACTTGAAGTCAATTATATCTAATAATCTTACATTGCATCTATGATTACCCTTTTTAAGTGAAAAGAGTGCAAAATTGAATAATTAACTCATCAATTTGGTACTAAACATCTAGATAGCATTCATGTTCTTCAACTTCTATATGGGGTGTCTAAACCCTGGAATATGGGTTATCACACAACCAATGGTTCAGTGATATGTGATGGAGAGTGATTGTGGTCATATCTCAATATTGATTGCTTTTATGCCATGTTTTCTTGGTGATGAGAAATGTGTAACCAAGGCAGATCTATGATATATACAGACAAGCCTGTGCAAAAGCCATGGTACATCCAGCCTTCGAGCACTCTTACTTTGTATAACCTCTCTCTAATCCCATGCATGAGGATAGATCTAATGGAATCTAAACTAAGGATCTTATAAGGGGATCATGTAGGCTTTTCAATCAGTATCCTCTAGTTTGAGTTTTATGCATCAAATACCCATGGATTAGTAGAATAACTTACTCAGTTGTGTAGTAAATCCATTTAGGTTTTTATTGGAAAATTACATTGCATATTTTGTACCCTTCTCTTTTTTCTACAAGAAAATTATGGGATTCATAATTGATGTGTGCATGTAATTTGTACATGTGTTGTATAATCTTAGTACTTGTTGAATTCATATCTATGAAGAGAATTAGTACTTATTTAATATTGTAAATGCACATGATCTGCATGTGACCCTTATATGTAACTCATGAAATATGTACATCAAAAATATCATCACAGTAATAAAAAATTTATTTCAAAAGATCTTTTTTTTCAAAATAAATGTGTTATTAAAGGTGAATGGATAAACTATCACTCAATTTCATATTTTGAAATATTGTTTTTCGTCTTCTTATATTAAAAATTTTATTACTATATTCACATTTTTACTATTTATTTTTGGTCAATATGACATTTTCCTTATGTTATATGTCATAAGCCGATGAGTAATTTCATTATATGATACAATGATCTATGTACACATCCTTGATATGGATATACTAATACTATTATGGACAACAACATTGACAATAAACAATTAATTTTACTCAATACAATTATTTTGAAGTTCAATAAGAACAACTATTATGCAAGAAAAATAAATTATATAGGTGTTATTTGCTTTTCCATTTTGACATTAGTATATATCATAATGATTTTACCATCATATTATTTTGTAGGATGCAATAAAAAGAGTTCTAATTGGTTAGGTAGGATAGGGTGAAGTTTAGTTTATACCCTTACCCATGTTAGAGTTGTGGGAAACAGGTAAGGTAGTTACCCTTACCCTACCGTTACCCACATAGGTCCACTCACATGGTAAATGGGTAGGATAACAGGTGAAACTAGTAAAGTAACATAAACATGTATATGTAGTAACTCTGATATTTTGTATTATAAACATGTGACACTCCTAAAATTAATTTTTAAATTGTAATGAATTATGTTTCATGTCATTATACCATGATAATTCAAAATTTTACTATTACAAACAATGTCTTACATATTTGTTGGAAGTTGATTTTATTTGAGGAACCCATTTTTACTTCATCATATCTTATTATAAAAATGTCAACATATTATCAGTTGTTTAATCATGTCTGTGGAATCAAAATGAAAATGAAGAATGAAATGGTGAGGCACATTATGTTTTTTCAGTTGAAGAAATAATAAATGTGTTGGAGTGCAAATTTTTTATCATCTTATAATAATGGATAATAGTTGAAATTTGTGGGGTAGGTCTTCTCTTATTACCTCACCCTTTTGAAATCTAGGTAAGAAGGTCAAGGATAAGTGGCTTGTGGGTAAAAATATTGTTATCCTTACACTATGTAACAAGGTATGAATGATTGGTAAGTGAGAAATAAACTATCAATTTACAATTCTAACTATAAAGAAGTACATATATTACTTTTTGTGTTCATATTTTGCCAAAGGAAATGTCACTCTTTGGTTTAATATACTTTTGAATTGAATTTAACACATGTATTATATAAAAATATTTGTCTAGATGCTTCAAGGGTGACGACCCATTGGAAGGGGAACTGAAGGAAATTATGTTGGGATGTAAAAGTGGGACAGAAGCTCATAACAATAAAATATACGTGCAAAGGGACTCCAAACATGTTGTGGACATCATCCAGGATAGGCTCAAGTGCCCTCTGATATTCAGGAATGCAGTAGAAGCCATAAAGGAAATCTTACAGACGCAGCACAACATCAAAATCCTATTCAGACCAAGATAGTATAACATACTGACAAATAAGCTGGCAAAGCTGCGCATCAATAAAGATGAAGGAGATGAAGAATTTGAAGCATGCCCATAATCAGTGCTTAAGTGCTATCTATGAGAATTGAGGGATTTTGTAGAGGAGGAAGGACAACCAGTACAATAGAGAGAAGGGCTATAATGAATGGCATGTGTAACAAAAAAAATATTTATCTTTAATTTTGTCTACTTTAACAAA
Source organism: Alisma plantago-aquatica (assembly GCA_963693085.1). Classification (NCBI taxonomy): domain Eukaryota; kingdom Viridiplantae; phylum Streptophyta; class Magnoliopsida; order Alismatales; family Alismataceae; genus Alisma; species Alisma plantago-aquatica. Next base: position 305,058,574 of record OY856409.1, read on the forward strand.
ACCTTACTTTGATTTGGACAAGATTATGGTGTAAGAAGTGAAATTTCTAATTGAACATACTCAAAGTATATGTTTGTGTAATTGGTTAGAGTTGCTATGTATTCATAGCACATTCTATTACTTTCAATACTACACTTGATCATTTATCACATATTTTCTCTCCCTATAACTATATTTGCAAAGTTCAATTATGGAAATTTGTCTCTACTCATAGACACTTCTTCATCATTATGATCATACCTATACAATACATATGACACTTATAATGTTGAAGACAACTAAGAATACATTTGTAATTAGTTTTTAAGTTATTTGCTACATTAGATAAAAACTTCATCTCAGTGTGTGTACTACTTTTCATTATTAACTTTACCATAAATAGATTAAACAAAGATGTAGTTAAATCACCACAAAAATATTCTAAAGTAACAACATTTATAGGTGTTTTCCCCCTATCTTGGATAGAATAATCGCTTTATTGTCACCGTCTTTTTCATAGTTTCTCCGCCATATTCCAGTAAACCCATTGAAATGATTGGTACCACTATTCTAGAAGCTAAGAAAAGAACTAAGTTCAATTAAACAAATTTAACTTGCTATTATTAGTAGATGATTTTGAGTCATATTTCATTGATAGTTGTCACATTTGAAAATTGATTATAGTCATTTTTAATTATATGTCTTCAATGCTATTATATACATCAATAACAAATATATATCTAGTTAAATTTTTCTTTCTTCCATCCAAGACGGGGCGCCTCAGTTGTTGGATACTTTGGTTTTTACCAAGAGGTCTTCGGCTCAAGCCTCAGTGCCGACATGAATAATTTCACCAATTTTTCTAAAAAAAGTTGGTCTTACCCATTGATGCAATAAAAGTATTGATGAATTTTTGTACGTATCCATGATATTTTTAGTGTGATATCAAGCAAAATAGTTAATGTTTTTTTAATGTTATATACTAATGTAGAAGTCCATTCTGAAAAATTGATGCCTTCAATTTTTTAGGAATTTCAATAATGATCTCTCATTCTAGTTCACTTTTTCCTCCTCAAATCTTGTATTCTTAGAGGGATCATCATTATTTTATACCTAAGTTCTTGACATATGGCATAGATAACCTTCAATTTGTACTTCAAAGTACATCAATTTTGTTGATTAGAAGTGGAGAGTAGATGTAGTACATATATTCTTCCTCGTTCTATATGTTTTTTCTCATATAATCTAGCTTAAGATTGGTCTAACTGAGTACATATCATTCTTCATAGGTATTCTAGAAGAAGAAACAACTTGAAAATTGAGATGGGAACATTTAAATACAAATTGTGCCTGCGTTACTTTTGGTTTAATTTTTTTATTGAATGGATAGTTGAAACATTCATGCCACCACAATTTCTTTACATACCCCCATATACACTCTTCCACTTGATTTGCATTCATAGGAAGCCCACAAGGACTCATGAGAATTGGAATAAGCTACTGGAACCCCAATATTGCAACTAATTCAATTGAACATAATTTCCCAACCATGATCACATGGTGATATAGTATCAATTTTGTTTCTAGCTTGCAATTAATGACTTTGAAAGATAATGTAGTCAAGTTTAGGATTTGAAGGACTTGTTGAACTTTGACACAATGAACATGAATTGATTCATCAACTCTTATTGCGTGTATAATATTTTGGACTACATAAAATGAAGGATAATATGGGAAGGACTCATGTGTAAATTGTCAATGAGTTTTGTGGATCAACTTCACATCACATTTATCAAATTAGAGTTCCTTCAATAATCAGAGAAGATTGTAAATGACCTTGGCATATTATAACATAAAGGAAAATAGGGATCAAAGAAATGACTATCTAAATGACAATAGAGTCACACTCCATTACACATAGGAATAAAAGCATGTACAATATAGAAGTAACATGAAAAAAATAAAAGATGAACATTTATTACCTGCTCTAGCACTACAAATGGCAACTCTGGCGACATTTTGTCACATTGTTGATTTCCCTATAATCGTCTAAAAATAGATGCAAGATGAAATTGGTAGTGTTCACTAATTAGTTTTTGATTGTTGTTTATCAATATAGTTAAAAAGGAGACACTACAAACATTCAGACAAATAAAAAGAGGTAACATTATACCTAGGAAGCAATGGGGAGGTGGTTTCATATACTAACCAACATAGCACACACCTAAAGTAGTCAGTTGTTTGTTGGTATATGTGGAACCATATTTATATGATACAACACGATATATTGATCTATGATTTTTTTTTACCTTTTGTGACTAACTCATCATGTAGATCTTATAGATGAGCAATTGATTCACCCTGGATACATTGGTAGTGATGGAGTTTGTACAAATAGCGCTCGATGTATAGATGGGGTATTCTAAGATGGGAATTAGTGATGAGTGCACAATAGATGTCATTGTGGACACATACAACAACATGGATTATCAACTTCTATGCTTATAGCATTAAAGTGTAGTGGCAACACTACATGGAGACTACAAAATCGGTGTAACTACATCTAATGTTGCAAATTGTTATTGTGATGGGAGATTCACTACAAAAAAGGGTCTTTAACTATAAAAAAAATTTGTAGCGAAAACTCCATATTTTGTAGCTAAAAGATTTAACTACATATTTCTTTACACATACAAGTTGTAGTATATGCTCGTATAGCTAAAGCCTTTAACTATAATTTTCAAATATGTAGTTAGATAATCCATTCGCTACAAATTCATATATATCCAGAAGCGTAGCTAGATATTGTCCTTACATATTTAAATATAAGTATAATTATAGCTAAATGTATGACTACAATTGCATATGTAGTCAGTATGTAGCAAAAACATGAAGTTAATACATTTTATATGTATTTAGTGTGTAGGGAAAGGCAGCAGTTACTATATACATATATATGTAGTTGATTATGCATCTAGCTACATATGTAGTGCCATTTAGTACACATACATTTATGCTTAGCTCGACTATATATTCATATATGTATATATATAGTGTAATTTGTTAGTACACAAGCTCTTTTTGTAACAAAATTGTAGTATTTAGAGCAAGTTATGCTCATTATGCCAACAATCTTACTTTCATTTATAATGAAACATCGAATGTACATGGGGATGATGTATACCTTTCCCCTATTACACAATGTGTAAAAAGAAAAGCATATACATATATCAATGATTCAATGGTCTACTAACATCTTTGCAAAAAAGTTGTGTCGTTCTCAGCTAGTTTTAACATCCTTATTGTCTTCTTCTTTTGTTCGAGCTTTTGTTTTTCGGCCAGCATCGTCCAAAAGCCCCCGAGATAAGAATCTGAAAAGAACCTTCTAAGAAGAGATAGAAGGAATATCATCCCTATGAAGTTGGTCGCTATGTTTGTAGATGTTGATAGTGGTTGTTCAAATATATGCATAGGTCTATGAAATGCATCCTTCTCATAGCTGAAAAGAGTCATATCAAATTGCAACATATCATGATACATTGTTGCATCTGTGGCTATTACTGCAGCTATGACTGGGCAGGCATGGGCTTTAAATGAAGATGCATCATCATGATTCACAGGAGAGCACTTGTTGTGTCATGGTTGTCTTAGATACTTCTTATACTTTGTATCTGAATTCTTGATGTTGTTAAGCTCAATCTCTAATTTAGGTAATGGAAGTTGCTACGATGGTGAAGCTTGTACTTCTCTTAATCCTAAAAATAATGTTTTACAAATGGGGAGGCATTAAAAATAAGGTAAAGATCATCCAAATAGTTTAATAAAGATATATAAGCATTCATACATGGCATAAATGAAGGTTTCTATGAGAATAAAATGATAGAATTAGTACCTTGAAGAAGCGAGAAGTATCTAGGCAGCTCATCCATGTTTTGTTGCAGCCCAAGCATTGTATGGGAGAGTCATAAGATAGTTCACTTGCACCATTGAGGCTTGCCATGTCCATAATTTTCAGTCTATAACCTACACAATAAGGTCATTCATTTAGACCATTTGAAAGTACAACCCAATAACATTATTAGTTCTAAATTATACCAGATGTACAACCGTCATAGTACTTTATCATATTCATTTTTAAATGTAAAAGGCCTTCTCTTAACATATTACAGAAAGACTTATAGATTTAATATTCATAGTAGGAAGAAAAAAGAAGTGCATATAACTTATGGATATCTCATAGTTGGAAGAAAAGACTTAAGTAGTGCAATGACGTAAAAATTGCCTTGTGTCAAAGTATGCCAAGAATACAAAGATTGTTACTAGGTGAAACTTTGACAATTTGAGAGTCGGTTCAAGTTAAATTTCATACACAAGGATGTCATCATGTCCTTGATTATCTGAGTATCTTACCGAAAAAATGATTGTATGAAACCCACTTGTATGTTCCTCCGTTACAATTAGATTAGAATCCTTCTCCAGTTCAATTTCATTGTCCAAACTATACTCCTTTCCTCTATTTTAGGTTGGTTATCTTTAGAAAATGTTCATCAAGAGATTATGAACAAAGCAACAAGATTCAAGACGGCTCTTGAGATCAGAGATTTGAACTTGTAAGAAGAGGTTGAAATATTCCTCAAGCAATGAAACAAGTAAGGAGGACATCCAGTCAATATGGACCAAACAAAAAAACAACAGGAAGATAAATCAATAAGTTAATGGTGGTACCTGTGGCATAAACAACCAACTACTTTGCTCCTCATCCATAGTTTTTGGCCCAATGGGAAGCCCAACAGGGAGAGTAGCCATGATCCAGCTAGGCCACTCAGTTGTGCACTATTATCGCAATCCCACTTTTGTGTTTTTCTCTTTTGTTCCATGTGGAAAATATGCCACCAAGTTGTGAATATATATTGAGAAACCTGTAATGAGTCTTCAAGAAAGAAATATTGTTAATACAACATAATGGAACGAATTTCACTTCAAGAAACAAATATAACTTTAAACTTGCTCCAAATCACCTACAGTTGAAAAAAATTTGCTCCAAGCACTCATAAGCTATCACTATTTATTATGTTGATTCTTCTACAGCTGGTCGAGTAATATTGGCCATAGGTGAGGTTGTGGACTACCCCGATCTCCAACCTGACCTGACATCTACCATCGTGACTACCCCAAATACGGCCTCTCCCCCAGCGGCATCACTTCTACCTCAAAAATGACCTCTTCATCTTGGTGGCCTCATCATTGATATTCAGCTGGCTGGGAGCTTTGAGAAAGACAAGTACACAAATAAAACGACAAAGATACATGCAATACACGGAGCATATATAAACATAACAGTAACTGAATTCAACTTTAAGGAGATTATGCAGTTGGGAACTGAGAACACCACATCGATATGGGGTTGTTCAAATTCAAATGTGCTTTGTTTTGACCCATTTTAAATTGAGTTAACTAATAGTTGAAGCAATAGTTAAGGGATTATGACCCAAACGGTTGACATAAAAAATGAACAGACGTGGAGAAACAAGATACCAGTGCTTCTTGTAAACCAAACCATGATTTATTCAATAACATGGTTAAGTGTCTTCTCTGTCACAAAATCGATCTCAAACATTGATCTCAGGTCGCTTTGGTATCATATAATAATTAGATAATAGGTGTAGACGAGTAATATTGTATATTGACAGAAAGCAAGTAGTGTTAACGTTGGCATTCACCAACTTTTTCCTGCAAACTATGAGGTCCTTGAGGCAAGATACCTAGGTTCAGGGATTTAAAACAAACCTGCGGCTCATCATATAACTTTGCCTTGATTGTTGAACACCCTCACCAAGGTTGGACATGAGGTATTGTTGTACAGAAACGTTGCTTGGCTGATCTTCTCTATCTAGATGGAGTAGGTTGTTAATGTTGCTGCACTAGAATCAGAAAAAACAAATATTACTTAGCCAGAAAACTCAATAGCATAGTTAACAAACTTGAACTACAACTTCTACTGCAAGCTATGGAATCATGTGTTGGCATTGTCATGTTATGGTAAACCAAATAGATCATTGTGATCACTAGCAACACACCTTTTTAAATGTCCTACTAATTTTAGTAAAATCTGAATTTTTTATTTTTTGGTTGAAGAAACATTAGTAAGCTCCTAAACATCTCTTCTTCAGACCAATTTGTAGATTTCTGAAATCATAAGAGACAAGAAAAGAGTTTTAAGGGAGAACACAGATAGAAAACTTGGAAGATGATGATCAAATGCAATACACCATATACATTTATCACTCCATCCCACAATCTTGACTTTTATTGTGAAGCCAACATGTTGACATGATCAAGGTCACATTCATCAATTTCCTGAACTAATGACCCAAAAAAAAAGCAAATAGTATATTTGTTCCCAAAAATGATTCACAACCATAAAAAGAAATGATGTTAGGATTCAAATGTTCAATAAAGGTAAGATCAAGACTTAATACCCACCCTCTATAGAAGGAAATAGATTTAGAAATAAAAGTAAGTAATCATGTGAGGAAACTTCTAGAACCCGTGCTAAGCTATACACTAGAAACAAGGGATAAATCTCTAGATCCAAAGACATAATAATAGAAGAAGATTTGTCCTAGAAAAGCTCAAGTAAATGAGAAAAAATCAAGATCATCAAGTAGGAAAAACTGAGATAGATCAGAGCGTAGTGGATTAACAAACACATAACATATCACAAAATACATATTCCAAGATTCGTAGTCCAAAACAGACATCAACAGTAGTATTTGAAAGAAACTAAGCCAACGAAGTGCACATGATATATAGGGAGAGTATGTTGGTATCTCTACATGTGGTGAGTCCTAGAGGGAAGAAATCATGTAGGTATTGCACTTTACCTCCCAACCATGCATGCAACTTCTTCCATGTTTAAGGAACAACACATCCACATCCTTTCTACTGCTCCAAGATGTGGGGAATTCTTCCATTAATTCCAACAATTACACACATGGTATACAAAGAAACAAATAGTAGGAAACGAATTGCCAACATATTCACAAACATGAGCCATGAAAAAATAAATATTAAAATACCATGCATGCATGACATGCAAGATTTTTTGTAATTTGCATGTTAGACCAAGACCATATGCTCAATTATATCAGATCTTCAGTTGTAACATCATACTAAAAAAATAAGGGTAGAAGATACATGAGAATAAGGAAATTGATTATGAAGTCTAAATGTTCATTAATAGAAGCATAACGCTGAAGTTACGTGCCAAAAACTTAAAGAAGTAATTTCTAAATATGTTAATATAGACACATTTTAAAACATGAGTAAATCAAATAGATGAACAAGAAAACACACATGAGTAGAAGAAGCAATACAATGAGATTTTGAAAGACATATGGGAGGTGGGCCTCACAAAGGTTTTTTGAAGACTATTATTAGATATTGTGGGACCTATACATGAGTGAGATTGAGTCAAAAAATTTACCATATGAAATGGGTTATGGTAGGAGAGGAAAAATTGGATCTACTATCAATTTGCAAGGAGGTTTCCTTACTATCTACTTAGTATTCCCCTCACCCAGTGTGAGGAAACATGGTGAACTCTATACAGCTTGTGTAAATGATGACATGGAAATAATGGATAGATGGATTTGTATCTATATATTTATGGTTGGAAGGTCTCTCCTTAAGAGATTAGACATGCAAGACAAACTTGCATTCAGGTGTATGCAAGAGCATCTACCTGATGCCATCTTGGATATATTGAAAAGTATTATCATTGGGTTCGTACGGAGAGGCAAAAATGCCACAACATGTTATACTATAGAAAAGGAAACCAGAAGAAGGAAACATTTGAAAACACACAAGGTTCATAAATGAATAAAATCGAAAGAGGACAGTCAAGGAATAACCTTTCTCTCTCTTCAGGGAGCCTCTTCACACTAGTATTGTATTTGTAGCAACTGCGGGTGCACGTTAACAGTCCCACACAATCAAAATGGTCCATCAGTAAAATGATACCATGCCAACTAAAGTATTATAGAACATATGACCAAAGGAAGATCATTTAGTACGAAACATAAAGGCTTTTCTATATTCCAAGTAATCATTCAATAGAAGTTACAAGTCAGGTACAACTCAAAGACCAACAATAGCAGTCCAACACAACACTAGGGACCTGAAAGATGCATTCCAATGCACAAATCTCAGAAGGTACACAAGAGACAAACATACCAAGACCAAGGAAAGGCATCATTTGACTCATTTTCTTCTTTTGATATGTAGGATCACAGAATATGCCACATAATTTCCACATCCTAGAGAACAATATTGGCTAAGAGATGATTGAGACTAGAAACAAATATCACTATGAGCTTGAGGATAGATTTGTTGATGAAGAAAAGAACACCTCTACATGTGTGTAGGCTAGTCCATGTGCACAGATGAAATAAAGGTTTTGGTAGGTTGACACTCAATTTGAACAAACATACATGTGATAAAAAATGATGAAGGCTACTGCAATACATGTCCGCACAGAAACACAACCAAACTCATAAGAAGAGATAACCCATAAAGAAGACATGCTTTAGAAACAGACCTAAATCTTAATAAGATCAACAGAATGTCATGCTTTAGGTCATTTAGAGTGTGTGAAGACTACAAGTAGTAGCAAAGGAACGAACAATATAGCACTTGCAAACTACTTAGTAGAATACACCCATCCCATGATGAAAGGAGGATAAAAAAAATGAGGACGAGGAGGTGAACATGCAGTTGTAAAAAGATTACTGACGAGAAAAAATGGAAGATAGTTTAGATCAAGAAAAATAAGAGTGAAACAAAACATTGCTAAATTAACATCGTCCATCACTGAAGAACGTCTCCAATACTCATACTGAGAGAACTGAAGGCAGTAACTGAGAGAGAGAGGGAAAATATTTTCTCAAGAGTAATGACTAGGAGAACCAACACAGTGGTGACACCTACATGTCACAAGTTGACCCCATGATTTGGTACACATTAAGAACTTAAAGAAACAAATTGCATTGGAGCAACAGGTACACAACAAAAAAAGGTACCTTATTTTTTTATCTAGACACATATATTAAGTTTGTTCTATGATATGACTGACAAGCCAACTTTTTTAATAAGTAACGAGGAACATAACTGCTAATTCAGTGATGAGGTGATGGCGTCAATCTTCGACAATGTTTTTTCAACCACAAAGAGAACATTATGTTGGTTGGTGTCTGATCAGATTTAAGGTTAGTTTTATCAATTGAAATTACATGGTAAAAAAAGTGTACAACTTGCAACAGAAACTGAAATATGAATTCTGATGTGAAAAGTAAATAAAGGAGTATGTCCATAAAATTTCTTGTAGACAAGATATTTAACAAAAAGAAAATTTACCCAAATGATTTACTTGTGGACAGTACAGTTCAATAGAGAGATACTTGGATGTAGTAAGATAATCGACTATGCATACCTTCGTGTACAATAATGTCTACTCCGCCATTGTAGATATTTCTCCATGTTCCAGAAGTTTGCACGACATAAAAACCATGAGAGCATGATCGAAATCATCCTACAGCCACACAATTCGTGCCTATAACGACCCCGCCTCCCGGTAACCCCCAATTAAGGGAGACCTGAAGGACAGAGCTGTTATTCAATTAACAGGATCAAAGGTTCAACAAATAATCAATAATAATTATGAAATTCTACTAACTAAACTGGAATTGGGTATAAAATTAAAACTTTACTTACCTTTGAAAAACTTTGGAAATCTATCTATCCAGAGCTTGAATTTTTCTATCTAAATACTCCTTGCACTTTACTTCTTATTTTCATAATGTGTCCCTTTACTATTTGTTCATTTCAGGGTTGTACCTAAAACGCCGACAAATAAAACGTCGGTCAGCAAGAAGTTGGTATGTGAGGGAAATAATAATTGTGCAACTATGTTAACAATGTAGTCAACCAAATATCATTTAACATCCAAGATTACGTTTTAAGCAATACTACTCAATCCCTGCCTATCCCCTTGTCTATGTACCATCCCTGTAGTGGACATGGATACTACCTCTCTCATATGGTAGATCCTTACCCCCATGTCCCTACCACACAGGTAGCCAATTCCTAGGGTTATGGAGTCGCATGGTCCAACCCAAGGGTGGCCCAATCCCTGACTCATGATGACTTGATGGACCTACCCCATTGGTAGCCATTGATGGACCTACCCCATTGGTAGCCATTTACTAGGTCAATCTATAAAGCTACAGAGGGGACTAGGATCTGAGCTAGTAGGCACATCTTTTATGTGATAGTCATAGCCACATTATAGTTTGCATGAACTAAATTCATCCAACAGTTTATTCCAAGTCATCGATGAGAACTTCAGAAAACTAACTCGATATATTCATAAGTGTAACCACATACCTGATCCAGAGAAACTTGATTGTCCAAGCAATAAGGATAAAGAACATGCAATCAACAATATCCTGAAATTAATGCATGGGATGCAAGTATTATAGTTTATCCAGAACATTCTAAAGCTAGACTTGGATTCCACCTTAGGCTTTCTAGACCACTTTAGGGTTTTATTAGGGTTTTTAGCCTCTATAATGCATTTATCACTTTTAATGCTCTTTTGATCCACAAACCCTAACATCATAGGCATGATTGAATTCCAATTAGGTCAGATATATTTCTTTTACACTAAAACCAACATGTTTATTCTTTTAGGTCATGTCAAGATCATTAAGGTCAATTATCATCTTCAGTGTCTTCATCAATGATTATAGTTCAATTGACAATTGTACCTTAATTACTATTTTTCACATCAGCTAGGTTAGTAAACCCTAATTTAACATTGATTGCACTTTTGCACACACAGGAAAACCCTAATCAAGAAAATCATGGGTTTTTAAACTCAAATCATATTCCTATTATCCTTTTTATGTCAAAAGGTCCGATCTTGATTTAGAATAATAAACTAAGTTATTAAACTCACCTTTAAACAAATCTAGGGTTTTGGATCCATTTAACACATTAAAGTACTAACTTTATGTACTTTTCGAACTAGAAGTCAAACTAGTCTCTACTAGTATTTTTATTGAATTCCTCATACTTTTCTGAGTAAGATTCATGTATTATATGTCCCCAACCGAACTACCGTTAAAAACTTATGAATTTTGCTATTTTAATCACTCTCAGCCAATGGCTGGTTGACACATCAGCAAGAGACAACGACTAAAAGACAATTGTAACCCTTACCTTGTTGCGTTCCACTCAGGGGCATAGATGTCTTTTCGTCAGCTGCTTCTTCAAGCTCGCAATCCTGCTCTCGCTCGTGATGCAGCATCAAGCTGTGGTCAACCTCGATGTTGACTTTGAGATCCAACTTCCCAAAGCAAACCACTAAGCTTCCATGACCTCCGACGCACCTGTACGAACTCGTCGGTGTGTCTAGTTGCCCCCGACATGGTCGGATTCATCGAGACGAATAAAGGAGTCTCCAACAGCCACCAAGGGGTGTCTGCGATGCAAGGGACGATTGAGAGGAAAGAATTGAGGGCTAGAACTTGGTCTGTAGTTCCTTTAGGATCTCGCAGAACGATGTTCCGTCTCACCGAGGGGTCACATCCTCTCTCTAGGATTTGGTTCCTTTAAGACATCCTCAGCCTCTAGGGATCATGCATGAGGCAACCACTATCATCCACCTAGGTCGCATCATTCTCGACTCCCCATTGTTCCTCACATCTTTGGGGTTTTAGGTTTCCAACCTTCTTGCTTGGTTCCTTCTTTCTCTTTCTAGATCTAACTCCAAATCCCTCCTTACTACTAGAGGTCCTCTCTCCAAGAACTTAGATCGAGCTCACAAGCATATCCCTTCCTAGGTGAAGCCTATATTCAACTCATGTTTTGCTCAAGACTATCCTTATCTCTGTATGTTTATCACATAAGCTATCCAACATACTCCCTTGACTAGGGTTTCCACCCACTGGTCCCACTACAGGTGTACTCAGGGTGCAAGTTATATCCTTCTTGCAACATCATGTAAGGTTTCTATAGGTTCTTCTCTAACATCCTCCATGAAGGTGCTATCCTTCGCTCAAACATGCACAACCCTTTCCAGGGTTGGGGTTGTCAAAGGTACTCGATTGTCAACTTCTCATGGCTCATCTGGCATCCAAGGCATGTCTATCCCAACACCTGATCTACCATGACATCTAACTCATCATGACATATCTCTCTCTAACCTTCACTTAGGGTTAGGGTTAACATCATCCTCAAAGTATGTGTTAGGTCTCTACTTTAATGGAGATCTCTACCTCTATGACTCACTTTCTCTACTCATCCTCCTGACAAGAAGGTCTAGCCTCAGGTTTCTCCTAAGGGCAAAGACAACTCGTGTCATACGACCTAAGCATGTATCTATTCCTTTACGCTTACTCCATTAAGCTTATGTCCATGACATCTTATTTACATGCTTTTTATTAATTTGGTGGAGGATTCCTTATTCCTTATCAACCGTACCCATAACTCAAGAGGGTGAGGAGAAGAGAGAGGAAACCCTAAACCTTAAGGTCCTTAACAAAATTTGAGTTGAGAAGGGATGAACAAGATGAGAGAGTCCTAAAGGTATCTTATTTCGAGTCGTATCCTAAGAAATCAGCCAGGCAGTCACACAATCCGGGAGTCCTCGTATTCCGACTAGCGGTGCGAGGGAAAATATTGCCAGCCCCCAGATGTGATCCTTTTCTAGACACCTCAATCTTTCAGACAATCCTCTAATAACTCCCTTGGGTTCTATAGAATTTGTAGAATTTAATAACTATTAACGATTAATTGAGGAACCTATGCTCTGATACCAATTGTAACGACCCCGCCTCCCGGTAACCCCCAATTAAGGGAGACCTGAAGGAGAGAGCCGTTATTCAATTAACAGGATCAAAGGTTCAACAAATAATCAATAATAATTATGAAATTCTACTATCAAAACTGGAATTGGATATAAAATTAAAACTTTACTTACCTTTGAAAAACTTTGGAAATCTATCTATCCAGAGCTTGAATTTTTCTATCTAAATCCTCCTTGCACTTTACTTCTTATTTTCATAATGTCTCCCTTTACTATTTGTTCATTTCAGGGTTGTACCTAAAACACCGACAAACAAAACGTCGGTCAGCAAGAAGCTAGTATGTGGGGGAAACAATAATTTTGCAACTATGTTAACAATGTAGTCAACCAAATATCATTTAACATCCAAGATTACATTTTAAGCAATACTAATCAATCCTTGCCTATCCCCTTGTCTCTGTACCATCCCTGCAGTGGACATGGATACTACCTCTCTCATATGGTAGATCCTTACCCCCATGGCCCTACCACACAGGTAGCCAATTCCTAGGGTTATGGAGTCGCATGGTCCTACCCAAGGGTAGCCCAATCCCTGACTCATGATGACTTGATGGACCTACCCCATTGGTAGCCATTTACTAAGTCATTTAATGACCTGATGGACCTACCCCATTGGTAGCCATTTACTAGGTCAATCTATAAAGCTACAGAGGGGACTAGGATCAGAGCTAGTAGGCACATCTTTTATGTGATAGTCATAGTCACATTATAGTTTGCATGAACTAAAATTCATCCAACTATTTATTCCAAGTCATCGATGAAAACTTCGGAAAACTAACTCGATATATTCATAAGCGTAACCACATACCTGATCCAGAGCAACTTGATTGTCCAAGCAATAAGGATAAAGAACATGCAATCAACAATATCCTGAAATTAATGCATGGGATCCAAGTATTATAGTTTATCTAGAACATTCTAAAGCTAGACTTGGATTCCACCTTAGGCTTTCTAGAACACTTTAGGGTTTTATTAGGGTTTTTAGCCTCTATAATATATTTATCACTTTTAATACTCTTTTGATCCACAAACCTTAACATCATAGGCATGATTGAATTCCAATTAGGTCAGATATATTTCTTTTACTCTAAAACCAACATGTTTATTCTTTTAGGTCATGTCAAGATCATTAAGGCCAATTATCATCTTCAGTGTCTTCATCAATGATTATAGTTCAATTGACAATTGTACCTTAATTACTATTTTTCACATCGGCTAGGTTAGTAAACCATAATTTAACATTGATTGCACTTTTGCACACACAGGGAAACCCTAATCAAGCAAATCATGGGTTTTTAAAATCAAATCATATTCCTATTATCCTTTTTATGTAAAAAGGTCTGATCTTGATTTAGAATATTAAACTAAATTATTAAACTCACCATTAAACAAATCTAGGGTTTTGGATCCATTTAACGCATTAAAGTACTAACTTTATGTACTTTTCGAACTAGAAGTAAAACTAGTCTCTACTAGTATTTTTATTGAATTCCTCATACTTTTCTGAGAAAGATTCATCTATTATATGTCCCCAACCGAACTACCGTTAAAAACTTATGAATTTTGCTATTTTAATCACTCTCAGCCAATGTCTGGTTGACACGTCAGTAAGCGGCAGCGACTAAAAGATAATTGTAACCCTTACCTTGTTGTGTTCCACTCAGGGCCATAGATGTCTTTTCGTCAGCTTCTTCTTCAACCTCGCGATCTCACTCTCGCTCACGATGCAGCGTCAATCCGTGGTCAACCTCGATGTTGCAATTATCAATTGAACTATAATCATTGATGAAGACCCTGAAGATGATAATAGGCCTTAATGATCTTGACATGACCTAAAAGAATAAACATGTTGGTTTTAGTGTAAAAGAAATATATCTGACCTAATTGGAATTCAAGCATGCCTATGATGTTAGGGTTTGTGGATTAAAAGAGCATTAAAAGTGATAAATGCATTACAGAGGCTTAAAACCCTAATAAAACCCTAAAGTGGTCTAGAAAGCCTAAGGTGGAATCCAAGTCTAGCTTTAGAATGTTCTGGATAAACTATAATACTTGGATCTCATGCATTAATTTCAGGATATTGTTGATTGCATGTTCTTTATCCTTATTGCTTGGACAATCAAGTTTCTCTAGATCAGGTATGTGGTTACTCTTATGAATATATCGAGTTAGTTTTCTGAAGTTTTCATCGATGACTTGGAATAAACTGTTGGATGAATTTTGTTCATGCAAACTATAATGTGGCTATGACTATCACATAAAAGATGTGCCTACTAGCTCAGATCCTAGTCCCCTCTGTAGCTTTATAGATTGACCTAGTAAATGGCTACCAATGGGGTAGGTCCATCAGGTCATTAAATGACTTAGTAAATGGCTACCAATGGGATAGGTCCATCAAGTCATCATGAATCAGGGATTGGGCTACCCTTGCGTAGGACCATGCGACTCCATAACCCTAGGAATTGGCTACCTGTGTGATAGGGCCATGTGGGTAAGGATCTACCATATGAGAGAGGTAGTATCCATGTCCACTGTAGGGACGGTACAGAGACAAGGGGATAGGCAAGGAATGCGTAGTATTGCTTAAAACGTAATCTTGGATGTTAAATGATATTTGGTTGACTACATTGTTAACATAGTTTCATAATTATTGTTTCCCCCACATACCAGCTTCTTGCTGACCGACGTTTTGTTTGTCGGCGTTTTAGGTACAACCCTGAAATGAACAAATAGTAAAGGGACACATTATGAAAATAAGAAGTAAAGTGAAAGGAGGATTTAGATAGAAAAATTCAAGCTCTAGATAGATAGATTTCCAAAGTTTTTCAAAGGTAAGTGAAGTTTTAATTTTATACCCAATTCCAATTCAGTTAGTAGAATTTCATAATTATTATTGATTATTTGTTGAACCTTTGATCCTGTTAATTGAATAACGGCTCTGTCCTTCAGGTCTCCCTTAATTGGGGGTTACCGGGAGGCGGGGTCGTTACAGTGCCTCAAGTTGGTTTCAAGATGATCTGAATTATTTTACAAAACACTTTGATAAAAACTAGTCTACAATGACTAAAACATCCTTTTCCACTCTCATCCAACAAGGATCAATTACTATGATAATCAATTATTGCAAGGAACGTTTTAACATATTTGACATGTAGCATTACCAGTTTAAAAAGTTCCTAGCAACTTGAATATTTATAGCCTCAAATGTTCATATGTGGCAGTCTATACAGTTGTGTGAGGATAGATGGCGAACCTCCATATATGAATATTAGTCTTCCTAGGTTCATTTTGCATTGTAATATATATCTTGATGCAACATCGATCAATGTCTCTTCAAGTATAAGTGACTTTTTGAATGGATAACTACATCTCTCCAAACTTGTTCCATACCTTAAATGCCTCCACAGAAGAGTGGTGCAAACCCCTATGATCATTAATAACATATGTGCCTTCCCCAACATTGCTCATGATTACTCATCTTGTTTTATTTCTCTTTTCAATTAGTGATGATCATATATTAATATATGACTCTCCATCTCATTTTCATGTTGATGTCTCCCAAGCCATTAGTATAGGATGCATCCTATAGAAATTTTATAGGACAACCAATCACAATGCAGTGTTTCCGTCTCACTCTTTAAAATGAAACCCCCTAAGAAACAAGGAGAGAGAAACGCAAAAGATGCTCTATAACGAAATCCTATTAGATCCTACTAGTTTTCTATAGGATCTTTCCTATAGAACACGTGTCGTGATGTCTCAACTGACAAGTTATAGTTAAGACTCACATGACTACTGTCTGCGATGAAGCTTGCATTGTGCAAGGTAGTCATTATGTAAAGGTGGAGCCAATCTACCCCATTGGCACATGGTATTAGCACAATAGATGAAATTTTGTGATGAGGGTTGCAACAACCTTACAAGTCAATATATCAAACAGGGCATAGAATTAAATGTCCGACTTCGATGTCATGTCCTATGGCCCAAAAATAGAAATTTTTCGAAATTTTGCACTAAATTTTGATATTTATGGCCCTAACGATTTTGATGACCAATTAAGCGAATTAAATCATGAAAATTTACTAGGATGATCTAAACGCCAAGATCTACTCAAATGTGGAATAATATTTCATATTGGATATGTGGGGGGTCTCCCACATTTGTAAGTGAAGGAAGCTGAACTATTTTGATAGAATTTCCATGGCAAAATGAAGGAATTAGTCTTTGAAAGTCGGCAAACAAAAAGTCCAGACATAAACACACTAGATTATATAATAAATTTATATGTTTAGAGGTTGGAGTAGGATCCATGTCTTGATGAGTGAGTGCACAAATGAACAGAAATGTCAAGTCTGCTAGATAGGTAGAGACTAAGTCTATTACAAACTTAGAAATTTCAAGTTTAAACAACTACTACTAGACTTTAAAACTTACAATTACTTACAACTTACAACTTCCAAGTTACAAGTACAACTTGCAAGCTTACAAATTACAACTTATAATATATAATTATAAAATAAAACAAATTAACAACTAACAAACTTACAAATTATGATGTTCCATAAGCCTTGTGTAGTAGTAAACTAGGAGTCCAAAAATCCTAGTTGATGCTTGAGTGTTGCGGTGGTTCTTGTCCTTGTGGTGGTTGACCATACTTATCCTCATTGTCAAGTCTGTTAGACTGTCAAGTCCGTTAGACTATAAATGACTGGGATCCATGTCTTAATGAGTGAGTGCACAAATGAATAGAATTGTCAAGTCCGTTAGACTGTAAACAGCTTACAAACCCACAATTTACCACTTAGACCTTAAAACTTACAGTTGCACGTTACAAACTTACATGTTACAACTTATATAAGTCTAGTGTTAAAATTTAGTTAGGTTACATGGGTCATGTATACATAGATCAAAGAAAATGCATTATTTTTAAGTCATTTTATGTATAAATATGTGTAATAATAACAAATTTATTGTAGAATTGCAGACTTAATACTATTATTTCATAGATCCACACGTTTGTTTGTAGTTCATGTGATTTTCCAAAGAGAATTGCTAAATACCTAACATATAGTAGCAACACTTACCACTTTGTTATTTTTCATAGTACCTCTTCACATCTTTTAGAAGAGTGTAAACATAGAAAGAGGTATACATTGGCTAGGGATAGGGGAAACGTACCTTAGAATCAAATAAAATAGCCTCTATAAGAAAAATATACAAAGAGAATTGCCAAAATACCTAACATGTAGTGGCAGTAGTCCTACGAACAAATATCTCAAAATTTCTATCAAAATTTTGTGCCATTTCGCGAAATTATGGCCCAAACTGGGCAAAATTTGCACTATTTTGCAAAATTTCGCACCTAAGTGTGAAATTTCTGTGAAATGACGTCCCATTCTCTGCATACATGCGTTTCGATGTCCGATTGGAAAAAAATTGAAATTTCGATCGAAATTTCTCAATTTCGATCAAAATTTTGTTCCATGCAATCAACATCAATATATCTAGTAAGCTTCAAAGAAGCAGAGGAGGAATGCTTCTTTGTTTAATAAGTGAGACCTTTCTCAGACAAAATTTTAATATAACGTAGGGTTCAAGTGACTGTTGTCCAATGCGACATTTTGGGTGCACTCATGAACTGGCTAACAACTCCTGCATAGGATATATTAGGATGAGTAACCGCCAAATAAAACAACTTACCCACAACTCATTTATACGTTGCTCGATCTAAAAAATCACTTTCATATGAAATAACTGCCTTGATATGATAATCCATAGGTGCGGAAACTGGTTTGCAATGTAACTCATGCCTATCTCCGCAAGAAGGTCTAGAACATATTTTTGCTGAGAAAGAGTTATGCCTTTTATGGAACGTCACTCTATTCTAAGAAAATAACAAAGATTACCCAAATATTTTGTTTGAAATTGCATTTGTAGCCACTCCTTGAGCTGTGAAATTCCACTAAGATCATTGCCTTTGATGACAGTATCGTCCACATATACAACCAGAATAATAGTGCCACGAGAGGATTTGCACACAAATAAAGAATGATCAGTAGAAAACTGACTGAAGCCAAATTGTATAAGTGCAACACTAAACTTATCAAAGCATGCCCGTGATGATTGCTTTAGGACATATAAGGATTTCTTCAATTTGCACTCTTTCTGACAGTTCTCCTAAGCTCCATGTATACCTCTTCAAGAAAATCATCATGAAGAAATGCATTTTTGACGTCTACCTGGAGAAGTGGCCAATCATAATGAGTAGGAATAGAGATAAGGATCCATACAAAATTTAGCTGGGTGACATAGAAAAAGTCTCGAAGAACTCCACTCCATGTGTCTGAGTGTACCCTTTGGTCACCAATTGAGCATGCAAATGATCAAGAGATCCATCGGGTTTTTGTTTAACAGTATACACCCAACGACAGTTTACAATATGCTTCCCAGGATGAAGATCTGTGGCATCCAACTCATAAAAACAAGATTAACTAATGTGGAAGCATATCATTCACAGTGGATTAACAAAAATCACTAAAAATTTAAACCTTTTGCAAAGAAGTCCATACACAGGAAAACTCTTTTATCAAGAACCAATGTATATCATCTACATCCTGGTTCATAAGCATATCACATGTACTATCTCTTCTTGAGAATTATATACTACAATTACTTTGTCAGAATTATACTTAAGCAACTCAAAATCTCAAGGCATCAAGCCAAAACCTCAGATCAATACATTAAAAGAACTAACTACTAATTCCGAGGACCTGAGAGTACAGAGACGACACATAGGACTTCTATCTACAAGACACGACATACATTACACTCAACCTGAGTTGTCACTACTGTCCTTGTTGCTATTGATGTTCTTCCTCTGCAAGATATTCTCAGTCTCCTCTGTGCTTGTCCACCTAAAAATGTTGGATCCCACGGGGGTGAGACAATTGTAATTGCCCCAGCGAGAGATATAACTTACTGCCAAAGACATTATTATTGCAGTTTAATGATATAAAACTAGGAAAAGGATAAGCAATTTAAATCATTCTCATCCTTTAAAGCATTGTAACTATTTATGATAGAACAATAAGTCATCTATCCTCTTAATAAGAAATAGGAAGAACATGTATATCATTTATCTACCATATCATTTCAACATCTCAAGCTTTTCCTTATTATCCTAATATGTCACCCATGATTCATTCTTGTTTTCATCTGTTGGCATTAGCCAATCTACTACACAAATATTGAATTATTCCAGATATAAGAATATACATCATCATATTCTATCTAGGCATTAGACTATGCCAATCCCTTAGTTATAGGCTTCATGCCTCTGCCAGGTATTGGACTTTAACCAATCCTGATTACACCGCAAGGCATTGGACTCTACCAATCTTGATTACACAGCCAGGTAGTGGACTCTAACCACTCCTGATTACAGGCTTCATGCCTCTGCCAGGTATTGGAATTTAACCAATCCTGATTACATAGCCAGGCAGTGGACTCTAACCACTCCTGATTAAACAGCCAGGCAATGGACTTTTATCACTCCTGATTACAGGCTTCATGCCTCTGCCAGATATTGGACTTTAACCAGTCTTGATTACACAGCTAGGCAATGGACTCTAACCACTCCTGATTACACAGCCAGGCAGTGGACTCTAACCACTCATGATTACAGGCTTCATGCCTCTACCAGGTATTGGACTTTAACCAATCCTGATTACACAGCCAGGTAGTGGACTCTAACCAGTCCTGATTACACAGCCAGGTAGTGGACTCTAACCACTCCTGATTACAGGCTTCATGCCTCTACCATGTATTGAACTTTAACCAATCCTAATTACACAGCCAGGAAGTGGACTCTAACCACTCTTGATTACACAGCCAGGAAGTGGACTCTAACCACTCTTGATTACATAGATCATGGGATATAAATTTCTTTAACTCATCATTGATCATCACATCCTTCTCTAGGCTGTGAACCCTAAGGTTAGCCTTCATAGCTTTTCACATTCTTTATTGAATACAATTGTTCCTTTTATTAAGTTTATAAAACATTATCATTTCTTACAATAAACTTTTATAATCATCTTTGTACCTTTCACTATGCCACAATTGTTCTCATGGCTCATAAGGCCCATAAAATATCTTGTCACCTCTCACTAGGCAACAATAACATATCACCTCATGTAATACAATAGTAACACCACTATTCCCTCAATAGGGTTAGGGCTTACTATTCACGTCACATTAGGGTTTCTCATGTCCCATTACCCAATTTAGGGTTAGGGTTTCCCATCTCACATTAATTAGGATTTCATATTTATCAAATCAACCTTAATATATTACTCCACACCTCTAGGAGCATCCATTAACATCTCGAGTATTCAATCATGTTTATTACTTTTAATATTTATCATTAAATGATTATCAATACAAGGTATGAGTTCATTTCTCATTCTTATCATGGTATGATTGCATCATACTCATTAGTTTATCTTAACCCCATTCTCAAGGTATATTACCCTATTTTTATCAAAGTATATCAAACTCATTACAATTCATTGTAACAATTTACATAACATACTTCATGTGTTTCCTATCCAAGTATATTGGATTTAAGGTACATCAATGCTTATCAACCTTGGGAAGCTAAAAGTGATATCAATCATATCTTGACGTATCACTTTCCTCGTCACTTCCAACTTACTTGAGTTATCAACTTATCTTGGATTAAGGTATTTCCCATCTTAATGCTTTCATCCACTAACCTATCATTTTTACCATGAAGTGCATAGGTCTCACACTAGAATGGTCCAACTATCTTCAATGATATGGACTCATTTCAGGTTAAGGCATTGCTTACTATAAAGTTGCCTATGATCAACCATTTGAGATGTTTCATCTTTATAAGATAATACCCACTATTTTATCATTAGGGTTCTCTTATTAGGGTTATGGTTTATCATCATATTGCCTAAGATTAGGGCTTCACATATTATAACTCAAAATTTGAGTTTCACATACCTTCACCATGTATTAGGGCTCCTCATCATACCATTGCATAGGTTTTCACATGGCATCACCCTCAATTAGGGTTTCACATGACATCACCCTCAATTAGGGTTTAAATTCAATTATCCACAATTAGGGTTTGGTATTCATCCTAATTAGGGTTTCCATTCAATTACCCATAATTAGGGTTTACTATTTATCCCAATTAGGGTTTCATCTTCGATTACCCATAATTAAAGTTTCTTATATCATCACCCTAAATTAGGGTTATATCATTACTCTAGACTAGGGTTTCACTCAGGATTGCCCAACTTTTAGGATTATGGCTTATTAACCCACTCAATTAGGGTCTCATGATCTATTTACTAAGGATCATACCCTAATCACATACTCTTCATAATTAATACTCATGTATGAATTAATTTCTATCATCCACTCAACTTGATTAGGTTACATCAACCTTTCAATCAAATATGTACAACTATGGTTGACATAGTGTATTGAGACATTGCTTTCATAAGCTTTTAGGGTTAACCATTCTAAAGGTACTGATCATCTAGGTACTTTAGGATTTCAACCTTTGTACCTATCATTGATAATCATTATTATCAACCATTGGATCAATGGATCAATCATCACCTTAAATCTCCAAACGATTTGATCACTTTAGATCTCCATTCGGTTTTGGCATTTCAACACTAAATGGTTTTGAAACTGTTTGGGCATCTAGGGTTTCCTTCAACCAATCAATTAGGACCATTGGATCAATGTCCAACTACATCAGCAAGTATCTCCAACTGGTCTTAAGATCAATTACCCATTTGATCTTGAGAGCAATTACCCATTCGGTCTTGAAATCAATTATCCACTCAGTTTTGTAACCGAATTAACTCAATCGGTTTTGAAAACGGGTTGCCCATGTTAAGGTGTGTGCTTAATATGACATCATCATCTTCAAGCTACAAACCCATGAAACTTGCTGTAATTTCCATGGTGATTTCACCAATCATTCAAATAAAATTTCGAGAATAATGAAGGAATCAACAATTGATAAAGATATGGAATCAATAACAAAGTTCAAGGGTTGAAGTTATAAAACCCACCTCCAATTGAGCTTCAAAGCTTCAAGCTCACGTCAACAATGGTGGATTCAACTCCTTTCACTATCCCAAGGATCGTCTTTAAGCTTTGAGTGAAAAGGAATGGTTAGAATTGAAGATGGGATCGAGATATGAAGAAATCATGCATTGATTTTCAATTTCCACCATGGAATCAAGGTAAACGAAGGTCAAGAAGCTTACCAATAGGTTGGGGGTCGTCCTCCTATTTCTACAAGCTCCCTTGGTCATTTTTGCAAGTAAGAAGTGAAAGTGGATTCGAAATTCCCTTTCAACTCATGGATAAAGGAGCATATATATGAATTTTATTGAAAATTCATTTAAGAGAGAGAAAGTAGGGATTATCTCCTCCATTTCCTTGCCACTTTCCCCCTTACCTTCCTTGGTTACTAGGATATCCCCTTTGCCTCATATTCCACTCAATTATCCATGAATTAAAGGAAAACAAATTAAGCACCTTAACCCTTATAATAATAATATCCATAAGTTAGTGGATATTTCTTTTTCTTTTAATAATGTGAGTGGGTTATTCACTTGCTTGAGATATTTTAGTGCCTTTTCAAGGCACATGGTCGTCCATTATTTTGCAGAAATCATCCCTCTCCTTTTGTTTGAAGGGCTCTTCAATTAATATATTTATTTTTGCTTTAAATTGAAGTAAAGTTCCAATTTATGCTTAAATATTGATTATTTTAATATCAAGATTCTCTCTCCTCCAAAGTGATCCAAATGAGGCACCCCCTCATTTTATTTGCTTTACATGATGCCAAGAAACATTAGGGACTATTTTGAAGTGGTAATTTCTATATTGAACCCTAGGTTTTGGGTAAATTGCACATTACACCAAAACTAGGTTTTAATGCACAGACATTGCTTTTTTAGCTCTTTCTTGGTACTCAGGCTACAACAAGACTTACCTCTACATCATATTCATTCTCCTGATGCTTCAACACATGAGGAACATCTTATCATGTAACATTTGCAATTTAACCCCTCAACTTGGGTAATTTGCATTTTAGTCCAAAACAAGCAAAACAATGTTTCAACATTATTCGAAAAGGACTAAAATTGAAACATAAGTTCCCCTTGAACCTTAATTACTTTTCAAGAAATAAGAGTAAGCATATAATTAACTTTATTAAGCAAAACACCTAGGTTAAGGCATAACCCAGGTCAGGGATGTTACAAATTATAAACCCCTAACAAGGATTTCGTCCCCGAAATCCCAGATAAAGGGAAACATATATTATTCATATATCATCCCATCAAGTCTTCACATAACATCTCAATGTCATGTTTATGCAAGGCATAAAACCCTAACATATGATGTCCATGCTATATTATGTAACCAATCTGATTCCACAGTTAACCATTCTATGTGGTCAACATGAATTATCTGATACCAGAATCCCTTACCTTGGTATCCATCACATGTGATAAAAACACATTATGTTTTCATCTTTCTTTCATCCTGGGACATGTGGGTTATGGGCCCACTTGATTGCCATGTCCCTGAAAGAAAAGAAAACAAAGGATCATATTCCTCTTATCACCCTATTGTTATCCAGGGTTGTTTATTCATGAGAAGAGATTATCATCTCCTTAAACATTACATGAACCTTCTACTATTCATGAGTTATTTACTCTTATTTCTTTCTTGGTTCCTTTCCATCAGTATAGGAATCATATGGATGATTACTTAACATTATCCCTTTCTTTATTATTATAAGCATGTTTATGATCATCTCATGATCTCATCACATTTCCCATTTCCTCATTATGGGAAAGATCTTTATTATACTTACATATTTACTAAACAGGGTTTATCTCCCTTATTCTTATTCCTATCTTATGAGGAGTACACTTTTTGTTCCTCATACCAACATGCTGATCTTAGATTCTCTCAGACTTCTCTTTCTTCTGCTTGGGATATGACACATTTTTCATTCCATATTTCTAATTTCAGGACACTCATTAGATTGTCTCAGAATGACTACTTGATCAGAGCAATAAAAAAGACAACAATCTAAGAGTTTCCATACTCACTTTATCATCAATAGTTGTATACCTGGCCAGGGTATATAAATACTGAGATTAAGTGGTATGCCCTTTGTATACTATCATATTCCTTCTTTTTCACATTATCACAAGCATAAGATTTAACATTATTGGATTTTATCCAGTCATCTCTTCTGTACCTCATCTTTTCGCATAGAGGTAAGAACAACATAAAACATTTATGATGTTTTACTAAGCAAATTGTAAGTCCTCATAGAACTAATGAAGGAGATATTAATCAGTTACTTTTTCAATTTAATCTAGGAATTCACAAAATGACATATTAGAATGACATTATTTTGTCTAACCTGTCATAATTCGTGGATTATTTACCACCTCAAGCTGACTCTACCTCAGAGGTTGATTCACCATAACATTTATGGCTGAACAATCTCTTGCCAGATGTCCTACCTATCTACATTTGTAGCAAATTCTAGGTGCTAGATGCAGTCCAGAAGATTCCTTACCCTTTCTGGGTAACCATTGCCTTGGTGCACTAGGCTCTGGTTGTACTGGTGGTACCAAAAACTTCTTCTTTTTGGAACCACTAGGCCTCTGTTCCTAAATTTGGATAGGCCTTTTCTCAATTATCATCTTATTTTTCTTCTCTGGCCAATATCTTCTGATATGTCTAGGTTTCCTATACTTGTGGTGGCAGACCCTAATTTTAGGTTGTAATCTATTCCTCCCATCACTATATATTGATTCAACAGGCTGACGTTGAGTACAGACTCAATTTAAGTCCAGAACTTCATCATTCCTTATTGCTTCAACCTACTGATGTTGATCATAAATCTTGTTAATATCCAAAACATAATTATTGGGGGTTTTTAATCTAGGTTACACTGCCAATTCTTGATCCACTATATACATTACTTTTTCCCTAAATTCTCCAACAATTATACTTAAAGAACGATTTCATATTATAGTTGGATCAGCTAGGAGATTCTCAGGCAATGTTTCTTCTCTTTCCTGATCCCTAGCACCTTCTACTGGTGCAACAACATTGCTCTCAGCAATGTATTCTTCTTGTCCTCCAGACATCTTTGAGTTATATATCTTCTTCTGCATAAGCAGAAGGCACTATAAGATACACTGGGTACACTTAGAACAGACTCGATACCTTAGTCCTATGTCTCTGTAGACTCAGTGAACCTAGAGCTCTGATACCACTTAATTGTGGCATCCAACTCATAAAAACAACATTAACTAATGCGGAAGCATATCATTCGCAGTGGATTAACAAAAATCACTAAAAATTTAAACCTTTTGCAAAGAGGTCCATACACAAGAAAACTCTTTTATCAAGAACCAATGTATATCATCTACATCCTGGTTCATAAGCATATCACATGTACTATCTCTTCTCAATAATTATATACAATAATTACTTTGTTAGAATTATACTTAAGCAACTCAAAATCTCAAGGCATCAAGCCAAAATCTCATATCAATACATTAAAAAGAACTAACTACTAACTCTGGGGACCTAAGAGTACAGAGACGACACATAGGACTTCTATCTACAAGACACGACAGACAGTACACTCAACCTGAGCTGTCACTATTATCCTTGTTGCTATTGATGTTCTTCCTCTGTAAGATATTCTCAGTCTCCTCCGTGCCTGTCCACCTAAAAATGTTGGATCCCACGGGGATGAGACAATTGTAATTGCCCCAGCGAGAGATATAACTCTCCGCCAAAATTATTATTGCAGTTTAATGATATAAAACTAGGCAAAGGATAAGTAGTTTAAAGCATTCTCATCCTTTAAAGCATTGCAACTATTTATGATAGAACAATAAATCATCTATCCTCTTAATAAGGAATAGGAAGAACATGTATATCATTTATCTACCATATCATTTCAACATCTCAAGCTTTTCCTTACTATCCTAATATGTCACCCATGATTCATTCTTGTTTTCATCTGTTGGCCTTAGCCAATCTGCTAAACAAATATTGAATTATTCCAGACATAAGAATATACATCATCATATTCTATCTAGGAATTGGACTATGACAATCCCTTAGTTATAGGCTTGATGCCTCTGCCAGGTATTGGACTTTAACCAATCCTGATTACACCGCCAGGCATTGGACTCTACCAATCCTGATTACACAGCCAGGTAGTGGACTCTAACCACTCCTGATTACAGGCTTCATGCCTCTGCCAGGTATTGGACTCTAACCAATCCTGATTACACAGCCAGGTAGTGGACTCTAACCACTCCTGATTACACAGCCAGGAAGTGGACTCTTACCGCTCCTGATTACACGCTTCATGCATCTACTAGGTATTGGACTTTAACCAATCCTGATTACACAGTCAGACAGTGGACTCTAACCACTCCTGAATATACAGCCAGGCAGTGGACTCTAACCACTCATGATTACAGGCTTCATGCCTCTGCCAGGTATTGGACTTTAACCAATCCTAATTACACAGACATGCAGTGGACGCTAATTAGTCCTGATTACACAGCCAGGAAGTGGACTCTAACCACTCCTGATTACAGGCTTCATGCCTCTGCCAGGTATTGGACTTTAACCAATCCTGATTACACAACCAGGCAGTGGACTCTAACCACTCCTGATTACACAGCCAGGCAGTGGATTCTAACCACTCTTGATTACACAGATCATGGGATATAAATTCCTTTAACTCATCATTGATCATCACATCCTTCTCTAGGCTCTGAACCCTGAGGTTAGCCTTCATAGCTTTTCACATTCTTTATTGAATACAATTGTTCCTTTTATTAAGTTTATTAAAACGTTATCATTTCTTACAATAAAATTTTATAATCCTCTTGGTACCTTTCACTATGCCACAATTTGTTCTCATGGCTCATAAGGCCCATAAAATATCTTGTCACCTCTTACTAGGGAACAATAACATATCACCTCATGTAATACAATAGTAACACCACTATTCCCTCAATAGGGTTAGGGCTTACTATTCACGTCACATTAGGGTTTCTCATGTACCATTACCCAATTTAGGGTTAGGTTTTCCCATCTCACATTAATTGGGATTTCATATTTATCAAATCAACCTTAATATATTGCTCCACACCTCTAGGAGCATCCATTAACATCTCGAGTATTCAATCATGTTTATTACTTTTAACATTTATCATTAAATGATTATCAATACAAGGTATGAGTTCATTTCTCATCCTTATCATGGTATGATTACATCATACTCATTAGTTTAGATTAACCCCATTCTCAAGGTATATTAGCCTATTTTTATCAAAGTATATCAAAATCATTACAATTCATTGTAACAATATACATAACATACTTCATGTGTTTCCTATCCAAGTATATTAGATTTAAGGTACATCAAAGCTTATCAACCTTGGGATGCTAAAAGTGATATCAATCATATATTGATGTATCACTTTCCTCATCACTTCCAACTTACTTGAGTTATCAACTTATCTTGGATTAAGGTATTTCCCATCTGAATGCTTTCATCCACTAACCTATCATTTTTACCATGAAGTGCATAGGTCGCACACTAGAATGGTCCAACTATCTTCAATGATATGGACTCATTTCAGGTTAAGGCATTGCTTACTATAAAGTTGCCTATGATCAACCATTTGAGATGTTTCATCTTTATAAGATAATACCCACTATTTTATCATTAGGGTTCTCTTATTAGGGTTATGGTTTATCATCATATTGCCTAAGATTAGGGCTTCACATATTATAACTCAAAATTTGAGTTTCACATACCTTCACCATGTATTAGGGCTCCTCATCATACCATTGCATAGGGTTTCACATGGCATCACCCTCAATTAGGGTTTCACATGACATCACCCTCAATTAGGGTTTAAATTCAATTATCCACAATTAGGGTTTGCTATTCATCCTAATTAGGGTTTCCATTCAATTACCCATAATTAGGGTTTACTATTTATCCCAATTAGGGTTTCATCTTCCATTACCCATAATTAGGGTTTCTTATATCATCACCCTAAATTAGGGTTACATCATTACTCTAGACTAGGGTTTCACTTAGGATTGCCCAACTAGGATTATGGCTTATTAACCCACTCGAGTAGGGTCTCATGATCTCTTTACTAATGATCATACCCTAATCACATATTCTTCATAATTAATACTCATGTATGAATTCCTTTCTATCATCCACTCAACTTGATTAGGTTACATCAACCTTTCAATCAAATATGTACAACTATGGTTGACATAGCGTATTGAGACATTGCTTCCATAAGCTTTTAGGGTTAACCATTCTAAAGGTACTGATCATCTAGGTACTTTAGGATTTCAACCGTTGTACCTATCATTGATAATCATTATTATCAATCATTGGATCAATCATCACCTTAAATCTCCAAACGATTTGATCACTTTAGATCTCCATTCGGTTTTGGCATTATAACACTAAATGGTTTTGAAACTGTTTGGGCATCTAGGGTTTCCTTCAACCAATCAATTAGGACCATTGGATTAGTGTCCAACTAAATCAGAAAGTATCTCCAACTGGTCTTAAGATCAATTACCCATTTGATCTTGAGAGCAATTACCCATTCGGTCTTGAAATCAATTATCCATTCAGTTTTGTAACCGAATTAACTCAATCAGTTTTGAAAACCGGTTGCCCATGTTGCGGTGTGTGCTTAAGATGAAATCATCATCTTCAAGCTAAAAACCCACGAAAATTGTTGTGATTTCCATGGTGATTTCACCAATCATTCAAATAAAATTTTGGGAATAATGAAGGAATCAACAATTGATAAAGATATGGAATCAATAACAAAATTCAAGGGTTCAAGTTATAAAACCTGCCTCCAATTGAGCTTCAAAGCTTCAATCTCACGTCTACAATGGTGTATGCAACTCCTTTCACTATCCCAAGGCTCGTCCTCAAGCTTTGAGTGAAAAGGAATGGTTAGAATTGAAGATGGGATCGAGATATGAAGAAATCATGCATTGATTTTCAATTTCCACCATGGAATCAAGGTAAATGAAGGTCAAGAAGCTTACCAACAGGTTGGGGGTCGTCCTCCTATTTCTCCAAGGTCCCTTGGTCGTTTTTTCAAGTAAGAAGTGAAAGTGGATTCGAAATTCCCTTTCAACTCATGGATAAAGGAGCATATATATGAATTTTATTGAAAATTCATTTAAGAGAGAGAAAGTAGGGATTATCTCCTCCATTTCCTTGACACTTTCCCCCTTCCCTTCCTTGGTTATGAGGATATCCCCTTTGCCTCATATTACACTCAATTATCAATGAATTAAAGGAAAACAAATTAAGCACCTTAACCCTTATAATAATAATATCCATAAGTTAGTGGATATTTCTTTTTCTTTTAATAATGTGAGTGGGTTATTCACTTGCTTGAGATATTTTCATGCCTTTTCAAGGCACACGGTCTTCCATTATTTTGCAAAAATCATCCCTCTCCTTTTGGTTGAAGGGCTCTTCAATTAATATATTTATTTTTGCTTTAAATTGAAGTAAAGTTCCAATTTATGCTTAAATCTTGATTATTTTAATATCAAGATTATCTCTCCTCCAAAGTGATCCAAATGAGGCGCCCCCCTCATTTTATTTGATATACATGATGCCAAGAAACATTAGGGACTATTTTGAAGTGGTAATTTGCATATTGAACCCTAGGTTTTGGGTAAATTGCACATTACACCAAAACTAGGTTTTAATGCACAGACATTGCTTTTTCAGCTATTTCTTGGTACTCAGGCTACCACAAGCCTTACCTCTGCATCATCTTCATTCTCTTGATGCTTCAACACATGAGGAACATATTATCATGTAAAATTTGCAATTTAACCCCTCGACTTGGGTAATTTGCATTTTAGTCCAAAATAAGCAAAATAATGTTTCAACATTATTCGAAAAGGACTAAAATTGAAACATAAGTTCCCCTTGAAACTTAATTACTTTTCAAGAAATAAGAGTAAGCATATAATTAATTTTATTAAGCAAAACACCTAGGTTAAGGCATAACCCAGGTCAGGGATGTTACAAGATCCACCAAGTCCCATGTGGAGTTTTGGTAAAGAGTTTCCATCTCACTATTCATGGCTTGGACACATCCATCTTGTCATGCTACTTCTGCATGTGAACGAGGAACATCTGTAGAATCTAGCTGAAGAGCAAACATGTATGTAGTTACAGATGGAATAAGGAACAAACACTAGAGATAGGATGTCGTATAGTGCAAGACCGAACACCTTTACGAGATGCACTGGTTAGTGCAAGTCTGAAATAGAAGTATCAAGAGAACTCTCAGAATGAATATGTAACTCAGGAGTATTTGAAGAAGATGAATCAATCTGATGGATAGATGCCACTTCATCTTCTAGGTGATGCCCTGCTCGCTTGGTGTAAACTAGTGTAGAAGGTTAAAAAGGTGGTGTAGGTGGTGGTGATTTAATAGTAGTAGTATCTAGTACACTCTCATCACTCGACATAGGGAATGGTGGTTCTCGCCCTCTCACTCTATCATTCTCAAAGGTAAGTTCACTCTCATGGTTGTGCATGTCCTCACGTTGGATAGAGTCACTAAAGAACAAAGTGGATTCATAAAAAGTAATGTCAGTCAACACAAACATACGCTGAAAACGAGGACAATAGCATTTTGTACCCCTTTTATGTGGGAGAATATCCCAAAAAGATAGTGTGGTTGTCTCGAGGAGACAACTTGTCTACACGTGGATCAAACACATGAACAAACACAATGCAACCAAAGAAATAGAGGGGTACTGGAAAGGCTTGCTCGTCTAGTCGTAAAATAGAAAAGGGGGTGGCCCCATGCAAAACAGAAGATGTGTGACGATTAATCAAGAAACAAGCAGTGAGAAGAGCATTAGACTAGACCTTCGTTAGCTTAGACATCTGAAAAATTGGCGTACGAGATACATCAAGTAAATGACAATTTGTGCTCATTAACCTCATTTTGTTGAGGTGTATGAGGACAAGTCATTTGGTGAATCATGCCATCGAAATCACAGAAACTAGAGACAACCTTTTGAACACATTCTAAAGCATTATCAGTATAAAGAATGTTTATATGAGTACCAACCTGAACTTTTGTTAATTGATGAAACATGTGGATGAACTTAAGAGTGTTTTACGGTACAACCAGGGAAAGAAACATGATGATGCTTGCATAGTTGATAAGACTGACATTCAATAGGTATTTATGAAGATAAGTTGGGAACAAGCTTCAAAATACTCTGCAAGGAGGGATGTCCATAGAGACAATGCCATTGTAAGGGAGAGCAACTGAGGATGATAGATGTGGTGGAAAAGACTTGGCAAACTGGGTGATCACCTTCAAAGAAGTAGAGGTCACCTTTCCTAGCCCCCCCAACCAATCGTTTTCCAACTCCTACAATCTTGTAACACGAAGAAGGAAGACCCAGATATTACTAAGCTATTTAAGGAATCAACCAACTTAGCTACAAGTATTAGATTAAAAGGAAAGCGTGGTACTTAATGTACAAATTTTGAAGTCAAAGAAGATGATGCATGTACAAATCCACATGCCTGAACTCATTTGACCAATCCATGAGCTAGAGTTATAAGAATGTAGGATATACGAATCTAAGGAAAGAAGCATTGATTGTATATCGTTCATATGTTGGGAGGCCCCTGAATCCACCACCCATGTAGAAGATGGGTGGGAAGAAACAAGTGATGTCCCTTGGTTACCTGCATCAGAGACAAGATTGGTGTAGGAACCAAGAGATACTTGTTGAGTGGCCTGAAGAAGACCATCATACTCCTCGGAGATGTAGATCCATGCTCGTTCTAGATTCAATAATGATATAGATAGCATTCATCCAGAAAGAACAACTCTATGAGGTGAGCTTCATTGAAATTGATTGATCATTGCATACTATTGCTAGAATTCACAGTGGCCTTTTGTCTCCCATAGTGAGATCATATTAGAATGATTGTAGCAATAGAAGTTGAGATAGACTGCCCAACAACACACCGTGTAGAAATTTTGACACGCCGTGTGGAGATTCTGACACGTTGTTTAAGATGTCGCATGTGTGAATCAAACTTCTGTCAACACTTCATGTCAAACAATCAACACGTAGTGTAAAATGTGATAGGTGTGAAATAGGCTACAATAGTCAACATGTCGTGTTGAGATGTCAACATGTTGTGTTAGTTGGCAAAGGCAGGAAGCAAAGTTTTTGAGTTTGTTCGACACACAATGTCAGTAGGAGATACTCTGTGTATCTGTCAAAGGCGTAAACTTTAGTAGTCGTCAACATGCCACATCACTTTTGGGACACGTCGTGTGTATATCGGAGGCATAAACTCCAGTAGTCATCAACATGGCTGTCACTGAGGGACACACCGTGTTACGACCCGCGTCAAGCTTAACCTGTAAGTATGCTGCTAAGCATGTGTTTTAGCTGCTTTGCTAAGCTGTAAGCTTGTTTTCGTTAATAATGTTTATAACGGATACGATATGTGTTTAGTGTGAATCCTAGCTCTTAAAACGTGTAGGATCTTACGCTTGAAGCGTTTCCAGAGAAATCGTTCGAATCCGACCTTCGAGTCAAAAGTTGCATGTTTTTGGGCTTGTAGGGACCCGTTTGTAGTTTTTGGAAGTTCTTGGACTTTGCGTTTTGGCCCCTAGGTTTTCCTCCTTATCTATTCTTTCTCACTTATCTCGTTTCATTTTTCCAGAAACGAGAGAACGCAGAAGCGTTCTTCTTCTTCCTTCGTGTGAGAGAGAGAGAGAGAGGGGGGGGAGCTGAGAAGGGAAGGACGTCTTGGAGCCCTGGAGTTGCTCCGGCCTACAGCTGCGGCCTTCCTTCTTCCCTCCTTCCATCTTCTTCTCCATCAAATCGATCCAGCTAGTAGCAGGAGCTGTGGTTGCAAGGAGATAGAATGAAGATTAGGGTGCAAGAGCAGCCCTAGCTCGTCTTTCTTTCCCCCTCCAGCTAGTCCCTGGTGGTGTGCACCTTTTGCAAGTGATTTGCAACGCAAATCGAGGGTTTTTCCCATCGATTCGAGTGAAATCTACATCTGCAGGTCCATTTTTATTTTCTGTCTGTGTGCGGTTCGGCCGAGTTCGTGTTTTGTTCGGCCGAGTTCCTTGTTTAGGATTTCGAACAGCGTTTTGGTCGGCCGAGTTTGGTCTTGAATCGGCCGAGTTTCTTTTGTAGGTAAACGAGCTGTGTTTCGATCGGCCGAGTTTCCCAGTGGATCGGCCGAGTTTCCTGCTGATCGGCCGAAGTTGGTCGGCTGAGTTTCAGAAACTATGAAGTGATCGACCGAGTTCCAGAGTGATCGGCCGAGTTTCAGAGTGTGAGTGGCAGTTCATTCAGAAATCATTATTTAACTCATTTTAAGTGCTTAATTGCTTTAGTATCAGTTGGTATAACTTCTAAACAGTTTAGCACATACAATAGTTTATTATAGATTCAATGGAACTTGAGATACGTAATATGATTGATGAAAAAGATGGAATTTCCTGTTTTACAGTTGCAATGCATATGCTGAATAAAGATGGTTGTTTAGCAATGAATTTGAATAAGTGGCATTGAGTCATGCTAAAAGATGACAGATGATATATATATATATGAGTTTTTAAGAGATGTTCAGAATGTGAAATAAGTATGAAATGTGTTTTTCCTATTTAAGTGTTTATATATTAATCAGTTAATAGACTTAGGTGCCCTAACACCGTAGAACCCCTTTGAGAGGTCTGCAACCAGGGGGGTGAAACTCGTGTTGCAACAATAACTGTGCTTGTGTCACGGTGGCACGAGGATAGAGAGAGACAGTGTTGCAACAAGAACCGTGCTTGTGTCACAGTGGCACTGTGGAAAATAGGGGTTATTCAACATTAATCCGTGCTTGTGTCACGGTGGTAACCCGGTAAGACTCTTCGCCTGTGCGCTCAGGTTTGAGGAGGAGTCTAGAGTTCACTCTTTTGAGAGTGTAGTGAGGCCTTGTGAGCCTGAGAGTCCTGCAGCAGACCAGGGCTGGCAGTCAGACTTAGCATTTCCCGGGTGTGTCGCTAAGTCTTGTACGGTGGGATCGTAGTTCGCTATGGATCTTTATATGCAGAGTACACTGCATATGATTAGGGCATAATAAAAATATAAATATGAATCACATAGGATCGCAGTAAATTTAATATGTTAAGAGATTTGAACTTCTATGCCAATTCTCTATAATTGTTTAATTGTTTAAGACATCTGATGTTGCGTAGAAATGAGATAGTTATCTGTAAATCTGATGTGTCATTAGAACTGCCCTGTTTAATATTGCACTTATGCTTTATTTCAACTTTATATAATTGATGAGTTATTTAGTGATAGCTAAATGAAATGTTATTCACTGAGCGAGTAGGCTCATTCCTCTACTCAAACATTTTCAGGTCAGCATCAGCAATAGGAATCAGAAGGATCGTTTCATCCTAACGCCTAGTCTATAGAAGGTTTGTAGTTAGTCTAGTTAGAGGTCTCTTAGTCCTTTCCCCTCGATCCATGGAACATGGTGTGGGTGAGAGAGAATGTGTATGCGGAATGTGTATAAAGATGTAAATTAATTGGTATGCTTACCTTATGTCGAATAATGTAATATGTTGAAGACTCTGTTTATATTTCTAGTCAATTTAATAGAAATGCTTCTGCAGTTTGTTTAGCTTTAGTTTACAGCATAAATCTGGTTAATCTTTTAATGTTTTTTTTAAAACGTTTTAAAATGTGATGAGTGGTTGGCTTGTGAGTAAATCCCATTCGTCGCGCCCTAATCTCGTGGTTTGTGGCTAGTGTGAGATCGGGGCGTGACAATTTTTGGTATCAGAGCCTAGGTTGAGTACATAGTTACTCAGAGTCCAAGTCAGGGGACGATAAGAGACCAATAGGATTACGGTTTAGGTGTCTTTCTTCTATCTGTAGTTTTCTAACAGGAAATATTCTGTTATATCATTGCAGATGGCAGGAAGAGGCTTTGATCGTGATGATCAGGCCGAGAGTCATGTTGGCCCTGATCTTCTGTACTTGGGTCCAGGTGGTGGTGACCACGTGGATGAAGCATCTCGTATGTATTAGATGTTTCTGGAGACCAGGGAGAAGTACAAGGCTGATAGGCGAGCTTCTACTTCTACCACCAGTAAGGATTTGATGCGATCTTATGAGCTTGTGAAAAAGCTTGGTGGTACAGAATTCAGTGGTACTACAGATCCAGCAGAGGCTGATGAGTGGTTGAGACAGATAGAGAAGGTCTTTCGCCTGATGGAGCTTTCAGAAGAGAAAAAGATTAATCATGCAGTCTATCTTTTGACAGGCGATGTAGAGTTGTGGTGGCGTGGTGTGGAGGAAAAGAGGAGAGGTACATAGCTTTCTTGGCAGGATTTCTCTGAAGAGTTCCATCTTAAGTTTTATCCACCTACCTTCCTTAATGAGAAAATCAGGCAGTTACAGAACATTAAGCAGGGGAACATGTCAGTTACTGAGTATGAAGTGCTTTTCACCCAGTTAGCGAACTTCTGTCCGCAACTTGTTCCCGACAACATAGAAAGATGCAGAAGGTTTCAAGAAGGGCTAAGGCCAGAGATTCGACATACAGTTTCTGCTACTAGTAGGAGGAACAGAGAGAACTTTGGTGAGTTTGTTGAGGCTGCTAGACAGGTTGAGGAATCTGTGAATGCTGACAAGGTGCCTGAGTCTAAGAAGAGATCTGCAGATTTCAGTAGAGGACAGTCCAGTAGCGGATACAGAGGTGGAGGTAGAGGTTTCTTTTCTAAACTTGGGTGTGGCTTTAGCTGTTTCAACAGACAGAGATCTGAGGATGTTACTTCTTCTAGAGGAAGAGGGAGATACAACCCAGAGAGAAGGGGTAGTGCCTCTAGTGGACAGTCTTCTGGATCGTCAATGTCAGTGACAGGTCCCCAGGGACAAGGGATACCGCCATGTGACAAATGTGGAAAACCACATACTGGTCAGTGTTGGGGTCCAAGTTGTTATGTCTGTGGACAAATAGGACACCTAAAAAGGGAATGTCCTCAGCTTCAACAATCAGCATCGATCGCAAGCTTTCTAGCCTCAGTACCATGATGTTCCGAGTTCTTCTGTGGCTTCTGGTTCTAGAGGTGGTGGAGTGCCTAGTGGCAGGAGTGGTCAGAGAGGACAGCGTGGCAGAGGGAGAGCTTCAGCATGTTTCTTCTCTTTGACACCTCAGGAAGGTATAATTTCTTCACAAGTTGTTACAGGAGAGATGCTTTTGTTTAATAGTATACCAGTTTTAGTTTTGATAGATCCTGGTGCTACTCACTCTTTCATACGACGTTCTTTAGTTGGTAAACTTAATCTGTTAACTCAAGAGTTGGTAGATGAGTTAGTGTTGAGGGTTCCACTAGGTGGACCAACAGTTTTGACTGAGTTCTGTCCCGGATGTTTGTTATCTTTTAGAGGTTATACCTTTGCTGCTAATCTCATACCCCTGGATGTCAATACTTTTCAAGTCATCCTGGGTATGGATTGTCTTGAGACATATCGAGTGCAACTCGATTGTTGGAAGAAGGAAGCTACCTTTCAACAAGGTGAATTTTCTTGTGTCTTCACTAGAGACAGGAAAGTTCTGCCTACGTGCATAGTATCATCTGTTGTAGCTGATAAGATGTTACAGAAAGGATGTGAAGCGTTCCTTGCTCATGTGGTTGACACCAGAGCAGAGAATAGCACCGCCAGTGTTTATGATGTGCCTGTGGTTCGTGAGTTTTCTGATGTTTTTCCAGAAGAGTTACTAGGCTTACCTCCTATCAGAGACATTGATTTTGAGATTCAGGTATATCCAGGTAGTCATCCAGTAGCACTGCCAGCCTATAGAATGGCACCTGCAGAGTTGAAGGAACTCAAGGTGCAGCTGCAGGAGTTGCTGGATAAGGGTTTCATTAGACCCAGTTCTTCACCGTGGGGTGCTCCAGTCCTGTTTGTTAAGAAAAAGGATGGTACCATGCGTCTCTGTATAGATTACAGGCAATTGAACAAGATCACTATTAAGAACAAGTATCCATTGCCGAGAATAGATGATCAGTTGCGTGGAGCGACGATCTTCTCTAAAATAGATTTGAGATCTGGATATCATCAGCTTAGAATAAAGGCTTCTGATATTCCCAAAACAGCTTTCAGAACCAGGTATGGGCATTATGAGTTTTTGGTCATGTCGTTTGGGCTGACCAATGCCCCAGCAGCCTTTATGGATATGATGAATCGGATTTTCAAACCGTTCCTAGATCAGTTTATTGTAGTCTTTATAGATGATATACTGATCTACTCCAGAGATGATGTACAGCATGAACAACACCTGAGAGTAGTGTTGTAGTTGTTGATACAACATCAGCTGTATGCTAAGTTTAGCAAGTGCGAGTTCTGGTTGGCTGAGGTAGCATTTCTTGGACATGTTATCTCGAGAGATGGAGTTAGTGTTGATCCTAAGAAAGTTGATTCTGTGCTTCAGTGGGAACGGCCTAAGACTCCTACTGAGATTAGAAGTTTCTTGGGATTTGTAGGCTATTACAGAAGGTTTATACAGAACTTCAGTGTGCTAGCATCACCCTTGACACGCTTGACGAGGAAGGATGCACTGTTTGTTTGGTCTGATAACTGTGAGAAAAGTTTTCAGATCTTGAAGAGGAAGTTGACTTCAGCACCAGTGTTGGTTTTGCCAGAAGCAGAAAAGGGTTATACAGTGTTCTGCGATGCTTCCAGGAGAGGCTTGGGCTGTGTACTGATGCAAGAAGGCAAAGTTGTAGCTTACGCATCTAGACAGCTTAAGAAGAATGAAGAGAATTACCCTACTCATGATCTGGAATTGGCTGCTATAGTTCATGCTCTTAAGACATGGCGTCACTACCTGTATGGTGAGACATGTCAAGTGTTTACGGACCATAGGAGCCTGAAGTATATCTTCACTCAAAAAGATTTGAATCTGAGACAGCGCAGATGGCTTGGGCTGATCAAGGATTATGATGTGACAATCGATTACCATCCTGGTAAAGCAAATGTTGTAGCAGATGCCTTGAGTAGAAAATCAAGTTCAACTGCAGATGCATTTTCTATGGCATGTTGCAAGAGAGACTTGCTTGTAGATATGCGAAAGTTGAACTTAGACTTGAATGTGATTGGACAGAATGGGTTGATTGCTCAGATGCAGGTCAAACCTACTTTCTATGATCAGATTAAGGAGTTGCAACAGTGTGATGATGAGTTGTGGCAGGTTATGCAGGATATGTCAGAAGGTAAAAGGTCAGAATTCAGGTTTTCTGACGATGGTGTGTTGTATCTTCATGACAGGTTGTGTGTACCTGGGAACAGTGAGATGAAAGAGCAGATTC
This sequence comes from Alisma plantago-aquatica, assembly GCA_963693085.1. Classification (NCBI taxonomy): domain Eukaryota; kingdom Viridiplantae; phylum Streptophyta; class Magnoliopsida; order Alismatales; family Alismataceae; genus Alisma; species Alisma plantago-aquatica. Next base: position 305,098,060 of record OY856409.1, read on the forward strand.
TTGAAGAAGTGCATGCTTCTATGTATGCTATGCATCCAGGTAACACAAAAATGTACAGGAATCTCAGAGAGCTGTACTGGTGGTCTGGTATGAAAAGAGATGTGGCTGAGTACGTGGCTAGATGTGGAGTGTGTCAGTAGGTTAAAGCTGAGCATCAGAAACCTACTGGTACCTTGCAGTCGCTTCCTATACCTGAATGGAAATGGGAACACATCACGATGGATTTTGTGGTAGGATTACCCAGGACGTCTAGAGGTTCAGACTCGATATGGGTGATTGTGGATAGACTAACTAAGTCTGCTCACTTTCTTCCTGTCAAGTCGACCTTTGATGTTCCAAAGTTGGCCAAGGTTTATGTGGACGAGGTAATCAGATTACAGGGGATTCCAGTTTCCATTATTTCTGACAGAGATCCAAAGTTTACATCTAGATTCTGGAATTAGTTACATCGTGCATTGGGCACAAGGCTGAAGTTCAGTATAGCATTTCACCCGCAGACAGATGGTCAATCTGAGAGGACCATTCAGACCCTTGAAGACATGCTGAGAGCATGCGTTCTGCAGTTCAGAGGTAACTGGGAAGAACACTTAAGCCTGATGGAGTTTGCATATAACAACAGCTACCATTCTAGTCTTGGAATGGCCCCATATGAAGCTCTATATGGCAGGAAGTGTAGATCACCAGTTTGTTGGTATGAGGTTGGTGAGAAGGAAATTCTTGGACCTGAGATAGTTGATATAACTACAGAGAAGATATCTGTGATCAGGGAGCAGTTGAAAGCTGCACAGGACAGACAGAAAAGTTATGCAGAGAGACGACGTCAACCTCTTGAGTTTGAGGTGGGTGATGAGGTGTATCTGAAAGTTTCACCGTGGAAGGGAGTTCTAAGGTTTGGCAAGAAAGGCAAGTTGACCCCTAGGTTTATGGGCCCATATCCTATTGTTGAGAGGATTGGACCTGTAGCCTACAGGTTAGATTTGCCGTCTGAGTTGGCAAATCTTTATGATGTGTTTCATGTGTCTATGCTGAAGAAGTGTCACCCCGGTACAGAGAAAATATTAGATCCAGATCTGGCACAGCTTACGACAGATGTGTCCTACGTGGAAGGACTAGTGCAGATAGTCGATCACCGAATCAAAAAGCTTAAGAACCGCGAGATACCTTTAGTGAAGGTTTTGTGGAGGAATCATAACCTTGAAGAAGCTACGTGGGAGCTTGAGTCTGAGATGCGTAACAAGTTTCCTTTTCTATTTTAGGAATTTCGGGATCAAATTCTTATAAGGGAGGGAGATTGTTACGACCCGCGTCGAGCTTAACCTGTAAGTATGCTGCTAAGCATGTGTTTTAGCTGCTTTGCTAAGCTGTAAGCTTGTTTTTGTTAATAATGTTTATAACGGATACGATATGTGTTTAGTGTGAATCCTAGCTCTTAAAACGTGTAGGATCTTACGCTTGAAGCATTGCCAGAGAAATCGTTCGAATCCGACATTCGAGTCAAAAGTTGCATGTTTTTGGGCTTGTAGGGACCCGTTTGTAGTTTTTGGAAGTTCTTGGACTTTGCGTTTTGGCCCCTAGGTTTTCCTCCTTATCTATTCTTTCTCACTTATCTCGTTTCATTTTTCTAGAAACGAGAGAACGCAGAAACGTTCTTCTTCTTCCTTCGCGTGAGAGAGAGAGAGAGGGGGAGCTGAGAAGGGAAGGACGTCTTGGAGCCCTGGAGTTGCTCCGGCCTGCAGTTGCGGCCTTCCTTCTTCCCTCCTTCCATCTTCTTCTCCATCAAATCGATCCAGCTAGCAGCAGGAGCTGCGGTTGCAAGGAGATAGCATGAAGATTAGGGTGCAAGAGCAGCCCTAGCTCGTCTTTCTTTCCCCCTCCAGCTAGTCCCTGGTGGTGTGCACCTTTTGCAAGTGATTTGCAACGCAAATCGAGGGTTTTGCCCGTCGATTCGAGTGAAATCGACATCTGCAGGTCCGTTTTTATTTTCTGTCTGTGTGCGGTTCGGCCGAGTTCGTGTTTTGGTCGGCCGAGTTCCTTGTTTAGGATTTCGAACAGCGTTTTGGTCGGTCGAGTTTGGTCTTGAATCGGCCGAGTTTCTTTTGTAGGTAAACGAGCTGTGTTTCGATCGGCCGAGTTTCCCAGTGGATCGGTCGAGTTTCCTGCGGCCGAGTTTCAAAAACTGTGAAGTGATCGGACGAGTTCCAGAGTGATCGGCCGAGTTTCAGAGTGTGAGTGGCAGTTCATTCAGAAATCATTATTTAACTCATTTTAAGTGCTTAATTGCTTTAGTATCAGTTGGTATAACTTCTAAACAGTTTAGCACATACAATAGTTTATTATAGATTCAATGGAACTTAAGATACGTAATATGATTGATGAAAAAGATGGAATTTCCTGTTTTACAGTTGCAATGCATATGCTGAATAAAGATGGTTGTTTAGCAATGAATTTGAATAAGTGGCATTGAGTCATGCTAAAAGATGACATATGATATATATATGAGTTTTTAAGAAATGTTCAGAATGTGAAATAAGTATGAAATGTGTTTTTCCTGTTTAAGTGTTTATATGTTAATCAGTTAATAGACTTAGGTGCCCTAACACCGTAGAACCCCTTTGAGAGGTCTGCAACCAGGGGGGTGAAACTCGTGTTGCAACAATAATTGTGCTTGTGTCACGGTGGCACGAGGATAGAGAGAGACAGTGTTGCAACAAGAACCGTGCTTGTGTCACGGTGGCACTGTGGAAAATAGGGGTTATTCAACATTAATCCGTGCTTGTGTCATGGTGGTAACCCGGTAAGACTCTCCACCTGTGTGCTCAGGTTTGAGGAGGAGTCTAGAGTTCACTCTTTTGAGAGTGTAGTGAGGCCTTGTGAGCCTAAGAGTCCTGCAGCAGACCAGGGCTGGCAGTCAAACTTAGCATTTCCCGGGTGTGTTTCTAAGTCTTGTACGTTGGGATCGTAGTTCGCTACGGATCTTTATATGCAGAGTACACTGCATATGATTAGGGCATAATAAAAATATAAATATGAATCACATAGGATCGCAGTAAATTTAATATGTTAAGATATTTGAACTTCTATGCCAATTCTCTATAATTGTTTAATTGTTTAAGACATCTGATGTTGCGTAGAAATGAGATAGTTATCTGTAAATCTGCTGTGTCATTAAAACTGCCCTGTTTAATATTGCACTTATGCTTTATTTCAACTTTATATAATTGATGAGTTATTTAGTGATAGCTAAATGAAATGCTATTCACTGAGCGAGTAGGCTCATTCCTCTACTCAAACATTTTCAGGTCAGCATCAGCAACAGGAATCGGAAGGATCGTTTCATCCTAACGCCTAGTCTATAGAAGGTTTGTAGTTATTCTAGTTAGAGGTCTCTTAGTCCTTTCCCGTCAATCCTTGGAACATGGTGTGGGTGAGAGAGAATATGTATGTGGAATGTGTATAAAGATGTAAATTAATTGGTATGCTTACCTTATGTCGAATAATGTAATATGCTGAAGACTCTGTTTATATTTCTAGTCAGTTTAATAGAAATGCTTCTGCAGTTTGTTTAGCTTTAGTTTACAGCATAAATCTGGTTAATCTTTTAATGTTTTTTTTAAAACGTTTTAAAATGTGATGAGTGGTTGGCTTGTGTGTAAATCCCATCCGTCGCGCCCTAATCTCGTGGTTTGTGGCTAGTGTGAGATCGGGGCATGACACACCGTGTAACTTGTGATTTGAGTGAAATTCCTACGTTGTCACGACAAATTCTGGAATGGAATTAGCTCTGTCAAAGAGGTAGCAAACCCTTTGAAGATGCGCTGAGGGGTGATGTGAATTAGAATTGTCACCTATGTGAGAGATGACACAAAACTGACGCATCAACAACCCCTAAAGAACTTAGGCACTCATCCACGTGCAAGGATTACCTGGAGAGGAAAGAAAACAAGAAGGGAGTTGTTCGTCCTCTCTACGGGCTAGAATGAGCGGTTCTCGCCCTTTCCTTCAAGCACCCATCATGTATTGGTGGAGATAGAGGGGGACTGGCCAGAAGCATTCAGCATGAACTGAAGTCGGCGATGGAGTGGAGATGAGATAGAGAGAGAGGTGTGGCCGGAGGATAAGGTTACATGCCCGTGACTTGCTTTGATACCATGTGAAAGTATTAGGTCAAAGTGATGCCCTGCTATAGCGGGCCAGCCTTTATTATGTAGAAAGAAAACATTTACATTATACACCCAATAAAAAAGAAAAGACTAATGAATAGCTTCTATTGTCTAACAATTCACAATTAATTATATGAGTTAAACACCACAAGACAGAGTTCACAATAAAATACTTTGCGTATTAAATTTTGTGCAGTATAAAAAAACAGTGGTGGTGATGACAACAAAGTATGAAGAGAAAGGTTGTTTTGCTATATATAGAAAAGGAGAGTGAATATAGTAATTGTGGTGTTTCCCTTTAGTGTGGTGCCATATCTTGGCTCTGTCCAAGCCGTGTCCAACTCCTAATAGAAAAGGCAGGACTTGGACACGTCTGGCCCTGTCCACCATGTGTACAGATGTGCAGCCTTTGTCCATGTTGGACACAACACGGCAACCTCCGGGTAGTGTCCATGCTTCCTAGGGTGGCCGCGACAGTGGGAGAGGGTGAAGAAAGGAACAAAAGAGAAAGGTTATGCTATTCTAATAGAATAATCCGATGTAGGAGATGGTCAACCGAGTTTAGTTCGGATGTTTATGCTATTTTTGTGAATGATCAGGTTATATCTGATTTAGGTGTGAAATAGGGGATACAATTCAGCATTTTATTATTAATCTAACAGCATGCCAAATATTGTTGATCTAACAGACAGCAGATGAAATCAAGGAGTTCAGAGAGAAAAAAATGAATAGCCCCTGGAGAGACCGACCTATTTCAGAGTAAATGAAACTATTTGATGAAATGAAATGAGGTATGATTGAGGAGGGTAAGGCTACACTCCGTTTGAAGCAGGATATGCAGAATGAAAATAAGAACATGTACAACTTGATAGCTTACCGCTTAAAGGCAAGTATCTCCTGTAGCATGTTTTCTCAAAAAAACTAGTTTTTTTAATTTTTTTCAATATCCTTGCAGTTTGCACGCCATCCTCACGCTGGAGATCAGTGGTGCATATATCCAAGCTATGATTATGCTCATTGCAATGTTGATTCACTTGAAAATGTTACACACTCGGTATGTTCCTATCAGGGTTAACTTGAACTTAAGTTTTAAGCTATGATTAAATGCCAACGGGGTTAGCTTGAACTTAAAAATTGAGATTCAGCTCTATAGTGAACTATGAAAATTAGCAGTTTAGATATAGCTCTTGACTGTCTAGTGAAGACAACAAAGTTCAACGTGGTAAAGCAAAAATTGCTTTTTTTTGGAACTGTCTTATATTTCATTAGAGGCTATGTTGACTAGATGATTGCATCCAATTGCATGCATTTATTGACAACCATATACTCTGTTCTCATGCAAATCACACTAATTAAGTATGCTTATTATTTGTAACACTTTGGAAATGATCGGGTTTATTACATTATATTTAACTTACCCTTGGTCGTTGTCTAGTTGTGCACCCTCAAATTTGAGATCAGACGTGTTTCATACTACTGGTTGTTGTAAGCTTTGGACCTCTATCATCCTAATGTTTGGGAATATTCATGATTGAATATCTCAAATAATTTCATGTCGAAGCGCAAGGTAATTTATATATTGCTTCTCCTTTCAGTTAGTTTTAGTTGACAATATTAACATTCTGCTTTATTTTTCCACATATTGCAGTTGAATCATCTTGTAACTGAGAAGTATGTGGATGGTTGGGATGACCCTCGCCTACTAACATTAGCTGGTTTAAGGCAAAGGGGAGTGTCTGCATCTGCTATCAATGGATTTATTCGAGGACTTGGCATCACCAGAAGGTTATTGTTCTACTTTATCTTATTTTTTAAGAAATAAAATTGTTTACAAATTGACATTAGTCAGTATTCAGATTTTAAAGATTTGAATAATTGTCGACGACCCAGAGTGTTGTCAAAACCTTTCAATACTGCAACTGAATACCCAATTGTCCCTAATTTCTACGTCGCAACCCATTTCCCTTGTTGCTATTTTCACGACCGTTACTACCCATCACTGTAGTAAGCATCATAATGATTCCCTCGTTTCCTCTTTTCTCATCTCTCCACCTTGTCACGCCAAGGGGAGGGGGAGGTATGGGGAACATGTATTGCAGAATACTGAGAGGTGGCAGTAGAAAAGGGGAAGGAGGTGGTGTGGAGAGAGTGTTACCTTAGAGAACTAAAATATTGGCTGTGTGACGGTTGAGTTTTTGTTTTGGGGGGGGGGGGGGGAGAGGATCGAGATAGCAACTTACGTCCTATTAGAACATTTAATGGTGAAATCAATGAATGCATATTTATAGCTCAGGTATGCTTAGGGTGTTGCGTTGTCTTTTGAAAATTTATGGAAATTCTTAGTCGAACAGAGACTGGGTGCTACACATAGGCATCTTTGCTTTTAATTATCATCTTTTCTATTTAACAATGGCATTCGTTTCCTATCCCCCTTCCTACTACTATACAGTGGTGGCTTCTTTTTACCTTCTACCCACATAGGCTAATGCTTTGTTTTTTTTTGGGTTTGATCTATAGTGATAACAACATGATACGATTTGATCGTCTTGAATACCACATCAAGGAAGAGTTAAACAGAACTGCTCCACAGAGAATGGTTGTTTTACATCCCCTAAAGGTATAGCCCTCGACTCTTATTACAGGTTTTCTTTTGTTGGATATTCCAATGACAGCTTGAAAATTTCAGCCGCATATTTGTGTATGTAGGTTGTGATTACAATTCTTGCTGACGGAGTGATTGAGAATCTCGATGCAAAGATGTGGCCAATAAGTTGGTCAATATCAAAACTAATTTAATTAGCATAATCTAATCCATGCTATTGTTGCCATAGACGAGTTATACCAGTGACAACCTTGACATGCTCTAGCTGTGCAAGCCCGCGATGTGAGGCAACAAATTATCTTTAGTGATGGTTTTGAGGACATAATGAATCCAGATTAGACAAACTGTTTTAATCTTATGGTGAGGGAAGGGACCTAACGGGTGAACTTATATACATACATGTGCTTAAGGTTTTTCTGTAATCTTGCATCTAGTGGATGAGAAATCTCAAGACCAGAATGACACCACCAATCCACTCAATCCTAGACAATATCCTTCACATGGTTTTCCACCGTATTAATCAAACTAAACAATGGGCAAAAATCTAATGATGTCGGTCAATCAACAACATATGTACCAATTACTCCAGTTGTGCTTCCATAGAGTCAGCCATCCTATGACAAATTACATCAGGAATAGTACCAACTAATGTAGAACCAACAAAAGATGCTTTGAGGAAGAAATTCCATGAGCTATATGCGGCCCGGGACTCTAGAAACAACAATTTTCCATTTGCCATGATCATGAGAATCATGAAGGAAAATGAGGATGTCTGCATGGTAGAAGCAGAGACACTTTCTCTTTGTTAAGGCCAGTGATATGTTCATCTTACAGCTAACGCTCTGATCTTGGGACATGCCTAAGAAAACAAAAAGGAAATGTTCAAAATAATGCATATCTACAGCAAATATTAGGATAGAGGTTTTGACTTTTTAGATGACTTGGGCCTAGCGATGACGTTAACGAAGGCAGCCTGTCAGCAAGCGTTAGTGGATTCACGTGTGAGTCACCACCGTATTTATTCCCAAGGTAGATGGTCTCTCCAGGCAAGATGATGGCTAATCCTATAGCAGATATATGACTTTTATAATTAAAACTTGACCAGAAATATGACTTCAAACGTTGGTCACCAACAAAATTATGATAGAGACAAACCCCCTACGGAAAGAAGCCATTGATTTTAGCCACCTAATAGGTATTTTCTCAAGCAGATAAATGACAAATACTCTGAATTGGATAAATGGACTGACCATCTTCTGCTCATAAATCATTTTTTAGCGATGTGCCATTATGAAACAATTGTTCCTAATAACTTGAGGCATAGTGTGGACTAAAAACACAAGGTTGTAGTTGGCCGCTGATATGCACTGACAAGTGCGTTGACCCTGATTTGAATGTTTATAGTTAAATAATAAATTATAGAAGCTACTGGAACCGTCACGTTATAGAGCCACAAGAGAGCAACCAAAAATTATTACTATTATAGTAAGGGCAATCGAGCCAACCATAAAAAGGAGTGAATGGAATGAATAATCACGACATTAAAAGTCACTCACCTGTGACGATGTTTGTCTAGCTAGTGGCTCCTTTCCCTCTTAGCAGTTCTAGTGGAACAGGGATTACATGACCATCATCCGTCTCGTCCTCTTAGGGAGGCATTGCAACATCATCTGAAAAACTAGGGCAAGGAATGATCACGCCGGTATAGATCTTGAGTAGGGTGTTTGTCAACTCAGATGGAAAGAAAGTTGCTACAAACTCTATCTTGTACCTTCGGAATGAGAAGAGAGAAAAGGAGGGGAAGAAGCCCAGCAATATGTATCTCCTTCAGAATGGATGCTCAAAGAAGTGGATGGAAAGGAGAGGTGCCGACGGGACTAGAGTAGGGAGGGGCGGTATCACAATGCGGGAAACAAATTAACACATTGGGAATTTTGAAGATAAGAGACACAAGAGGAAAAGCAATAGAGCCTGCCTGAACTTTTTAGCGCCTGGTAATTTTTTGTTAAGTAGACTTGTATTTGAAAATTCTTTTAAAAAATTGTAATCACTCAAGAAAAATATCTTTAATTACAATTACTTTGTTTACACATATGTTGGTTTGTAAAGAAAAATATATTTTAGCTACATATGAGGCATTTATAGGTAAAATCATTGTAGCTAAAGCACCATTTTCTTGTAGTGATTCATTGCTACTTCTTGAACCAGATCTAGAAATGATAATAAAAATCGGTCTACCATCCCTTGAACTGCTCTACTCTAACCCAATCTACTAAATATGGGATTCCATAATCAGAATTGAGCACATTTTTTAAGTTATCTCCTGGGTGGTTCGATTGTCTCATCCAAAATCAAAAGTCAATTTACAGTCTTGACTAATGAAATTGTTATTACTACTTTCTTCGAATTATGTAAAAACCATGATCTCAGTATCGATTTCTTACATCCTTGGTTTTTAAGAATGAGAAAACATGGATTTTTATTGTCCTCCATGAACACCCATGTCATCACTGTTTTTAGTGATACGGGTGAATGGATGTCCTCCCTTGACCTGTTTATGGTTATATGAAGGACGTCTATTTGCATTTGTTGCTTTATTAATAATGATGTTGTATAGTAGAATACATGATATTTTAATAATAAACTTTGTTCAATGAACACTTATAGATTTCCTCGTAACTAACTATAGATTATTGTTATTGTATTGGATCTTGTATGTCAAAAGGCTTCGTCTTCCTTTTCTTATTCAATGGGTTATTCTCAAGCCATAAGGTGACACATTATGATATAATGATAAAGAAACAACCAAAATAATATGAGGACATGTATTATATATTCATATCTAAGGGAGTAGGCAAGTATTGAAAAAGAAGAGGAAACATAGTCAAACTGAAATTAGTAAATAGATTAGAAGTGTTAAGTTAACTTTTTGCTCTACCATAGAAAAAAAAGCGCGTGTATCCCTAATTAGTGTACGACCTAGAGCATATCTCGCTATTGAACTTTATTGAAAGATGTATTTTCCATTCGGAAATACTGCATGTATCTGTCGGCACTATACATCGAACATAAACTCTGATATAGACACAATTACAAGGTAGGAGCAAATGATAATCATGATCTAATGAATTTATTGTGCCTAGTAACTAAATATATGAAAAGAATATAAAATGAATCAGCAGGTCTCTGTACCACAACTAAAAGTAGAGAATAGCATATATGTGTAGTTTGACTAAAAGTAATGCTAACCGGAATCGTTACTCGCTGCATGATATTCAGCTCTTCTATGAAAAAATTGAGACCAAGATCTTCATGTTTCCATCACCGAGAAAATACTGCAATGGATCTTGTACACCATTGCAATGTGTGCGGACTTCCAAGACAAGGTTCATGAGAAAATGGATTAGTAGAAATTGATACGGAACTATTACAGCTGGTTGAGTGGTGAACTCCCACGGCTTGCATATATAGCTTCCGAAGCCCTTGCACGGACACGCCAATCCGTCTTTGCCTCCTCCCTGCGATGCCGCCCACAAGCAACTGCCTGCTACCGTGGTCCCCGCCAATCTCAGTATGGACGAGGTTGCATATCTTTTCATGTACCTTAAATGGACTTGGGAGAGAACCCCGGAAGCTTAAGTATTTTTGTTGATTATGTTGCAAACCTGTATTGGTAGGAAAAATAAAGCAAGTTTAATCCAGTTGTAGTGCTATATCAGATGGACAAGGACGCCGCTGATGAATCAGATCACCTTCCAGATGCATCGACGAACCGTCGCTCCGATTAGCTATGTGGAGTCTCGGGATGCATCGTCATTCCTTAGCGCTCCTCCCAGCCAACAGCAATCTCCTTGTCTTAGGACATGGAGATGGGACCAGTGTGGTATCTCAAACTCGTAATCGTACTCGCCATGAGATCCCTGATAACACCTGAGGGCATGTACTACTGGCAGGACGTACCTCATTGTTAAGAACCACCAGTGCAAGGCCGGCCATATTTCCGATGATATACTGTGGGCTAGGAAGCCAAGGAGAGGAAGCCAGACGGCATGCCTCAACCATAGTTCTGTACCCCCAGGATTTGCTGTTATGGTTTTGTTAAGAAACAGGCTGCACCTTGTTTAAGATGCTGACACGTGTTAAGTGAGTAAAATCCAGACCCTACCATTCAATGGGTAGAGACACGTGTAAATGAATCACAAAAGGAGCAGCCTACTCCTGAGAGAAACCGTAACAGCAAATCCGAACTCAGTTCTGTATTGGTCGATTGAATTGGAACCGGCGACGAGAAAAGGGCAGAGCAATAACTGGCACAGTACATGGAACACTATGTTTGGGTGGCGCGCGCATTTGGAGGCGGTATTGTATTTATTGGCGGTAGTCAGAACGCCGTCTTGATAAAAAAATTTGTTTGGGTGTTCTTGCAGTAATCGATGATTACCAGCATTCCAACTGCAGTATTTCGGCCTAAAGTAAATTCATGGCTTTTAGAATCACGCCAATGTTGGCGTAATTTAGAAAGCACGGAGCCCACATTAACCCCGTCTCACCCCTTTCCCGACCCCTCTCTCCTCTATCTTGGCGATTCCCTTTCTCTGTCCATGCTCTGATCAGTTCCCCATCCTTGCGAAATGAAGACAGTGTATTCAAATGCACCATCGTCTCCGGAGCAGCATGCCTCTCTTCAACCAGATCTGTTTTCTCAGGTAACTTCTCTGTGTGACACCACCCATCGTCGTCGGGCTTATGCCTGGCAGCAAGATTGCGGCGACTGGTACAGCAAGGCGACATACTTTTGGTTGTCCTTGATCTCTCGCCATGGCAAATGTAACGCTCCAAAAATACAATTGAAAAATACACGCAGAAGTATAAGAAAAATCAGTCCAATTTGGACGAAAACACTCCCTCATTGCGAGAATCAGTCATAAAAAGAATATCTTTACCGGAAAGCAAAATTTACCAAATTAACAAGGTTTCAGAAGAAATAAAAACATAGACCATGCATGGTTCTTTTAACAGAAATAAAAGGACATATGTTCTAAATCTAAAAGAAAGAACAAAATCTCGTATTAAAATAAAATCCATGAGCCGGTTTCCAGTGTTCATAATCTGTGCCAGAAGGATCATCACGCCGGTCATCAACCAATATCAACTAGGTACCTGCAGGATCCAGATGCAGGGGAAAAATTCCCAGTCATGTATGCAGCCACAAAAGTAAAAAATACATAAAGAGACCGTCTAACAAGTGAATTCATGTAGTATAAGTAGTAGCTAACATCATCGCAATGATAACCAATTTCAGTAATTTTTAGCAGTCAAGGAGCAAAATATGCATCAAGATGCATTCAGTAAATCTTGAGTGACAAGGTAACCAAAGGTTGTAGCCATACCACGAGGGTACAGTCAGTAACAGTCACACCACGAGGGTGTAGCCAGTCAGTCACACCACGAGGGTGTATTCATTCAGTCACACCACGAGGGTGCAGTCAGTCAGTAATCAGTCAACCAATGGATTTTGTCACCTAGATATTTCAGTCAACCCGAGGCGGGTAAAACTCCCAAATTTCATTACCCGAGATTGGGCACAGTTACCACCAAGTGGCATATTAGTATCATGGGATGAACGTCAACAGTTGACCCTAAGATAAGGTCCTAAAAGCAGTATACAGAGTGGTTATAACTATTCATATGATCATGCAGTACAAGCACAATCCATTTTAGTTTTCATTTTATTTGTTATCCTGTATTTGCTCACAACAGAGCAACATAGATCAAGAGATGCCTCACCTTTAATACAACATTTGTTTTCCCGTTTTTATATAGGAGTTAGAACTATGTATGATCATTTTCACCCTAGGTTCATTACGATTTGGATAAGATAGTTGGTACATAAAAGGTAGTACGTATTTTTGAATGAGATAACAAAATCAGCATTTTTATCCACCATTGATCATGATTTAAAACACAGTAACAGAGCCGTAATTTGTTAAAATTTATAACATGTATATAGCCAATGCGATCATGAAGATTGTTCCATAAATTAAGCCTCACATATGATCCATGTTTTCCGGCGGCGGCTATCTTAAAGCAATAGTTTAAAAGACAAGTTTTATTCGATCATGTCCATTAAACAAAGGTGAGACTTTAACAAAAGGGATCTTTCTTTGTTTTTAGATTATATTGAACCATGGCTGTATAGCAGATTACAAAGACATGAATGCAAATTTTTATATAAACAGTTGATTCTACTATGGCAACATAAATAGTAAGACACAAAGAATTGGTTCATGGGGTACAATCAAAGCAAAAGGTTTGGCCATGGATCCAACTGCATACCTTGAAAGAGTGAGTCGAACCGCAAAGTTGTTGAGCCACAGAGAAGCCTGAAGCCTAATGTAGCCTTCTGGTTGTGCTGCATTTTTTGCGTCTTCCCCAAGTTTGTGCCTTCTCCAACCCACGATCACCGTTGTCTATTCCAACCGGAGAAGCAACCCCGTCTCTTTGTGGTCTTGTGTCTCCTGGAGCGTAGCAGTGAGAGGGCAACATGGAAAGTTTCATTTTGTTACAACGGCGGCAGATAAGAGAGATATATATAGATGGATGGGGAGGGTTGTAGGGTTTCCGGTTTGGATAAAGAGGAGTCCAAAGAAATTTGGACTTCTTATCCCAAATAGATTCCAATTCGACAAGGATTTACATCCTCCGCCCCAACAAGGAATTTTCATCCTCGAAAACAAAACACCAAAACATAAGACTTACCAAAAAGGTGAGGGTACTTGTCCCTCATATCTGACTCGAGCTCCCATGTAGCCTCTTCATCACTATGATGTTTCCAGGCCACTTTCACCATAGGAACAGTACGTCTTTTCAGTTGATGAGCTCACCGATCCACTATACGCATTGGCCTTTCTTCATAAGTCATTTTATGGAGGACTTCTGGTACATCAAAGCTAATAACATGGGGTGGGTCATGAATATACTTTCTCAAACATTGAAACATGAAACACATCATGGATATTTGAGTAAGTTGGTGGCAAAGCAAGCTTGTTAGCAGAGTCTCCATATCGCTCTAGGATCTCAAAAGGTCCAATATACCTTGGACTAAGCTTTCCTTTCTTACCAAAACGCAAAATTCCCTTAGTTGGAGACGTCTTCAGAAAAATGTGGTCCCCAACTTCAAAGATCAACTCCCTTCTTCTTTTGTCAGCATAACTCTTCTGCCTACTCTGGGAAGTCTTCAAAATTTCTTTAATCAAATCTACCTTATCAGCACATTCTTGGATAATGGCAGGTCCTATCAACTTTCTTTCTCCCACATCACTCCAACACACTGGTGATCTACATGGTCGCCCATACAGAGCTTCATATGGTGCCATGCCAATGCTTGCATGATAACTATTCTTATAAGAAAATGCCACCAGAGGTAAATGTTCCTCCCAGCTTCCCTTCCATGATAATACACAAGCTCTCAACATATCCTCTAAAGTTTGTATTGTCCTTTCTGATTGCCCATCAGTTTGTGGATGAAAGGCTGTGCTGAATTTCAATTTTGTTCCCAAACCTTTTTGTAGGCTTTCCCAAAAGTAGGAGGTAAAACGTGGATCTCTATTAGAAACAATAGATTTTGGGACACCATGAAGCCTCAAGATTTCATCAATGTACATCTTGGCTAGACTATCAATAGATTGACCCATTTTCATGCCAAGAAAATGTGCAGTCTTTGTCAATCTATCTACAAGTATCCATATACAATCATTTTGCTTCTTTGTTTTAGGCAACCCCACCACAAAATCTGTCGCTATAAAATACCATTTCCATTCAGGTATCTCCAAAGGTTGTAGTAATCCGACAGGTCTTAGATGTTCAATCTTCACCTGTTGGCAAACCAGACATCTGGAGACAAAATCAGCTATGTCCTTTCTCATCCCTGGCCACCAAAAACTTCATTGTAGGTCTTTGAACATCTTTGTGCTTCCTGGATGGATAGAGAATCTTGTCATGTGAGCATTCTTCATTACTTCCTCTCTCATGTTTGAAGTATTAGGCACCCACAGACGTGCCATAAATCTTATACTCCTATCTACTTCTATAGAAAAATTAGATCCTTTGTCCTCAATTGCCTTCAGCATCTTCTCTCTTTCAGTGTCTTCGACTTGTGACTCGATAATCCTCTTTATCAGGTCAGGTTGTGCTATCAAACACGTCATAGATATCTTCTTTGGGCCTTCAACAGATGGTCGCCACTGAGTAACATCTTCTAGTAGCTTCCATTCCTGGATCATTAGATTAGCCATTGCACTAGTATGTTTCCTGCTAAGAGCATCCACCACAATGTTGGCTTTTCTTGGATGATAATTATTGAGAAATCATAATCCTTTAGGAGTTCCAACCAACGACGTTGTCTCATATTCAACTCCTTCTGAGAAAAGATATATTTCAAGCTTTTGTGATCAGAAAATACTTGAAATTGCTCCCCATAAAGATAATGACGCCATATCTTAAGAGCATGTACCACAGCAGCCAACTCTAAGTCATGTGTGGGGTAATTCCTCTCTTGATGTTTCAGTTGTCGAGAGGCATAAGCTACCGCCCTACCATGTTGCATCAAAACACAACCCAAACTAGTACCAGAGGCATCAGTATAAATTTCAAAACCACCACTACCACAAGGAAGGGTAAGCACTGGCGCCGTAGTTAGTCTCTTCTTCAGCTCTAGCAATGTAGCAGGGGCCATTTAGAAAGGTGGTTTGGATATAGGAGCAGTCCCAGGCAAGATATCAATAGAAAAATCAACTTCTCTAGGTGGAGGCGAACCAGGGAGATCTTCAGGAAAAACATCAGCAAAATCCTTCACTATATCCAACTCCTCAAGCTTAGCAATAGGAGAGTCAGTCTTCACTACACTAGCCAGAAAAGCCTTACAACCATTGATCAACATTTTGTGAGCCTTTAAAGCTGGAATCATTTGACGACAGTCTTTGTGTCTCACACATCTAATGATTATTCTAGGCTTTGAAATAGGCCCTATAAGAACCTTCTTCTCTTTGCAGAGAACGCAAGCATCGTTCTGATCTAACCAATCCATACCCAGGATTAAGTCAAAGTCAGTCATCTCAAGGACTACGAGATCAACCCTAAAACTCTCATTCTTTATTGTCATAGGCACATCAGACACATATCTACTACAATTTTTGTGGGAATCGAAAGGTGTAGATATCACTAGATTATATGCTAGAGGTTTTGTCTTTAGATTTAACTTTGTAGCAAAACTTTCGGAGATAAAAGATAGACTAGATCCAATATCAAATAGAACTGAAGCAGAGTGATTAGCAATATCAAGCATACCTCGCACCACCTTGTTAGAAGAATCTACATCTCCTTTGTTGAGAGAGTAGACTCGAGCCTCCACTTTCTTATCAGCATGCTCCACTGCTTCCTTCTTCTCAGGATAGTCCCGAATAAAATGACCTTTTTTCCCGCATCTTAGACAAGCACCAGTCTTGAAATAGCATTCTCGCCCTGGGTGATTCCTCTAACAGTCATCGGATAACTTTTTTTTCCGATCAGCTTTCTTATCATCATTCTTGAACTTCTTCTTAGATGTCCCACCATAAATGCTCTTGTTGTCTCCAGATCTGTCTCTCTTATGTCCAGAATGTCTGTCATTATATTTCCTTTCACTGCCTTGAATCTCTTTGTTGTACTCCTCCATAACAGAAGCCATCTCAATAGCAGAAGAGAGAGTGTCGCATCTGCTCGAGCGAACTTCTATCCTCAACTTTGGCCTTAATCCTTTAACAAACTTGTCTGTCTGTTCCCTCTCAGATTCTCATAAATTTGAATGATAGTGTTCCATCTTGTGGAAGGAATGAACATAATCCTCCACTGACTGCCCATCTTTTTGCACTAGGTTCACAAACTCCTTCTTCTTCTTGTCTTTCAGGTGGTAAGGAAGATACTTCCCCTCAAACTCAGCAACGAACTACTCCCAAGTGACATCTGCGTCAGGAAAGTTAATGTCACGGGTGCCCCAGTTTTCTGCAGCTCCATCTAGAAGGAAGGTACCAAGATCCACCTTGAAGTCTTCAGGACAAGCCAGAGCTCTAAAGCACTTCTCTATCTTACCAAGCCATGCCTCAGCCTTGTCCGGGTTAGAGTCACCCTCGAACTTTGGGGGATCCAACTTCATGAATTTCTCCAAAGCAAGGGCTTGAGTGAGAACTGGGGTGACAGGGACTTCAGGCACCGGTTGACGATGAGGAGGCATCTGTTCATATATGTAAAGAAGATTTACTAATGGAACTGAATATTAACATTATTAGTTGACAGGGTGATGATTTTTCCTTCGGCTCTTGTTTGCACACTGGAAACCTTGGCTCTGATACCATAAAATGTAACACCCCAAAAATACAATAAAAAAATACACGCGGAAGCATAAGAAAAATTAGTCCAATTAGGGTGAAAACACTCCCTCAGTAAGAGAATCAGTCATAAAAATAATATCTTTACCGGAAAGCAAAATCTACCAAATTAACAAGGTTTCAGAAGAAATAAAAACATAGACCATGCATGGTTCTTTTAATAGAAATAAAAGGACATATGTTCTAAATCTAAAAGAAAGAAAAAAATATCGTATTAAAATAAAATCCATGAGCCAGTTTTCAGTGTTGATAATCTGTGCTAGAAAGATCATCACGTCGGTCATCAACCAATATCAACTAGGTACCTACAGGATCCAGATGCAGGGGAAAAAATCCCAGTCATGTATGCAGCCATAAAAGTAAAATATACATAAAGAGTCAGTCTAACAAGTGAATTCATGTAGTATAAGTAGTAGCTAACATCATCACCATGATAACCAATTTTAGTAATTTTTAACAGTCAAGGAGAAAAATTGATAATACCAAATTTTGTGATGTTTATGGCCCTTATTTCGTTATCAAATCCTCCCTTTTTAACTGTTTTCCTCTCCTTTTTGTCATGTTTTTGAATAAACATGTCACGCTACTCTTTTAACTCAATATTATCATCTTTTGCAGAGTTTTCCCCATTTTTCAACTCATTTATGAACAAAAAGGCCCGTCCCGGCCCACAAACATATTCCACCTGCATCGGCCTTCTTACCAACCAACCGGTCGATACGCTCACTGCCCGACACAAGGCAGCACGATACACTGCCGCGTGACATGAGGGTGTCGCGCAAGAGGAAGCGGACGAGCGATACACCATTTACCTAACAGGGAGCCAAACTTGCCACGACTGTCGAAGCGTGTCGCGCGATACAAGCCACCCACCAAGAGGCGCCACTCGTCACGTTGACCGACACACTCCCATCCCGACATCCTTGTGACGGGCGAAGAGCATATCGGGCACCCGTGAATCCACGATAATAAGATCTGATGAAGAACACGTGGCATCCATAGCACCATAACTTTCCCCAACCGCTGCCTATAAATAGCAGCTACAGGACTCTGATGGGACAGGTCGGAATTTCGCGAAAGCCAACTTTGGAAAGCATCTGGAGCTAGCGTGTCGTGCCTCACGGTGTACCGAGCGATACTAGGTGAGAACTTCCCCATCCCGAGAGGGAGGGAATGGTTCACTTAGGGTCGGCCCCGGGCACCGCTGCAGGCCGATATCGGCCAACAAGGACGCCCGATAGGAGTACCCGATACTGGAAGCAACACTCTGGCCCGACACGATACCAAGCCCGATACGTATCACCAGTCATGGCGTCTCGCCCGAGAGGGTGCCGCCCGACATGATCGTATCGGGCATGGGCTCCCCGCATGATACATCCGCTCATCATGAGTGTACCGCCCGAGAGGGTGTGCCGCCCGACACGGGTGTATCAGGCAAGGCTCCCACCCGATATCGGGATGGAGGGTCTGCTACCGCCTGTTAGTCTTCTAAGTCAAGAAAGCGGCATTTATCTTTATTTATTTCAGTCATTTACTCTCTTTACTTATGCAATGTAATGAGACCCTTTTATGCTTATGGAATCATAAGAGTTTTAATTATCTGCTGCTTTATGTTTGGTAACTTTTGTTTGTTGATTACTATGCTTAACATATGAACTCTAGCTTGTACGCTTGGATCGCGTTTCGATTAGCTACCGAATCGTGTTTCCCGTTACAGCAACCTCGAGAGAGGTGTTGTCGCTCTAGTGTTTGGTCCGATATGAGAGTACGAGAGTGCCCTACATCGGAGTTGCTTTAGTAACCTTTCCACTCTAACTTAAGAACAACAACCTCGAGAGGGGTGTTGATACTTAGTTAGAGGTACCCGCTTCGAGAGCAGGGGTATTGGATGTTTCTACTGCCGCTTGTTTTACTGAAGCTTTCTCCTTCATTCCCCACTAAAGCAATAGTTTTATCTCTCTGTTTCCACTGCACGGAAACCCTAAAAATTGATAAAGCTTTAAAACCTTAATTTTCCTCATAGATCCATTAGGAGACAGTTTTCTTTTGTTTTATCGATCCTAGCATGTTGTTCCCTTGGGGAACCTTATCATCTCCTTACCCATACTAGAGTGTAACGTGTCGATTCCGCGTTCTCAACACTACCACCCTTGTCCCTGTGTTTGACCCCGTATATCTACTTCGACCCCATAAACAAAGTTGTGGAGGCCTAGAAGGTTTCGGGTTATAAATTTAAAAGTTCGACTACTTCAAATCCGCTCCATTTTTGGACACGCGATTTAGGCCGGTCAACTTTTTGGCGCCGTTGCCAGGGACAAGGAAAAATGGTACGGTTGATGAACCCAAATCCACTAACTACAGTGCCGCAAGCTTAGAAATGAGCTTGACAACACTCTCTTTTTCCTTTTTTATATCTTAACCTAAAATGAGTAATTCTTATTATTAATAATAGATTTTCTAACTTGATCTTGACATGTTATTTAGGTACTCAGGAGGAAGGCGTCCTGCCCAACTGAGCACCAACATCACCAAACATGTTGCCTCACATTGAACAACCTCTTTCAGAAGGTGAGCACCAAGTGAGAGCTAGACCTCACTCGCCTCCGCCTGAAGACAATGATCGATATGACGGCAATCATCAACCTGAAGATCTAGAAATGGAGCAGTTTGAGGATAACCATCGCCGTGATAGACGTCGTCATCACCGAAGACACAAAAGGAATCAAATAATCAAGAACGGCACCAGGGAGGCAGTGATAGTGACAATTCCAACAAAGAAGAAAAGACCCTAAGGGAGTTAGCTTCCACCAAGGCTAATAATTCAGATGCCCTGTTGTCGTCTTGAGATTCAATGCAGCCAACTTCGAGCTAAAGCCATCAGTCATCTCCATGATTCAGAACAAAAGCTTTAGAGGGAGTTCGAAGAATGACAACCCCTATCACCATTTAGATGCTTTCAAGAACATCTGTGAGACCATCAAGATGCGGGGAGTCCCACAGGAGGAATCTATAGCAAGGGCTTCATCTTTTCTTTGGAAGATAAGGCTCTATCCTGGTACCTGGGGCTGCCCCACCAAGCTCTGAACGGATGGAGTGCACTGGCAGATGCCTTTGTAAACAAGTTTTATCCTACCGAGAAAATCGTCTGGAACAAACAGAGGATTACATCTTTCATGCAAAAGCCAAACGAGAATCTCCATGATGCCTGGGAACGATACCAAGAATATCAGAGGGACTGCCCTCATCACAACTACAAGAAAGGTTTCTTGATAACTACCTTCTACAATGGTCTAACCCCTGAGGAAAGGGTTTCACTGAATGCAGCAGTAGGCAGTGACTTCCTGGGGAAGAAGTTGAGCAGGTCCGAGAAGATCATAAAGAGCATGGCCGAGTTGCAAGCCGGCACAGACTATGATAGATCAGACAGGGGAAAGGCTAAGAAGGGTAGTGAAGGACCTTCATTTGAATCCAAGGCTCTGGAAACTATCACCTCTCAGATCCATAGGATAGCTACTGATGTGAAGTAGTTGAAAGAATCAGGTTGAATGGGAAAGAAACAAGTCGAAAAGGTCATGAAATGTGTCACCTGTGGAGAGGGTGGACACGGGGTAGATAACTGTATCTACGCCCGACCTGACAAATTGAGCGAAAGTGAATCCGATGATTAGGAGACTGAGAATGTCTCTTTTGTAAATTTCAAAAGGCCTAATCATCCAGGTTTCAGTTATGGCAACAAAGATGCAGCTGAAAACTCGCATCAGCTACATAACTCCACCAAGCCACCTCAAGTTTTCGAGGAAAGAGGAGGACAAAGTCAATTCACCAGAACCACTTCTTTCCAGTCAAACAAGGGAAATTTCCAAGGTCAAGGTAAGTACCAAGGCTGCCAAGCGGTGAACACTAGTCAAGGTCAAGGTCAAGCCAAGGAGCAAGGTCAAGACAAGGTTTCTAACCAACCAGACTTGGTTGGCCAGTTATTCGATTTTGTGAAAAGACAAGATACCATTAATAACCAGCTGGCACAGAGTGTGCTTTCAAATTCAGGAGTTCTGAACTCCATGCAGGTCTAGATGGCAAATATGCAGACGCATCAATGCCAAATTTATCAGTAGTTGGCCCAGATGGCCGAATTGATAAAGAACCCCTCGGGTAAAATACCCTCCAACACTGAATCTGCAAAAAAGGCTGGGCTATGATCAGGAAGGACAAAGATCGACTTGCAAGATATGGACACTACTGAAGGCAGAAAGTGAAGGACCTAGAGAGGTCGAGCTGGCGACACAAACTACAGCGCTCCTCGGGAGGCAGCCTGAGCTTTTACTTTTCGTAGAATAGGATGTTATTTACTTTCTTGCATGAAAAACATTATGAACATTTGGATTGTAATAAGGCCTGAGGCAGTGCATGCGCCACGTGCACTGACGCTTCTATTTTATGGGCCACCGCTCTGTTTTATGGACATTGATGAGTAATACTATCTGAGGTCGGGTACTTAACCTTAGGCCAATGATGTTTTACCCATCAATCGCTTTTTCCTCAGCCTTGTCTTTGAATTTTTCATCTAGATTTTGTTCTGAAGGCCGTGTATCGGGCAAGTATCTCCTTTTCCCTGACCGTTTCGGGCGGCATCTCAGCCGACACACAGGACGCGCTCGTCTCGGGAATAACTTGCCTCAACGACCGACATGCATCCCGGATTTACCCGTTTTACCCCCTACTGGGATTTGTGGCAACACATCCCACTATCACACAGACAGCGAGGTGTTACGTGAAAACATGCGGAAATCACCATAACCACAGATTACCAAAAACACGGGTTAATTAAAACCGATTGCGGAAAGTGGATAAACTGAGAAACTATTACATTCTAGTCCACATCCTGCAAGAAAACAGGTTATATAAACATATACAAGCCTTGAAACTTGTCCCCATCTTAGAGTAATAGCTGTCTAATCACAACATGAGTCCATCACCTGTTTATATGTACATAAAGGCCCACATCCGGCCAACAGTAGGATATACAAAACATCTACAGTTGTGCATCGTGAAACAACGTCAAAACACCGCCAAGGACCTGAGAGTACAGGGATGACTCTAGACTCTACTAAAAAACATCCAAAATAGCAGCATATCCACCGCTTGCCTTCTACTGCTCTTCTTGTTGCTCGACCGCGACCCCGCGACCGCCACCACATCTAGCTCGACCACCTAAAAAGGGTGTAAACCAGTGGAGTGAGACAATTGAACAATGTCCCAGTGAGAACATAACTCCCCGCTGAAACTACAAAGCCTCATATATATATATATATATATATATATATATATATATATATCAGTTAACTGATAAGGAGTATAATGAGAGTAGTAAATAGAGTAAGGCTGTTCACACTTAGCAAGCTTACCAGATGTACTCAAGGCCTACAACCAACCTTTTGATGGAACATGATTAACAAGATAAGATATAGTACCACATAACATGATGAGCATATAAGTAGCTGTAGGATATAACAAGATTAACTACGCAAACAAGGCCTCAACCAATGTTTCGTGTTTAGCTTAAGCAGTAAATACTATTCGGCTGGATTACATATTATTATGCCCTAAGGAAGTGAACCGTACCGTTCAAATCCAACCGACGGCTGCGAAACCCGGAGCCGGTGTCATACAAGGTCAATGGAAGAGCTGGACTCCACGACCTCCCACCTCGTGGTTAGTGCACGAGTACAACACAAGTAGGACCACAGTCTCATGCTGAAGTGGTCTTAACCACAGGGTCAGGCTACCCTCTGCCTAGCCTGCCTCGGTACAGGTCTCGGCTCTAGTGAAATTGAGCCACGGGCCTGTTCACCGTGCTCTGAGCCATGAACGCATTCATGCTCCTCATATCACATATCTTGAGCCATTGGCCTGTTCACCATGCTCTTATCACGATTGGGCTACGGGCCTGAATCTGCACCCTGGAGTCTACAACCGAAGTTGCACTCTTACCTCCTCACTTTAGGCTAGGAGAAACCTCGCATATTCAAAAATATGCGCTCTGGGTTAACCCGTAAGAGAACCCGTTTCACCATAACCAAATTTCTGACGATGATGGATCTATGGCCAGGGCAACTACATGATATATTTCACTGTGATTATTTAGTATCTTTTATATGGATTGCAAGATTCAACCAAGTTGTATAACAAGCAATTATAACAGAAGTAAACAATATAAAACTCAACAATTTGCTTTTACTACAATTCACATCAAACTGATCCATCACAAGGATCCATCATCACATGTTATCACTTGGCCTCTTGCCAATCATCCAGATCCATCTCAAGGATCTTCACATACCATGGGATCTCAATCCCTCAACACATAGTGTCACTGCCTCTCAAGGCTTACATCATCATCATCATGGAACATCATTCATAATGTACCTGTTATCTCATTGTTCACATATATTCATTCCTCATAGCCTTTCATTTGGCTATGCATCACCTGCATGGTTAGCACCATTCAATATTCATCACGAATAACTTAGAAACTCACATTATCAACAAGGGTGACATGACAAAGTGATGTTAATGATTATATCCTTTTCTTAATCATGCCTCATCTTAGGATCACATGTATAAGGCACATCATTAAGTAAACCCTAATGCAAGCTCATTATTGTTCTTAGCATTATAATATAATCAAGGTGATTACATTCGTGTGCATGGCTATATTAAGTTTAGATGAACAAGCTTTATCATAATGAATACTTCTAAGCATGTACAAATGTCACCATCGTTGAAACAAGAACATATACAACAAGCCTACTTTTCATGATAAATAAAACCCTCACTACAAGTACTAGGAACCCTCACTAGAAGCTATATCGGGTAGGGCTCACCCTCCCCAAAGGTGGTATCGGGCAACCTACCCTCAACTCAATCTAACTCACAACGACCCACATGCAGTGTGCAGCGCCGCGTTACCAAAGGCAACGGTTCTCAGGCGTGCAGCGCACAACTCTGGGTCAAGACGTGCACTTGGGAATACCGGAAATGACCAAGGGACAACCGTGCATCCATGTCGTGTAGGGTATATCGGCCAGCGTAACACGCGCCAAGGAGTGCATGTTATCGGGTAACAGAAAGTCAGCTGTGTGATGCGCGACGGAGCGTGCAGCTCTGTCGGTCAACACGGTGTCGAGCTCACTTACAACATGAACGGGTAGTGTGTAACCTATTCTAGTGTGCAAGGGCCTGTGTCAGGTGTCAAGGGTAGTGTGTGCATTCGCCACAACAACGCTCACCTCAAACCATATAGGGTGCTTCCCAAGAGGTATCGTCCAAGGGTTCATCACAACTAAGCATCACAGACCTATCGTCCAACTATCCAAACCATGGCCTAACGGCCATCACAGGGTATCACAGGGTAGGGCGAGGTTGTGACGCCCGTCACCAGGAGGGACCAAAGGGGATATCGTCCATACATGTATCGTGCAAGGAATCTAGGTCAAGAGGGCTGTCGGGCAACACCTCCCCAGGTTCATATCGTCCAAGGTGTTAACTCTCAAGGTCACCTACCACCTCACACATGGACACCCGAAACCCTAGTGGGTCAAGAAGAGGCTCACCTCAATCAACTAAGATAGAGGGGTCTTGCACATCTTCTATCACCAAAGGGGTCACAAGATGAAACCCTAGAAAGAGTCACCACCAAGCTCACCCTTCTAGCCCATGGTGAGAGGAGAGTGTTGCTTAAGCAACAAGAATACAAGCTCACCTCAATCGACCAAGAAAGAGGGGTGTTGCTCATGCTACTAGGGACCCAAGCTCACTCCTCTAGACCAAGGGGAGAAAGGAGTATTTCTCACCTACAAACCCTAGATCACAAGGATCGGCCAACATGGAATCTAAGCAAGAAACTAAGCTACTAACATGTAAACAAGATTATAATAAGAGATAGTGTAGTTAGGGTTAGAAGTTATGCAACCCGCCTTAAGCAAACTCCAAGCTCCTAGCTCCAAGCACCACCAAGCAAGGAAGATGGAGACTCGAAGGCTATCAGCCACCACTTTCTCCTTCAAGGGGTGTCGGCCACCAAGCTTGCTTCTTCCAAGGGAGTATCGGCCACCACTTGCTTCTTCAAGGGGATATCGTCCACCAACTAGCAAGGAAGAGGGTTGTGTCATGCACACCAAGGAGGAGAGAAACCAAAGAACCAAAGCGACCCTAAGCTAAGGAAAGGAACCGCCTATATAGAAGGAAAGGGAGGAGAAAACAAGGTTGGTCCAAGCAAGGTGTCACTTGCCTAGGGACACTTGTCCTAGTGCACGAACCACCACTCTAGCAAGCTCTATCCACATGTCCAAAGTGTGCTCCAAGTGTCCACTAAACAAGGTCAAGGCTAGGTCAAAGATCATGGGTGACACAACAACTTTCTCCTTGGGCGAAACACCTCTTGCCAAGGGCAACACACACTCTTCTTGGCTGATACACTCCCCATCTTGGCCGATACAAGGCTCAACCAAAGCAAAGCAAGGCACCTCAAGGCCCAACAAGCTCAACTAGGCCCAAAAGAACTCCAGCAACAAGCCCAAACCTTCCTCTCTACACAAGAGGAAGCAAAGAGAGATAGGAACACCTCACAAGGTGGCAAACTTGCCTACAAAACCCTAGACTTGGGTTATTTGCAAGTAGCACCTCCAACTCTTAACAAGGCACAACCAAAACCCTAATCACCACCAAAGGTGATTAGCAAGCAACAATGCACCAGGGTTAAGCAAAGCAAATAGGGTAAACCCTAAATGAAGGTCAGGGTCCTTACAGACTAACCCCCCTACAAAGGGATTTCATCCCCAAAATCCGAAGAGAAAATCGAGGGATACTTCCTCCTCATCTCTTCCTCAAGCTCCCACATGGCTTCCTCAACGCCACGGTGATGCCAAAGAACCTTTACCAGAACCAGGTCCTTCCTTTTTAGCTTCTTAACTCTTCTGTCAAGGATCGCCACAGGACCTTCCTCATAGGTCACATATTCATCAAGCTCAACCTCCATTGGTTGTATCACTGTTCCCGAATCTGGGTGACTTTTCTTCAACATACTGACATGGAACACTGGATGTAACCTGTGTAACTCTAGAGGAAACTCTATCTCATAGGCTACCTTACCAACTTGTGTTGTGACTGGGTAAGGCCCCATATACCTGGGTGCCAACTTACCCTTCTGACCAAACCTTAGCACACCATTCCATGGCGAGACTTTAGGATACACTTTGTCTCCTACTTGGAACTCCAAAGGCCATCGGCGATTGTCTGCATAAGACTTCTGTCTGTCCTGTGCCACTTTCAACTGTTGCTGTATCACCTGGATCTTTTCTGTTGTCTGCTGCACTAACTCAGGACCCAACAACTGATGCTCACCAGACTCATACCAACACAAAGGAGATCTACACTTCCTACCATACAAAGCCTCATAAGGAGCCATATCAATGCTCCGCTGATAGCTGTTGTTGTAGGCAAACTCGATCAAACTAAGATGTACATCCCAGTTGCCTAGAAACTACAAAACACACGCATGGAGAAGATCTTCCTGAATCTGAATAGTCCTCTCAGACTGTCCATCTGTCTGTGGGTGGAAGGCGGTACTGAACCTCAACTGTGTTCCCAACGCTTTGTGCAACTGTTCCCAGAAACGACTCGTGAACTGAGGACCTCTGTCAGAAACTATCATCCCTGGCACCCCTTGCAAACGTACTATCACATCCACATATACTCGAGTGAGCTTTTCTATTGTATACGTCGTCTTCACAGGTATGAAATGGGCAGACTTCATCAATCTGTCCACTATCACCCAAATGGAATCATGATTCCTAGTTGTCCTGGGTAGACCAACTACGAAATCCATGGTTATATGATCCCATTTCCACTGCGGTATCGGCAAGGGTTGCAATGTACCTGCCGGCTTCTGATGTTCTGCCTTGACTTGCTGACACACTGCACATCTAGCCACAAACTCGGCTACATCTTTCTTCATATCGGGCCACCAATACAAGTCCTTCAGACTATGATACATCTTGGTGATACCTGGATGCATAGCATACATCGAAGTGTGTGCTTCCTCAAGCACCAACCTCCTCAGGTCATCAATATCTGGAACCACCATCCTATCACGAAAGCAAACCAGTCCATCCTCGGACTCATGGAACCCATCATGCTTTTCGCTGCCGAACTCTGATCTGATCGACTGTACCACATCATCTGTCTGATGTGCATCTTTGATCTGATGTCTCAGTGTAGGCTTGACTTGTATCTGAGCCTAAAGTCTAGCTAGCAAGGAAACTTCCATCTGCACATTCATCTGTCGTAGGGAAACAAACATATCCCGCCTATGGCATATAAGAGAACTCAAATGTGCTTTCTTTGAAGAAAGAGAAGAAGACTTTCTGCTAAGTGCATCAACTACTACATTCGCCTCACCAGGATGATACTCGATAGTGCAATCGTAATTATTGATCAACTCCATCCATCGACGTTGTCGCATGTTAAACTCATGTTGTGAAAATATGTACTTCAGATTCTTATGATCTGTAAAGATCTGACACACTTCCCCATAAAGATAGTGTCTCCAAATCTTTAACGCATGAACCACTGCTGCCAGCTCCAAGTCTTGAGTCACAGAAAACAACATAGCCCTTTCCAGGCTCTGGCGGGATTAACACTGGAGCACCCCAAGGCGACGTACTTGGTCGGATGAAACCTTTGTCTAGCAACTCTTGCAACTTCTTCTTAAGCTCTGCCATCTCTACTGGAGCCATCCTGTATGGTGTCTGTGCAACTGGCTGCGTTCCTGGAACCAGATTGATCTTGAAATCAATCTCTCGGGGAGGAAGAACACCAGGAAACTCCTCAGGAAACACATCTGCAAACTCTCGGACAACTGGCACCTCCTCAAGGCTAAGACCTTTCGCCTTGGTCTCCACAATGGTATCCAGAATGTGAGCTAAGAACGCCTCGCATCCTTGTCATAGAAACTTCTCTGCCACCATAGCTGATACCAGACACGTCGGAAGAATCTTCCAATCTCCCTGGATGATCCACCTCATTCCATCATCATCAAACACAGCCTGCTTGGAACCACAGTCCAAAACAACCTTATACTTCTCTAAGGTATCCATCCCAAGGATAACATCAAAACCATGCATATCAAGTGGTATGAGATCCACTTGAATGCGGTGTCCTGAGAAAGATAAGACACAAGATGGACACTCTTCTCGAAGCAATGAGGAACCATCAATAGGGGTTTCTAACAACAAGCTATCCTCCTTACGACTAACAGGTAAACGACAGTTCTCAAGCATACTATAGGTGATAAAAGAGTGTGTAGCACCCGGGTCAACCATAACAGATATAGAGCAAGAAGAAGACATATCACAATGAAATAAGTCCATCTGACCTGTCACTACTCGTGAGTTGACTATCGCCTCTGGCTGATTCATAGCATAGAATCGATCTGTTTCTTACTGTCCACGACCTCTGCTTCCTTGAGCAGACGAACCCACCTAAGACGCTTGAGCACATCCTCATCCTCTGCTACCACTGGGCTATTTTCTGTCAGATCCTTGATGGTTCTGCCTCGGCTGCTGCATCACTTCATTATCTCTATTCGGGCAATTAAGCCTAAAATGCCCAACTTGTCCACAAAGATGGCATGACCTATCCTCAAACCGTGGCCTAGCTGGCCCTGTCACAGCCACAAAAGTTGTACTATGTGCCTTAGACGGCGAAGAAACATAACCTCTTCCCCTACTCGGAGACCACTGAGACGGTACACTAGAACTTCTCATTGCTGACGGTGCCACAAACCTTGGCTTCTTGAAGCCACCAAACCGCTATCCCTAGAACTGGGCAGGTCTTTTCTTAGCCATAGACTCTCTCTTCTCCCTTACTGATCGCTTGATCCTTCAGATGGATTCCACAAACGTAGAAAACCTCTCTCTATTCTCCAACATAGAGACCGGTGTTGTCAGCTCAGAACTTAAACCTTTCTCAAAACATCTGATCCGCTCCTCATCTGTTGCCGCCATATGAGGACAAAACCTCAACAGATCCATAAACTTGGCTTCATACTCGGTGATGTTCATCGTTCCTCGTCGCAGGCTCTCAAACCGACTGATCTTCTCATCCAGATACGTCTTCGGGAAGTATCTGCTGACGAACTCACACCGGAAAACTTCCCAACCGATCACCTCGCCAGGCCTCTTCTCTT
Source organism: Alisma plantago-aquatica (assembly GCA_963693085.1). Lineage (NCBI taxonomy): Eukaryota > Viridiplantae > Streptophyta > Magnoliopsida > Alismatales > Alismataceae > Alisma > Alisma plantago-aquatica. The sequence continues at coordinate 305,127,487 of OY856409.1, forward strand.
CCTCGATGGTCCACCAGTGACCAACACTACCTTTCAGAAGGTAGACAGCATGCTTTACTTTGTCTGCTTCGGGGATGTCGAGGATCCAGAAAGCCTTCTCAAGACTTGTCAGCCACAGATCTGCATCCGCTAGATCAGCCGTTCCAGCATAGTCTGAAGCTCTAACTCGGCGAAGCCGCTCGAAGGTCTTCCTAATACCCGATGCTTCTCCATGGGGAGCCTGTGCTCTCGGAGGAGGCACTGGCAATCGCTCAACCATGAGATTTATCATATCCATCATCTGCCCTAAAAGCTGTTGGTAGGCAGGGTGTTCAAGAATGGCTGGGTTAGGTTGGGAGACCTTAGGTACCCGATCTCCATGTGCCTGCTCAAAAGCTCCATCGACTGATGCAACATCACTGTGCTCATCAGCATGTTCTTCATGGTTTTCAGACATCTTGGTTTTTCTTCCGCTGAGGTAGAAGATAATTATGAGAAATCTGGAAAATGCACAAGAACAAACGCAACCTAGTCCTAAATCCCTGTAGACTCAGCGAACCTAAAGCTCTGATACCAAAACTTGTGGCAACACATCCCACTATCACACATACAACAAGGTGTTACGTGAAAATGTGCGGAAATCAGCATAACCACAGATTACCGAAAACACGGGTTAATTAAAACCGATTGCGGAAAGTGGATAAACTGAGAAACTATTACATTCCAGTCCACATCCTGTAAGAAAACAAGTTATATAAACATACACAAGCCTTAAAACCTGTCCCGAACTTAGAGTAACAGTTGTCTAATCACAACATGAGTCCATCACCTGTTTATATGTACATAAAGACCCACATCCGGCCAACAACAGGATATACAAAACATCTATAGCTGTGCATCGTGAAACAACGTCAAAACACCGCCAAGGACCTGAGAGTACAGGGATGACTCTAGACTCTACTACAAAACATCCAAAACAGCAGCATATCCACCGCTTGCCTTCTACTACTCTTCTTGCTGCTCGGCCGCAACCCCGTGACCGCCACCACATCTAGCTCGACCACCTAAAAAGGGTGTAAACCAGTGAAGTGAGACGATTGAACAATGTCCCAGCAAGAAACATAACTCCCCGCCGAAACTACATAGCCTCATATATATATATATATAGCAGTTAACTGATAAAGAGTATGATGAGAGCAGTAAATAGAGTAAGGCTATTCACACTTAGCAAGCTTACCAGATGTACTCAAGGCCTACAACCAACCTTTTGATGGATCATGGTTAATAAGATAAGATATAGTACCACATAACATGATGAGCATATAAGTAGTTGTAGGATATAACAAGATTAACTATGCAAGCAAGACCTCAATCAATGTTTCGTGTTTAGCTTAAGCAGTAAATACTATTCAGATGGATTACGTATTATTATGCCCTGAGGAAGTGAACCGTACCGTTCAAATCGAACCGACAACTACGAAACCCAGAGCTGGTGCCATACAAGGTCAATGGAAGAGCCAGGCTCAACGACCTCCCACCCCGTGGTCAGTGCACGAGTACAACACAAGCAGGACCGCAGTCTCATGCTGAAGTGGTCTTAACCACAGGGTCAGGCTACCCTCTTCCTAGCCCGCCTCGGTACAGGTCTTATCGCTATTGAAACTGAGCCACGGGCCTGTTCACCGTGCTCTGAGCCATGAACACATTCATGCTCCTCATATCACATATCTTGAGCCATGGGCCTGTTCACCATGCTCTTATCACAATTGGGCTACGAGACTGAATCTGCACCCTGGAGTCTACAACTGAAGTTGCACTCTTACCTCCTCACTTTAGGCTAGGAGAAACCTCACATATTCAAAAATATGCACTCTGGGTTAACCCGTAAGAGAACCTGTTTCACCATAACCAAATTTCTGACGATGATGGATCTATGGCCAGGGCAACTACATGATATATTTCACTATGATTATTTAGTATATTTTATATGGATTGCAAGATTCAACCAAGTTGTATAACATACAATTATAACAGAAGTAAACAATATAAAACTCAACAGTTTGCTTTTACTACAATTCACATCAAACTGATCCATCACAAGGATCCATCATCACAAGTTATCACTTGGCCTTTTGCCAATCATCCAGATCCATCTCAAGGATCTTCACATACCATGGGATCTCAATCCCTCAACACATAGTGTCACTGCCTCTCAAGGCTTACATCATCAGCATCATGGAACATCATTCATAATGTACATGTTATCTCATTGTTCACATATATTCATTCCTCATAGCCTTTCATTTGGCTATGCATCACCTGCATGGTTATCACCATTCAATATTCATCATGAATAACTTAGAAACTCACATTATCAACAAGGGTGACATGACAAAGTGATATTAATGATTATATCCTTTTCTTAATCATGCCTCATCTTAGGATCACATGTATAAGGCACATCATTAAGTAAACCCTAATGCAAGCTCATTATTGTTCTTAGAATTATAAGATAATCAAGGTGATTACATATGTGTGCATGGCTATATTAAGTTTAGATGAACAAGCTTTATCATAATGAATACTACTAAGCATGTACAAATGTCACCATCATTGAAACAAGAACATATAAAACAAGCCTGCTTTTCATGATACATAAAACCCTCACTACAAGTACTAGGAACCCTCACTAGAAGCTATATCGGGCAGGGCTCACCGTCCCCAAAGGTGGTATCGGGCAACCTACCCTCAACTCAATCTAACTCACAACGACCTGCGTGCAGTGTGCAGCACCGCGTTACCAAAGGCAACGGTTCTCAGGCGTGCAGCGTGCAACTCTGGGTCAAGACGTGCACTTGGGAATACCGGTAACGGCCAAGGGACAACCGTGCATCCGTTCCATGCAGGGTATATCGTCCAGTGTAACGCGCGCCAAGGCGTGCACGTTATCGGGTAACAGAAAGTCAGCTATGTGACGTGCGATGGGGCGTGCAGCTCTACCGGGCGACACGGTGTCGAGCTCACTTACAACATACACGGGTAGCGTGTAACCTATTCTAGCGTGCAAGGGCCTGTGTCGGGCTTCAAGGGTAGTGTGCGCACCCACCACAACAACGCTCACCTCAAACCATACAGGGTGCTTCCCAAGAGGTATCGTCCAAGGGTTCATCACAACTAAGCATCACTGACCTATCGTCCAACTATCCAAACCATGGCCTAACGGTCGTCACAGGGTAGGGCGAGGTTGTGATGCCCGTCACCAGGAGGGACCAATGGGGATATCGGCCATACATGTACCGTGTAAGGAATCTAGGTCAAGAGGTATGTCGGGAAGCACCTCCCCAGGTTCATATCGTCCAAGGTGTTAACTCTCAAGGTCACCTACCACCTCACACATGGACACCCGAAACCCTAGTGGGTCAAGAAGAGGCTCACCTCAATCAACTAAGAAGGAGGGGTCTTGCACATCTTCTATCACCAAACGGGTCACAAGGAGAAACCCTAGAAAGAGTCACCACCAAGCTCACCCTTCTATACCATGGTGAGAGGAGAGTGTTGCTTAAGCAACTAGAACACAAGCTCACCTCAATCGACCAAGAAAGAGGGGTGTTGCTCATGCTACTAGGAACCCAAGCTCACTCATCTAGACCAAGGGGAGAAAGGAGTATTGCTCACCTACAAACCCTAGATCACAAGGATCGGCCAACATGGAAGCTACGAAAGAAACTAAGCTACTAACATGTAAACAAGATTATAACAAGAGATAGTGTAGTTAGGGTTAGAAGTTATGCAACCCGCCTTAAGAAAACTCCAAGCTCCTAGCTCCAAGCACCACCAAGCAAGGAAGATGGAGACTCCAAGGCTATCGGCCACCACTTGCTCCTTCAAGGGGTGTCGGCCACCAAGCTTGCTTTTTCCAAGGGAGTATTGACTACCACTTGCTTCTTCAAGGGAATATTGGCCACCAACTAGCAAGGAAGAGGGTTGTGTCATGCACACCAAGGAGGAGAGAAACCAAAGAACCAAAGGGACCCTAAGCTAAGGAAAGGAACCGCCTATATAGAAGGAAAGGGAGGAGAAAAAAGGTTGGTCCAAGCAAGGTGTCACTTGCCTAGGGACACTTGTCCTAGTACATGAGCCACCACTCTAGCAAGCTCTATACACATGTCCAAAGTGTGCTCCAAGTGTCCACTAAATAAGGCCAAGGCTAGGTCAAAGATCATGGGCGACACTACAACTTTCTCCTTGGGCGACACACCTCTTGCCAAGGGCGACACACACTCTTCTTGGCTGATACACTCCCCATCTTGGCCGATACAAGGCTCAACCAAAGCAAAGCAAGGCACTTCAAGGCCCAAAAAGCTCAACTAGGCCCAAAAGAACTCCAGCAACAAGCCCAAACCTTCCTCTCTACATAAGAAGAAGCAAAGAGAGAGAGGAACACCTCACAAGGTGGCAAACTTGCCTACAAAACCCTAGACTTGGGTTATTTGAAAGTAGCACCTCCAACTCTCAACAAGGCACAACCAAAACCCTAATCACCACCAAAGGTGATTAGCAAGCAACAAAGCACCAGGGTTAAGCAAAGCAAACAGGGTAAACCCTAAACGAAGGTCAGGGTCCTTACAGGATTTCTATATATAGTACGGAGGTTTTACCGTGTCGGGCTACTGCATTTACTCTTCCAACTACCCGTATCGTGTAGTAATTCCTCCTTTTGCCCGTGTGTCATTCAGCTAACTTCTGCTCTCATGTCACGCAGAAAGCTTAAGAAAACAAAAGGTATAGCCCGACAGCCGCTCGCTCGACACGAGCTTCATGTCATGCACAGCGTATCGGGCTGACGAATTTAGTTGATTTTTCTCGTATCGCCCGACACATGTGTCACACGACACTCCTTTAACGTGCGCCTGCCTGATACGCCATATCATGTGATAATCATATCGTCCATCCTTGTGCCACCTCGCTAGTTCTTGTTGTCGGGTGACACGTTTTTCCTTTGAGAAAACCCTATCGGGCACTTTGTTTCACGCGACTGTATCGCCCGACACAGCATATCGACCAACGAGCATGAGCTTGAAGCTTTCGTGCCGCCCTACACTGGTGTAGCGGGCAAGCTTCATTTTGTTCAGTTTGGAAGCTCGATACAGTGGTGTCGGGTAGCCTTTTGTATCGGGCCGAATTGTTATCGTGAATCAGTTTTCTCTTAAACACCAATATCGAATTTTAGTTTTACCTACCTAATATCGGAACATTTAATTGATCAATGAACTTATTTAATGATGACATATATGGACCGTACAAAGCAAATCATCGTTCGAGTTGACGAACACAGTAGAAGGATCGATACTAAGGCCGCAACTGAAGCAACAACAGTCGGGCAGAAACACCTGAATCCCAAGGCAGCTGGGCCATCAACCGCTGAGAAGAGGGTAAGCACAGAAGAAGTGGAGGCTCCAATAACAGCTCCAACGACAGTGACAGAACCCCTGGATCACACACCAGGAAGGTTCGTGCCTAGAGATAGTGAGCATGGACGTCGATACTGAGAGTTGGCAACAAAAATATACAGGCTGAGCAGATTCTGCCACCAGTCTTCCTTCATTCAATTGGGTATTTTCAAAAGACTGGAGAATGTCCTCGTCGCAGCAGGACTGAGGAAGATCTCCCTCAGTTGCTCCACCTCTTACACTGAACTCACCAAGGAGTTCATGTCCTCTCTCCTCCAGGTGAAGAATACACCTGAGGACATTGAAGAATATGGCAGAGCAGACAGACTGCAAGGGCGGCTGTACAACTCGGAGCACGTCATCTCTGAAAAGCTGCTCAACGAGATCTTCTCTTCCAGCAAGGAAGAGAAGAAACTGCTGAATAACAGTGAAAGGATCACTGAAGGAGATGGGTTCAACCCCGTGGAGCTCTGGAAGAGGCTAACCGGCTAGTCATCATACAAGCCAGGAAGCAAGGTGGCGGCATTGCACTCCTGTTTCTGGAGGATAGTGCACAAGTTGGTAGCATGCTTGCTTTTCAGCAAAAATGAGTCCAACAACGTCTACACCGAAGAACTCCACCTAATGTGGCACATGATGGAGGGTAAGGTGATCAATCTGTGGCATTTTTTGTTGAACAGGTTGCACCCGATAAAGGATGCCACCAAGGAATACTGCATTGGTGGCATTGTCAATCTGATCGCGGTTGGGTTAGGATACCCGAGGGAACCGCACAGTCTTTCGAGGACTAGGGGCGATGAGTTGATCGACCTCAAGTACCTCATAAGGGTCGGAATCATAAAGAAGGAGGGGAGAAGCTATTTCTACAAGTTCACAAGGACAAACACCCTCCTTCCACTCCCTCACTGCACCACCTACGATGTAGAGAAGCTGGTCTTCACCGCAGTAGAAATCAAAGCTGTGGCGGTAGAAGCAGCTTACAACGCCACCACCGGTATTCAAGAAAGGGCGGCTGCGAGAGAAGAATCAATCCCTCTCGACCCAAGGCGGCACAAAGTTTCAACGACCTTTGTCGAGCCAGCCGCCACTCCAAAGCCACCGACGACAACAGTTGATGGAGCTGTCCCAGCCACGATCATGACAATACCTGTCGTGGCTGAAGAAAGACCGGAAATCGTCGAGATTGTCGAGATAATCAGAACAGAAACAACAGTACAAGTCCCGGAGGGAGCTGTCGCGGAAGGGACATCCATGGTTCCCGAATCTCCTGTGGTGCCTTTAGAGGTAGAAGAAGAAGCACAGTCGGACGCCAGTAATGAGGTATTCACTGAGATCCTTGAGATGGAGATCGAAGCTGCACAGCTAACGCCGACACCGCCGTCGGTGTCCCCTATAACATCTACTGAAGAGATCACTGACAACGTAGAGGTGGAGCAGCATCCACCCACACCGCGACCTTCTCCACCACGACAAGAAGGCGATGCAATGATAGCCGCAAGGGTGCCGACACCTCACCCAACAAAATCCACCTCACGCACGATCGAGATAGGGTCTACCTCGTCAGGTAGACCCTCACGTGAGAGAAGTATCGTTAGGATGAGAGGGAGATCTACAGGAGCCCCTCCGTCGCTCGGGAAAATGTTGGGGCACGAACTCGACCACTTGCTGGAGGTAACAAAAAGCCACTCGGCTACATTTACTTCTCTAACCCGCCAGTTTTCATTTTTCCGGCAGAGGCTGAATAGCCAGGAATGAGAACTGCTGACTCTAGAGGAACTCAACGCCACGCTTCAGCAGGCCCTCCAGTGCCTTGACGTGATCGAGGAGAGGCTGAAAAGGGGAGATGACCATCTGTGCCCAAGGCAGTCGAGAAGGTCTTCGTCGTCCCCAGGCTCAGGCTCTGCACCCTCATCATCTGCACCCTCTACTTCTGGTGCGTCGTCCACTTCGAGCGGGCCTTCTACAACGCCCGAAAATGAGATGACACATACGTCTGCCGAAGGATCTCTAGCAGGAGAGGAGAGCTCCCGAGGCATAGATGACTTCACTCCCTCCGCCTCCCTAATTGAAGCTGAAGACAACAACGAATCTGTCAGTGTCAGGGAGGATTCTTCTGATGAATCGGAGGGAGAAGGGGGGTACATCTGTGTTGCCAACCAAAGATACCCCCCATAGGAAGAAGCTCGATGGCAGATGAATTCTCTGCGCCGTCAGAGATACCTTCTTTTGAGATGGCGGACTTTGACAGAAGGTCCATCGGATACCTGAAGATCAGGGAGCAAAAGTTGCTGAATAAGGTCCTGAGGTCGCAGGCTAACGAAGAAGAAGTCATCTGGAGCGACGGCTATTTCTTAGTGCAATAGGGAGTGCTAAGAAGCATATTCCGCTCCCCAGTCGTCGTTGGAAAAAGTTGTTTAGGGTCCTACAAGGCGCCGTGATAGAGAACACAGGCGCTAGGATAGGCCGACAGACGATCTACAATGCCACCCCGGCCTTAGCGAGAAGACTGATGAGGGGTTTGTATGACTCTACACAGGTGGTCAGTATGCTGGAGCACATTGAAGAGCACAACCCAAACCTGGTGTTGGCCCCCTACAAACATCGAAATAATTGGTTCCTATGCGTTGCTGACCTCCGTAGTCATGATGTTCAACTACTCAACTGTTGCAACAAAGAGGTCCTGTGCATAGGCAACACTTTCGTACACCCCAAAGACAAACATCTGAGGCTACTCCTACTTTGTCTCTACCGTGTTATCAAGAATGGAAACCAACACCACAACGGTGTCTGGAATTTCTTCACACTAAGGGACTTCCCTATCCAAGAAGAAGAGGGAAGTGGAAACATCGCCTTTATAGTCCTGCGAGCTATGGAGATGATACATGTTTTCAGATTTTTAAGACAACTCCAGAGCCAAAACTTCTACCAGCTTCGAAGCATATATACATTGTTGCTGATCAAGGACAAATGTTATTTCCTAGACGCGGGCATACCAGAGAGGCTGCTGGACAGTGACCTAGAAGGAGAATCTTAGCAACCCAGCAGCACTCCAGAAAAAGAAGCTGAGATGGAAACAGACACCTACGGGGTAGGCAAGCAGTTTGAGATCCTGCGGGAAGTGCACAGATTCAAAGACCCTGCTTCGCCTGAAACATCAGAAGGATTGATCAACAATTTTGATTGCTTCTCGTGCTCTACACTCACGCAGGAGCAAGTTAATGAAATTCTTCTGATGTTAGCTGATTCTACCCCGACGGATGTCATCTACGAGGTAGGCAGTGTCATAGTCCCGGTTGATGACTTAAGGGACATGGTAAAAGATGGAGGATGCTTGGCGATATCTGTGGTGGCCGCCTACATCCAGACGATACAAGCAAAGTTTGAACATGCATACATTGCTCATCCAATGATGTTCAACGACGTCTGCCTCGCCGATGAAATAGGAGCCAAGTAATCATTTCTTGTAGAGTTGGAGCACAGGGTTCCACACACAATCTTCCTGCCCATCCTGCATTACAACCACTGGACGTTCCTGACAATGTACACTCGCCAACGAGCAGGAATATTCTACAACAGCTCGGACAACAACAAAGATCATCCAGTGCAGTGTACATCGACGACGTTGATCCCTCGAGCGCTTAGTACGAAAATACTATGACGAGAGGGCAGTGCTGATGCAACCATTCCTGGAGACGACATCAAGCAAATGGCACGAGCTCTAGTTCTACCACCGCAGTCCACAACAAATTCCTCTATTCAACGACTATGGCATCTTCGTCCTGGAATGGATATCAAATGAAGTGACACCTAACCAACTCCACCACATCGACTACCACAGCAAACAAGGAGAATATGTGTGGGAGCTTTTATCTAGCGTAGGCGCGCTCACCATCTAACCCTCACTAGGTTAACATTACCCTACCTTATCTACTTCACAACTCTGGGACATAGTGTGGAGTAAGTTTGGGGGGGTACCATGTACCAGTGAGGGAGGTACAAAAATTCAAAAAATTTCTTCAAACTCCATACCATTTGTTCTTCTTGTTCTTTTTCTTCAACATGTGTACATATACATATACATGCTCATATAAAGATTTTGCCAAAAAAATTTCTTATTTTGTCTCCATACCTATGTACAAAGACACTATAAATTTAAAAACCTGATACGACTTCTTGCTAGTTTATTTTCTATGTGCCTAAGGATTTGCAAGTTTTGTTATGCCTTTCTAATAATGCAGCCACAAACAACAAATGACTACGACTTTCCATGCCAAAAATTTTGAAAAAACATAATCTCGCAACAGCTAAGAGACATGTATGCAAAAGGAAAAAGCTGCCCAAATAGCAAAAATTTCTCTTGTTTTCCCTTACCCAATGTAAATCCCAAAAAGAGAGAACAACCTTATGAGAGTGAATAAAAGCATGAGAGTTGTGCCAAATGAAAAGAAAAATATATATATATACACACTTGTTTTTCAAAAGTACCCATCTTTAGGCATGGTAGATCCGGGGCAGTGGTAGGTAGGATGAAAAATCACTACTCTAAAGCCAACTGGCTTGGACTGTAGGGACCACTCGCCTGCTAACGGACCCGTACCTGGATGGACTGATGGGAAATAAGAAAAAAAACCCAAAAAGCCTTAAGCCTACCTAAACACACAACTTTCTGCCCTCAAAAGCTGTTTGGTGTGAAAGCTAACTTTGAAATCATGCACCCAAGTCTCGCCGAAGCTGTGGAGAAAATTTTTGCTGAAATAATAAGGCAGGAAATGCAAAGTCTGTTGTTCGTGGTTGGACGGTATTCTCAGTAAGACATCTTAATGCTCACTCAAACCCATGGTCTGGAAACTATACCGGTCAAGAAGAAGCATCACAAAACAAAGTTTAAAGATTAATTGAGGACAATCAAAATGCTAAGTTTGGGGGAGTTGATAACACCAAATTTTGTGATGTTTATGGCACTTATTTCATTATCAAATCTGCCCTTTTAACTGTTTTTCTCTCCTTTTTGTCATGTTTTTGAATAAACAGGCCACACTACTCTTTTAACTCAATATTATCATCTTTTGTAGAATTTTCCCTATTTTTCAACTCATTTATCAGCAAAAAGGCCCGTCCCGGCCCACAAACGTGTTCCACCTGCATCGGCCTACTTACCAACCAGCCGGCCGATACGCTCGCTGCCCGACACAGGGCAGCACTGTGGCGACTGACTCGTGAAAACTAGGTCAACGAATGCGGAAGCAAATTATTAGCAGCGGAATTACTGAAAATCACTAAAAATTAAACTTTTTGCAAGAAGATCCACAAACTGTGAAACTTTGACATAAAGAACCAAAGTAAGTTATTTACAAACTGATTCATCATTACATCTCTGTATCATTTCATCTCGAGAGTCATAACATTGTCAGCCCTATTAAACTATACATGAGCAGGATACAAAAATCTCGAGGCTTCAAGCCAAAATCTCAGATCAACATCAAACACTTTACTGACTCCTAGGACCTGAGAGTACAGAGACGACTCATAGGACTTTCTATATACAACTTGACACCTCATATCCCCACCTGGGATTTACTATTGTCCCTGCTACTGCTGTTGCTGCTCTTCCTCTGTAATAGGTTCCTTGCCTTTTCGTCGGCGGTTACCTAAAAATTTAATCCCACGGGGGTGAGACAATTATAAAAATTGTCCCAGCGAGAGATATAACTCTTCTCCAGAAACATTGTTATTGCAAATAATAGAATAACACTGAGCAGTAGAAATATAAACATTTATCAGCAGGTAATTCATTAGATAAACTAAATAGAGCAGCATTCTCTATGCAATCATTTCAGTTGTAACTTGAATAAGTAGCAAGTTATCCATTTAGGAAGAAATATAAAGATAATGTAAATCATTTATCCAACTAGAACATGTTAATCAATGTATTCTCAACCATTGATTCTCGTAGTTCAACCCTAAGCAAATATGCTACACGGCTGATTACATATTACAAACATACTTATGCCCTGAGGAGATGAGATATACCGCTCATACTCCAACCGACCACTGCGAAGTCGAAATCGGTACCATACATAGGTCATCAGAAGAGCCGGATTTCTATGACCTCATCCTCCTCAGTCAGTGTGAGGAACAACATGCAGGACATCTCGTGTCTCTGCTATAATAGCTTTCCAGGGTATTCTGGCAACTTCACTATTCGAGTTACAGTGGCATTCTGTACTCTTTTCGCCATCGAGGGATTTCTTGTTTATCTCTCATCGAGGCGGCATTAACAACATCATCGGGAGATTAGTGATACATTGTCCCGGCATATACATATAATGAAGAATTGAGAGATTTAGTGTTTATCTCACATCAATTCCTTCATTAGGGCGTAAGGATATTCACGCCCATAACCCCCACATACTCAAAAGTATGCTCTCCAGGAGTTCCCTTAGGAAAACCTGTTTCACCATCACCTAACTACTGACGATGATGGATCTATGGTCAGGGCTCTACATGATATCATTTCACTTGATTATTTAAGTACATTACAACATTCTTTTAGCATTAGGCATGTTGTCAATCATATAACATTATAACATTTGCTATAAAGAATGAGTACTATTTCTATCAAGTTCATTTCACAGCTTTGCTAACATTGGGATCTCAATCCCTTATCATCTCATCATCATGATTCAAGAATATGGGTGTTCAAACCCTTAAATCATCAAGACACATGTTACCACTTTAGCAGGTAACTTAATGCCATCAAGTCATATAACAGTGTAAACATGATAAATGTAATGCAGGTATTTCACATGGCTCTTAAAGCCTATCAAACTCTTTTGTTACCTTTCACTAGGCAACATGGCATATCATTGCTTATAGAACTTATAAAGTGTTTTCAATACACAAGGCATCATAGCTCATACCTGACTATGTTCAATACCTCATGAAACCTGCATGATTAGTACAGATGATAACAACACATCAATTTCATATCAAGAGTAATGTACCACGGCCGTGCTGCCAAAAACGGTCGTGCAAAGGGGAATCACCATGGCCGTGCTACCTTGCACGGTCGTACAAGAGGTATCCACCACGGCCGTGCTGCCTAGCACGGTCGTGCTACAGCAGATCCCAATTATTTTACATTTGTGAATTTAATACTCCAAACCAATTAGGGTTATTGTTATCCCTAAGTGGAGATGATTAATAAGTACCTTTAATTTTTAAGCTTGCCATGTCATCATTATGAATTAGGTTTATATCATCATCATATAATAGAACTTCATCTATCAATGCCCTCAATTAGGGTTATGATTCATTAACCTTCATAACTAGGGTTTCATGATCTCACTATTAAAAATCATGCCCTTACTAGGCATTCATACATGAAGAATATCTTATCCCTCATCTTCTATAAGATGAAGTTACTTCAACCTTGATTAATCTAAGTCAACTCAATCTTGAAAGAAGAATTGACATCATAGGATATGTTATTATATCAAGATCATTAAGAACTCAATCTCCCTTGGATTACATCATGTGATTGATTACATAAACCACTGACCTTCATCCAATTTGAGAGTTCATACTCTTTGGTTGATTACCTTCCAAGTGATCTTGGAATAGGTGAAACCATTTAGTAGAATAGCAATTGAAACCACTTAACAAAATTGAACTTCTGAAACTGTTTAAGCCTCAACTGATTTGGGATCGTTTGGTCCCAAACGGTCTTGAGACCATTTGGTCCCAAACGATCTTGAGACCGTTTGGACTCAAACGGTCCTGAGACCGTTTGGTCCAAACCACCTCAAAACCGAAAGGACCAAATATGGTTTCCATCAATCACATTGAATTAGGGTTTTCAATGTTGAACCCTTCAATCGATCTTGCACATGTTAGACACTAATCAATTGAGTTAATTAGATCAACCCTCAACTGATTTGATACTCAATTGACCCTCAATTGATCCTCAATTAGGGTTGGAATCAATTGAATTAGGGTTTAGAATCAATGAACCTTCAATATTCATCAATGTGTGACTAGTTACTTCATAACTATTGAACCACCATTCAAATGGGGTATGACCTGACCCCAAACGGTCTTGAGGTAGTTTGGATGACCTCCAAACGGTCTTGAGACCGTTTTCCCATCATATCACTCAAAACCAAGCAATCCAATTAGGGTTTGGTTCATTGAAGTGCTCACCAAATCAGCAATTTATTGCAGATCAACTTGATATCTTTAGACCTTCAACCACTGAACTATACCCAACCCTAGACCTCCAAACGGTCTTGGGTGACCACCAAACGGTCTTGAGACCGTTTGGATGAGCTCAAAACGGTCTTGAGACCGTTTGGCCCATCCAACCTTTGGACTTTAGTGAAAAATCATCATGGATTGGTCTATCAAGTTGATCAACAAATCAGCACTACCTTGCAATATGATTAGTACCTTTGGACCTTCAATTGGTCAACTATACTTGAACCCAGACCTCCAAACGGTCTTGGGGTGATCCCCAAACGGTCTTGAGACCGTTTGGGTGATCCCCAAACGGTCTTGAGACCGTTTGGGCTAATCAACCCAAAATCTCAACTTAACGCATTGAAATTTCAGCACTGTTTTCAATTAGGGTTTGCCTAATTGATTAGGCTTCAACTCACGATTCCTTGAAAGTTAACCCATAAAATTTTGTGAGTCATTAGCCAACATAATAGGGATCAATAATCCCAAACGGTCAACGCTTGGTCAACGCACTCAAACGGTCTTGAAACCGTTTTCCCAAAAAGTTCAATTAATCAGATTGAAAATCAGCACTTAATTCAGTTCGATTTGCCTAATTGATTGGCCTTCAACATATGATTCCTTTGGAGTTAACCCCTAAAATTTGGAGGGTCATTATCCTACATAATTAGGAACGAGATTCCCAAATGGTCCACGCCTTGTCAACTCTTTCATACGGTTTTGAAACCGTTTTCCACCAAACGGTTTGCAAACCGTTTGGTCACCAAACGGTTTTGGTGAAACCGTTTGGTCCCAACCAATGAGATCATTTGCTCCCAAGATATTTGGTGAGGTGCTTGCTTATGATGATGTCATCATCATCTTCCTTCGTGAACCCAAGAACAGCAACCGTTCTTGATGGAATTTGCAGCAAAGAAGCAAAAGGTTATCAAATTGAAGAAATCAATTAACAAAGCATAGAAGATTGATGCAATACCAATGTTTGAGGGTTTAAGTTATAAAACCCGCCTCAAATTTGATCTCCAAGCTCCAAGCTCCGTGGCTTTAATGGTGGATGGAGCTCCAGCAACTATCCAAGGTTCGTTGTTGAGCTTTTGGATGAAATGGATGGCTAGAAATGGAAATCGAGTGAAGAAAACCTAGAATCAATCATTGATTTAGGGTTTTCACCATGAATCCAAGGTAGAAGATGATGAAACCTTACCTACAGGTGGTGTTCGTCCTTCTCCTACTCCTGAGCTTCCCCTTGGTCGTACAAATCAAAAGGAATAAGGAAAAGACTAAGGGAAACGTTCCTTATGTGTTATTGAAATAAGGTATATATAAAGAATATGTATATGGGTCTTTAATGAAAGAGAAAATGAAATCATTTTCCTTAAATAAATTCCATACTAATTTCCCCCTAATCCTCCTCCATTACTTGATCACGAAACCACCTTCAAACTTTCGTAAAAGCTCTTCATTATCCAAGAATTAATGGAAAAGAAATTAAGCACCTTAATCCATTATAATAATAATATATATTTTTGAGTGGAAATTCTTTTCCTTATAATAAGGTGAGTGGAATTTCACCTCCTTAGGATATTTTTGATCCTTGAAAGCTCAAGGACGTCCACACACACATCTGAATTCCACCATTCAAGTTTTGATTGAAAGCCCTTCAATTATTTTTATTTATTTTTACATTAATTGCATTAGGGTTTCAATTATGCTTATATCTTGATTATTTTAATGTCAAGATTCTCTCTCCTCCAAGATAATTCAAATGAGGTGTCCATCTCATTTTCTTTGCTCTACTTGATGCCAAAGATTATTAGGGACCTTATTGAAGTGGTAATTTGCATATTGAACCCTAGGTTTTGGGTAAATTGCACTTTATACCAAAACTAGGTTTTAATGTACAAACTTTGCTTTATCAGCACTTTCTTGGTATTCAGGCTATCACAAGCCATACCTCTGCATCATATTCATTCTTATGATGCATCAACACATGAGGAACTTATTATCATACACAATTTGCAATATAACCCCTCAACTTGGGTAATTTGCACTTTAGTCCAAAATTAACAAAACAATGTTTCAACATTATTCAAAAAGGACTGAAATTGAAATATAAGTTCCTCAAGAGCCTTAATTACATTTCAAAAGTTAACCACAAGCATCAAATCACATATTTAAGCAAAACACCTAGGGTTAGTTCATAACCCAGGTCAGGGATGTTACAAGCACGATACACTGCCGCACGACACGAGGGTGCCGCGTAAGAGGAAGTGGACGAGCGATACGCCATTTACCCGACAGGGAGCCAAACTCACCACGACTGCCGAAGTGTGTCGCGCGATACAGGCCACCCACCGGCAGGCGCCACTCGTCACGTTGACCGAAACACTCCCAGCGTGACATCCTTGTGACGGGCGACGAGCATATCGGGCACCCCTGAATCCGTGATAATAAGAACTGATGAAGAACATGTGGCATCTGAAGCACCATAACTTCCCCCAACCGCTGCCTATAAATAGCAGCTACAGGACTCCGATGGCACGGGTCGGAATTTCTCGAAAACCAACTTGGGAAAGCATCTAGAGCTAGCGTGTCGTGCCTCAGGGTGAACCGGGCGATACTAGGTGACCACTTCTCCATCCCGAGAGGGAGGGAATGGTTCACTTAGGGTCGGCCCCGGGCACCGCTGTAGGCCGATATCGGCCAACAAGGACGCCCGATAGGAGTATTCGATACTGGAAGCAACACTCTGGCCCGACACGATACCAAGCCCGATACGTATCACCAGTCACGGCGTGTCGCCCGAGAGGGTGCCGCCCGACATGATCGTATCGGGCATGGGTGCCCCGCACGATACATCCGCCCGTCATGAGCGTACCGCCCAACATGGGTGTATCGGGAAAGGCTCCCGCCCGATATCGGGCTGGAGGGTCTGCTACCGCCTGTCTCTCTTCTAAATCAAGAAGTCACATTTATCTTTATTTATTTCAGTCATTTACTCTCTTTACTTATGCAATGTAATCAGACCCTTTTATGATTATGGAATCAGAAGAGTTTTAATTATCTACTGCTTTATGTTTGGTCCCTTTTGTTGGTTGATTGCTATGCTTAACATCTAAACTCTAGCTTGTATGCTTGGATCGCGTTTCGATTAGCTACCGAATCGTGTTTCCCGTTGCAGCAACCTCGAGAGAGGTGTTGTGGCTCTAGTGTTTGGTCCGATACGGGAGTACGAGAGTGCCCTGGATCGGAGTTGCTTTAGTAACATTTCCACTCTAACTTAAGAACAACAACCTCGAGAGGGGTGTTGATGCTTAGTTAGAGGTACCCGCTTCGAGAGGAGGGGTACAAGATGTTTCTACTGCCGCTTATTTTACTGAAGCTTTCTCCTTCATTCCCCACTAAAGCAATAGTTTTATCTCTCTATTTTCGCTGCACGAAAACCCTAAAACCTTAATTTTTCTCGTAGCTCCATTTGGAGATAGTTTTCTTTTGTTTTATCGATCCTAGCCTATTGTTCCCTTGGGGAACCTTATCATCTCTTTACCCATACCGGAGTGTAACATGTGGATTTCGCGTTCTCAATACTACCACCTTTGTCCCTGTGTTTGACCCCGTATATCTACTTCGACCCCGTAAACAAAGTTGTGGGGGCTTAGAAGGTTTTGGGTTATAAATTTAAAAGTCTGACTACTTCAAATCCGCTTCATTTTTTGGACGCGCGATTTAGGCCGGTCAAAAATATGCATCAAGATGCATTCAGTAAATCTTGAGTGACAAGGTAACCAAAGGTTGTAGCCATACCACGAGGGTACACTCAGTAACAGTCACACCATGAGGGTGCAGCCAGTCAGTCACACACGAGGGTGTATTCAGTCAGCCACACCATGAGGGTGCAGTCAGTCAGTAATCAGTCAACCAATGGATTTTGTCACCTAGATATTTCAGTCAACCCGAGGCGGGTAAAGCTCCCAAATTTCATTACCCGAGATTGGGCACAGTTAACACCAAGTGGCATATTAGTATAATGGGATGAACGTCAACAGTTGACCCTAAGATAAGGTCCTAAAAGAAGTATACAGAGTGGTTATAATTATTCATATGATCATGCAGTACAAGCACAATTTATTTTAGTTCTCATTTTATTTATTATCCAGTATTTGCTCACAACAGAGCAATGTAGCTCAAGAGATGCCTCACCTTTAATACAACATTTATTTTCCCGTTTTTATATAGGAGTTAGAACTATGTATGTTCATTTTCACCATTGATCATGATTTAAAACACAGTAACAGAGCCGTAATTTGATAAAATTTATAACATGTATATAGCCAGTGAGATCATGAAGATTGTTCCATAAATTAAGCCTCACATATGATCCATATTTTCTGGCGGTGGCTATCTTAAAGCAATAGTTTAAAAGACAAGTTTCATTTGATCATGTCCATTAAACAAAGGTGAGACTTTAACAAAAGGGATCTTTCTTTGTTTTTAGATTATATTGAACCATGACTGTATAGCAGATTACAAAGACATGAACGCAAATTTTTATATAAACACTAGGTTCTACTATGGCAACATAAAAAGTAAGACACAAAGAATTGGTTCATGGGGTACAGTCAAAGTAAAAGCTTTGGCCATAGATCCGACTGCATACCTTGAAAGAGTCAGTCGAACCGCAAAGTTGTTGAGCCGCAGAGAAGCCTGAAACCTAACGTAGCCTTCCGGTTGTGCTCCGTTTTTTGCGTTTCCCCATGTTTGTGCCTTCTCCAACCCACAATCACCGTTGTCTATTCTGGTCGGAGAAGCAACCCCATCTCTTTGTGATCATGCGTCTCCTGGAGCATAGCAGCGAGAGGGCAACATGAAAAGTTTCGTTTTGTTAAAATGGCGGCAGATAAGAGAGATATATATATATGGATGGGGAGGGCTGTAGGGTTTCTGGTTTGGATAAAGAGGAGTCCTAAGCAATTTGGACTTCTTATCCCAAATAGATTCTAATTCGACGAGGATTTACAGCAACAATACCTATAAACAGAAGGATCAACACGGAAGGCTCTTGAATGGCCCAATTTTCCCTGATGAGTTGGGAACGGCGGTGTTATCCAAACCAAATACTGGTAACTGATGCCATTGTTAACTGCGACAATCTCGATTGCCTCCCTTCACAACTGCAGATGTATTCCCAAGTTTACCTCCCAAACGGCCGAGTCCATCTCTTAGTGATAGCCAATATTAACGGAAAACACGTTTGTTTTGTAGGATCTAGTCGGATTTTGAATAACACAAAATTTAGTTGATCCCGGTTTCGGCTACCTGCTGGGTTTGTGTTATACAGCAAAGTAGAGATTTTAGTTTGGTTAACACGGAAGACTTCGCTGCATTGTTAACGTGAGTGGGGTCCAGCGAGACTCAACTAACTTCTAAACAGCCGCATAGGAGGGCCCATAACACGGAGACGTCCGACTGGGTTGCTGTAACTCAGGCATCCCGCCGATTTGAACTGGGAATACAAAACTCGGTGTTACTGTATGCTGGTGAATTACTGGATTCTTCTTATTTTCCTGCTCCATTAAAACAAACATAAACTTTACATCGTTGGATCTGTGATTACAATCCAATACAGCTGAATCCAAGGAAGCAAACATGCCCTAAAATAGAAACAAATACTCCGACTTTTACGGGATTAGGAAAGACACAAATGATTCCAGTACGTACAAAGAAAGAAGAGGACGGAAATTAGTCTTCATGCTTAGTAGAGTAGAATAGTAGATATCATGTGTAGAGATATTTCGCATGTTGGTTAATACTCGCTTAAATAATCTGATCATAATATGTCAGTAAAAAAATAAATATGCTAGCTTTTGCTATATCATGCCACTGGGACATGGGTCTTACTCTTAGTATGCTAGAGTAGTGGAAACGACATGTTTATCAATAGATACCAATAAATAGTATAGTTAAGTACACAATGTTCGTAATTCTCACTTTCCTGAGAGATAGGTGGGCACTAGATGAGGTATATGATAGGTTGTGCTACTTGGTACTTTCTTATGATTACAAGTTGTAACTTGATTTAGACATAATATTATTGTATCTTCACGGATATGTGTCATCTTGTAACCTGAATTGATGAACCGAATAAATGTGTTTCGTTTGTCGTCTTCAATTGTCATGGATCTAATTTGAAGTGATATTCTTTTTGTATGACATAAATGTGTGGTTTTATGATGGTTGCTTGACATTAGATATTTTTTTGGATTATTTAGATTCTTTTTCACTTGGTTTTGATAGATATTAGATCGAAAACGAGTTAGTTTATGAATATTTCCTAACGATGAACTGGGAGTTCATCAACTGGATGGGTCCTCACAAGTTTGGTATGAGAGTCATGTTGTCTGAGACTTGTTGGAAAATAGGAACTATTATTTAGATGATAACTAAGTGATCAACATGACAGAGACATGGTGCATACTAGAACTCAATAGTTTTGGATAACTTGATCAGAATTCCAAGTTTCAAGGTAACATTCAGTGTGGAATTATGTGGTTGTTTTCCTTATGGATCTCTGACCAACCAGTCACCTGGAAACAATAGTAACAATTTATCAAATATGAAATCATGATGTAAGATAGAAGTTAACAAGACTTTTGATACCCAAATCAGACATGAAAAATGTATAACATTGGTCAAATAAGTGATGTAACGTACTAATTTAATTGTTTTAGAAAGATAAACATCATAGCTTAACTCATTAGATCAATTGATGTATAGTTTGAATATGAATAATGTAATAACAAGTTCCTATAACTGGAAAAGATTCCTGATTTCGATGTGAAATCAATGTTTAAAGCTAAGATCCACAGAATAATGATGTTGAAGAGATATGACTCTATGTATGAATCTTTAATATTGTGTAGTAGTAAGGGGAAATTGTGAAATAGTGTATAGAAGAATTTCTATAAGGAAGTTCATGGTGAATATATGTTATTAGAAGGATTAAAGTTTAAAATCCACACAAGAAGAGAATAAATAATATGATATGTATTGTTTAAGATGATAAATATGTAGAATGATCAAAGAGAGGAGTGTACCATGAGGTAATCTCATTCCATACCAATGTGTGTTATGAAAGAATTGAAGTAAATCATTATGATACTCTGAGCGGATTATAGAAGTTACTTTAAAATGATCTATAGGAGTAAATCTGAATCAATAGAAGTAATGATTCATGATTAATGATTAATGATTCTAAATAATCATGAAGAATAGAATTAAATATGAATCAAGATGAGGAAATAGGAACCCTAGTTCAATGTTGAATCATGTTCCTGTCACTAATACATGGTGACAACCAAGATGGAAATTGGTATTGGATGATATAATGAGGGGAAACTATAATATTTTATGATAATGATTATGAAATCAGTAGGTTACCATGAAGAAAAAATAAGTTATGGCTTGATGATTGGACATTATATTACCCCAATCCCTTTGTGTAGTAGGAGGGTAACAGATGTAAGAATCAAATGTTTCAAGAGTAGGATTCTATGACAGGATCATATTTTAGACATAGAACAAAGCCAATATCATAATGTTTAAGAGGAAAGTAATAGTATAGTGAATGTCTTCATGTGATGATGAATATGTTATGGATCTATAAGAAGCCAAATGTTGTTACTTCCAAGAAAAGAATGCATTTTTTCATAGATGATTGGATGAGTATTAGAAACACATGAACTAATTTCTTGCATGCAAGAGAACATATACATGGATATATGAGAATAAGAGAAATCACCTCACGATAAATGCTTAAATTTATGAGTTTACCCTTATTGTTCAAAAAGGTATTGTTATGAGGAAAGAGGCATAATAATGATAGAAAGCTAAAAAGCAAGAACAATGGAATATGAAAATAACACTAATTCCTAAGTAGATGTCAAGGAACTTGGACAAGTCAATGAATGAAACCTAACAGTGGAAAATTGAATTTAGATCCAGAGAATTTACTCTAAGAAGTGATAAGAAATTCATGGTGTGTAAGAACTAATGATGATAAAGTGAAATCATTTGTTCCTGAGCATTTTCAACATAGAGTTTCATGTTCCTTAATGTCAATCCATGTCCTGACCTTGGGATTTCATGGGTGAAATCCTTTTGAGGGGTTTATGGTTGTGAGACCATGAACCCAAATTAACCAAAAGATCTCTATAATCTTGATTTGTTATCATAATTTTATGATTTTTATGTTTTTCAGACCAATTGATAAAGATAAATACTTTATTTGGTTCATTTTGCACTTTGATTGGCCTAATTTATATTTTCCTTGAGAATTGTGGGCTTGATTGTATAGTCACCATAAGATGAGATCCTAATTGCAAATTGTATAAAGTATATACAAACATGTTCCTTTTTTCTTTCATACTTGGTTGAGTCATGAAAGCAAATGATTAAAAGATCAGACAATTTTTACTTTCTTACGCACTATTTTTGTAGACTTTGTATCTCATGAACATTTGTGGACTAATGAACGATTTCACTATCATTGAGGACTTAATTTTTCATTTTTGTAAAAATCATCTAAATGCATGACAATATACATAATATAGATCATTTGTTCCATGTTTTTCTTCTTATGACCTTAGTTGTAACAATGTTTCAATTCCTGTCTCCTTAACCCTACCCTAGTGTGGTAGTAGTGGTGGTTGAGTGAAAACCAATTGACTATGTAAACTAGTTGAGACTATGTCTTGACAATCAATGAGTCTTGAGTCTCTCAACTGATTAGTATCATGGAAGGGAAGTCCTAGATTGAAAACTAGTGAGAAGACAATCTTGCAACCAATGATTCTTCCAATTGTTAACTGATTACACAATGAGAGTGCCAACAAATGGAAGATATTGTCAATGGAAGTGCTAGATCATTTATAACCATACATACATGATGAGAATGATGCCCAAATACATAAGAATTAAAATATGTATTTGGAGTGGTTTCTTTGACCAATGCAAGTGCTTCTTTGATGGAGGGTATTTTTGAGACTAGATTTGGGCTTTCTGACATTTTCACCCATTCTAATTTGTAAATACCCATCCTCGTCGGCCAATATAGTCATTTGACACCTACGGGCTTCTGGAAAATGTGTAGGAGGTCACGTTAATATATGATACCTCTAAGGAGGTCGATGGAGCATGCATGTTGATGAATGCATATGCATGTTGTTGATCAAGCTTATCGAAGGTGTTTCCAAGCTTTGTGGCTTCATTTCCAACCCAAATCATGGGAGTATTGATCATGCTTTGAGATTTGGTTTTAGAGAACTTTGGGGGCTAATATTGGATCTTTTAGATGTTATGGCCCTCTTATGTGGACCTCATGAACTTCACCCTTGGAGGTAGTTGATATGGCTTTTGTTAGCTTATTTTGCCGATTTTTTTTGTAACATATCAACCTATGTTGATTATGTCAATGACTTTCTAGGACATAAATAAGGAAGGAAAAGAAGATTTATCTAGTAAGTACGAAGATAATCCAATTGTGGGGTAGGATCTCCATTCAGTAGAGATATTTGGCTGCTTTAGGAAGAACTTGGCGAGTAGGTTAGTGAGTTTTTTTTGTTCCATCTTGAGATGCACCACACCTTCAACACCCATTCTCTGTGAGCGTTCTCAGATAAGATTGATTAAAAGTAGATACTTATTCGGCAGTTGGGCACTGCCTTAAACCTAGTGAATTACATTACTTGAATCTTAGATGATAATCCCTTGGGTAGGGATTTCATCTATGCCATATTGATGAAGTGAAGAATCACCTATAACTCTCCTTCCATTGAATATGTTCTTGGTAGTAAGTAGGACGACCATATATCAAGTCTCCTGATATACTTCTAGTAATAGCACCGATGGACTTCATGTTTGTGTTGGAGGAGGTATCTACATCCACATGGAGTATCGTAGACTATAAGTGAACTTTCAGAGGCAGCATCGTGGTCTCTCATTTGGCCAACACAGTGATTGGTTGCATCATTGCTCGATGGATAGAGGAAGCTTCAGCTTTGCAAAGAACTACTAGAACCTTTGGTGGAATTGATTTATGCTAAAAAATGAAGGATTTCTTGTTCTTTCATAAGTACGAATAGGATACTGTGAAGGTGGTTTGCCATCCTTCAATGTGGTTGACGCTTCTGAGGTTGTAATGCAATTATTCACCCAAGTTCTAACAATGGAAAAATTAAGTCGTGTCTGAAGGATGGATGTTGGCCTAGGTTAATCTACCTCTGTGCAGTCATGTACTGTGTGAAGACAATCTTCCTCAGATGTCGTGCATCTTGAGCATCAAGGGTCTTCAGTCATTCTCTTCTGAACATGGAAGGCATTCATAAGGAGTCATTTGTGTAGTAGAAGCCAATAACGAGTCTTGATACTATGGGGAATCCGAATTGACCAAATTGAGTCACAAAGAATGTGACTCCCTATAGTAGAAGCATGGGTTAACACTTTGTAGGTCGAGTTAGCTGAGAAGACTCCATAGGCATCATGTTTCGGATAAGGATATCCTCCCCGTAGTTAGCATTAGGGGTAGGCATGCTACTGATGCAATCTAAGAAATCTGAAGTGAACCAAGAGTTGAGAAAATCCTTATGCCAAGTACTGTTATCAAGCACCAGACTTGAGACTTTGAGATCTTATAGCTCCTCAAGTATCGAGAGATTTGTTTTTATAGTGGGGGTGACTCCTTCCCCTACCCACTCCACTGTCCAGAATATAGCTTCCTTCCCTGAAATTGCAATGCATCTTGAATCGCTCAGAAGGGAAGGCATGGAGTTTATTAAGCTCCACCATATATGGGAGCCAGTAGATTTAAGTTGTCCTCTTTGGAAGAATTTCCCAAACATGAGATCGACCCATGATATGTGTTGTCTCGTGATGAATGCCCATGCAAGCTTCACGACAAGAGATGAGTTGAATTCCCTTTCTTTTTTAATGCCCATACCTCCCTACTTTTTGGGTAAGGTAACTTTCTTCCATTCCACTAGATTAAGGTGCCTCGAATTGGAGCTTCCATTCCAAATGAAATTTCTTACAATTTGATTGATTTTTTAACATGTTAAGGTGGGTAATTGAGTGGATTGCATTATGTAATAAGCATGTGATTGTAGTAAAAATTTATCCAGTGTAATATACCGACTAGGGAGAGAAGGTTGTTCTTGCAAGAGTTTATATGTTGATGGAATTTCTCAAGAAGAGACTGGAAGGGTTCTTTGCTTTTCCTCCTGTGCACTATCATGATTCTGAGATGTCTACCCATATTGTTCATTTCTTGAATACCCAATTTTCTGCATATTTTATTCCTCATTACTCATGGTGTGTTGAATGAGAAGAATGTAGACAATTTTTCATGAGACAGAATAAGACCAAAAGCATTGTTGAGTCACTAGAGACAGCGATGCATTGTTTTGGCTTGATGCAATGTGGCTTCACCAAAGATAATGATGTCATCCACGAAGCTTGTGTGGGTGAATGGTATCTTTTCTCTAGAGATGATGATAGGTTTCCAGTTACCATTATCTACTTCAGAGGCTATCAGCTGGCCTAACCTCGCAAGGAAAAGGACGAAGATATACGGTGATAAAGGGTCACCTGCTTAACCCCACAGGAAGGGTTAAATGACCCAATAGGTTCCACGTTCCATAGAATAGAAGTCTTTCCAGAGTTGATCATCTGCATGATGATTGAGACAATGTCCCTAGGAATGGAGGTGTGAAGGAGGGTGTCTTCAATAAAATGCCAACTGAGTTTATCAAATGCCTTGACCATGTCAAGTTTCAGTGCTACGAAATTCTTCTTGTAAGTCTTAGATTCCATTGAATGGACGATTTCCGGGACCAGAGTAGTATTGTATCCAATATGACACCCTGGTACAAAAGTAAATTGAATGGGTGAAACCCATTTGTTTAGGAAAGGCTTTAGACGTGAGGCTATTACCTTGGATAATAGCTTTGTGTAGATGTTGTTGAGGGAAACCAGTCTAAAATGAGAGTAGTATTCCAGAGAGTTAACCTTTGGTATGAGAATGAGAAGAGAATCCGTCACTACCGGGGGAAGAAGGGAACCTGTGAAAGGTTATTGAACAAAGTGGCATAGTTGGAGCTTTAGAGTATCCCAGTTCCTCCGGTAGAAGGACACATGCACTCCATCCAGTCATGGAGCCTTGACCAGCAACATTGAGTTGAGTGAATGCCAGATTTTGTCTAAGGTGGGAGCAACCTCCATACTCAACACCTGTGAATAAGACATTCATTTAAATACTCCTGTGATTGCTACACTTGATTCCCTCCAAAGAGAAGCATCAGATTCCTGGTAAAAATTGGAAAAGAAAGTCAGTGTTAGATGCTTTATCACCCACACCTCATCTTTCCAGATGCCTTTAGAATCTTTTAAGCAAGTTATTTTGTTCCTACGTCTTACAGCCTTGATCAAAGAGTGAAAATAGCAGGTATTGCAGCCAATATCATGGTCGAAATTAAGAGTCAAGTTCATTTGGTTCCAGTTAATCTTATTGGTGAGCCATTTTTTCTCACGCATGTCATCCTTACATGACTCTGTGTTCCAATGAGCAACTTTGGCAAGGAAGTGAGCATTATCTTGCATCAGTGTAATCTCACTGGGTCAATTCGCGTTTACAAAATCTTTGTAACCTGGTATTGAATTCCACCTTGTATGTGGGTGTGATGCCTTCCTTGTAGAAGGCAAAGGATCAGTTGTCGCAACCATGATTGGGGCGTGGTCTGCGTGGTTCTTCTCCAGAACTTGAACCTTGTTTGCAAAAGACTTATCAATCCATTACTTGTTTCCAAGAGCCCTATCTGAGAACTCATGGAGTAGAACTCTTCTAAACATTGTTTGGTTACCACATGTGCCCAAGTGGTAGAGGAAGCAAGCCTCAATTGCTTCAAAAAAATATCTACTATTCACACTATCAAAGACGTTCCTTCCAAATTTCTCAGGTAGGTGCATGACCACGTTGATGTCCCTGACCACCACCCACAACATAGTAATGGAAGGGGCCAGAGTGACGAGTTGATTCTAGAGAAGTTTCTTGCCTCCCCTAGTCTTACTTGCATACACAAATGTCTAAAAAGAACTCTAAATCTTGCAAAGGATGATTTGTTTATGGGATAAGATGATATTGATGCATGGGTTTTTAGTCATTTTCACAGGCGTACTTTATTTGATTTTATGTGTTGTTTTGTCATTTATCTGATTAATAATGCATGAAATTCTATTAATGTCCTGTGATATTTAAATGCAACAAATTATCTGACTTATAATGTTTAAGATGATTTAATATTTATCCTGAGTATTTATCCACGTTCTTGTGTATTTTGAGGTACAATGGAACTTCATAGAATCGATACTACAGACACAAAAAGCTGGTGGTACCGACTTCACGTCAGTTCCTGCCAAGAAGAGACTCACACAAACTTGATACTACTGACACTCCAAGTCAGTAGTACTGAAATTACGTCAGTAAAGCACAAGGATGAATAGTAAAAAGTCGATACTACTGAGTTTACAAACTTGGTACTACTGATATGACATCAGGCAGACAACACTCGGGAGACCTGAAGACCCGATGTTATTGAGACAAGTCGATAATACTGACATTGTCAAGAGTCACAGCCACCCTAAGATCTCAGTACTACCGACTACCAAGTCGGTACTATTGAGTCTGCTTGATTTGGAAAATCTGAAGATGGTAATCTTATCCAACTGTGAACG
This sequence comes from Alisma plantago-aquatica, assembly GCA_963693085.1. NCBI lineage: Eukaryota > Viridiplantae > Streptophyta > Magnoliopsida > Alismatales > Alismataceae > Alisma > Alisma plantago-aquatica. The sequence goes on from OY856409.1 coordinate 305,154,936, forward strand.
TTATTTCATACTGTAAATGACTCCTATGACCTAAGGGGAGTTTGGCTAGATAAAAGAGAACAACTCTATTCCATTGAACAACACCAGAGAGAGAGAGAGAAGAGGAGTAAGGAACAAATGGTTTCATCCGAGACAATCTGAGCACCTCTGGAAGGCAAATCGATAGTCGGAAGATAGCCGATTGCACGCATGATGTAGGGGAGCATCTGAATCAGCTATTGATTAAGGGTTACTTAGTTTCTCTAATGTTTCCCATGTTTTTCTCTTTCTCTACTATGTATTCATTGTTGAAAATCATGCAGGGCTAATCCCCTTGATTCCTTGGGACCCGAGAGTAGTCTGAATATGCATTGTAACCGATTTCCATGCATTAATATCATCTTTATCATTTTTTTTGGATAGAAATCTATGAAGATGTATTTTTCTATTTATGCATGATCAACACAGATAGATTATTAGACTCTTAATCATTTTGGGAGAGAGGTTAAGGGTTGGAAAGTATAGATTTACCCATTTATTGCACCCCTTGGGAAAGACAGAGAATAAACAGGAGGAGAAACCCATAGTTTAATCATAAAGCATCTAATTAATCAACCAATTTCTATGGAAATGGGGTTGGCATTAGAATAGGTAGTGAAACTATATTGCAGGAGTGGGTAGTTCTGACTACATGCTCTTTATCAAGGGATAGGGGTAATATATATTTGTGTATGGAACGAATTGTAATATTATCTATGGTGAATCCACAATCCTAAGGAATTCCCTAAATTTGAGTAATTTAAGTGTTAAGTTTGTTTCATTCTATTTTTGGTTTTGTTCTCTCAAACCCATTCATTTACACCGACCTAGCTGATTAGACCATAGTTTGTAGTAGTCTTCTAGAGAACGTTTCCTGATGTTCAACTTGGGCCTCAAAAGGGGCCTATATTACTTCGATATGTTAACTTTTGTATAATGCACGGTAAACACTGTCAAGTTTTTGGCGTCATTGCTGGGGAAAGGGAAACATCCATCACTATGAGTGCTATGTTCGGCCACTCTAGACCAACCCTTTTTTTCATTTCACTTAGAGATGAATTATAAAAAAAATTATTACTTCTATATCTGCTACTGCACTCTGACAATTAATTTACTACTTTTAGGCACTAGTGTATGGTCACTAGTACAGATATCACCTTTAACATCGGTTAAATAAGATTTTTGACGTCGGTTTGCAAGCGACAGCGAAGTGGGTGACACTAAAAGTAGATGTCTTTAGCATCAGTTACAAAATCGATGGCATAGAGTCGTCCCCGATTGCAACCAAAAAAAGAACCGCCAACAGTGGGACCATAGGCGTCAATTATTCATTCAAAATTGAGGCCATTCTCCATCCCAAAAAAAAAATTGGCCCCCAGTTAGACCATAGTTGTTAGTTTTCTATAAATAACCGACTTCGTTGACCTCAACTTATTCACTATTTTTTAGATAACCTAAAAATAACCGACACCATTTGAACAAAAGGTGTTAGTTTATTATAATTAACTGATGAGTTGGACATACGTTGTCGGTTTTTTTCATTTAGCTGTCGACTATTTTTGTTTTTTTCTTATTAGCTTATAGGCCTGTTGTCCGACTGGTCATCAGGATGTAGAACCTGTAGTTCTAAACTGTAGGTTTACATCATCCTCTTATTTCAGCCAACAATAGGATACAAACCTACAATATTATATATAGATCATGTGATTGGCACACATGTATAAGCATATTTAATTTATTCATATAATTCACACACATGTATAAACCTGTAGTTTCATTCATTCCTCCATTTCATATTCACACACATGTAGAAACATGCAGTTCCATTTATTGATCTCTTTTCACATTCACACACATGTAGAAGCACATTCATTCATTCATCTTCACATTCACACACATGTATATAGATAAGACAATTTAAAAAAAATCATTCAGACATGTATATATAAGTGTGTCTTTCAAAGTTTAACATGTCATCAAATATAGAAATAATATTATGACATCAAAGTTTAGAAATATCATTCTTTACTATCATCATCATCGTCATCAGTAGTCTAATGATAATAAAAAATTCCCAATGCTTCTAAGGCTTTTACCCATTATTCTCTTATATCATCTAATTGTTCCATCATATAGGGAATATGTACGTCTAATAACTTTTCACCTCTAGTGAAGCCACTAGTTTTAAACACCTACAAAGAGAATGACATATATATATCATAATAGGATTGATATATTTCATACTATCTAATGATACTATATATACTTGTTGTATATTATCGATTTCCAGTGCAACATATCTGCCAATTCGTTCCATATTTCGCATCATGTAGAATTCACATGCCCAATCGTTGTCTTGTTTAGCACATTATAAATTTCAACATACAAAATGTTAATAAATATAAACAAGCATAGTTCACATAAATAATATATACATTGAAGTCAGGAAACTACATTCACATTCTCCCAAACTAACATTTATTCTTTGTCTTACACATGTTTCCTCCAGTTTGTTTGAAATCTTTTAAAGCCCTACATGTTAATGTAACACATTAAATTGCATTACTAAATAGTAATGTAATAATAGATGTTAACGGATATAAATATAAAAAATTTATCACGTGAATAATGGCCTTTTCATTATGTGTCCATGCATGTCTAATTACTTCCCCTTAGGATCTAGATAATAAGCAGTGAAAATCTTAGGGACAATAATCAGTAACTCCCAAAGCTTACCACTAGAGATAAGAAAGTTAAAAATAATAACTCAAAATCCACAATAAAATGTAATTTTCTTAAGTCCAAATTATAAGCAAAGTAAACATACTTAACATTGAATGGAGCTATTATCACGCTCTTCTTCTTTTTACCAAAATATTTAAAAGTGACAGAGCAATATAAGGTAACTGATGAAGGGTCTTTATGTACAATACTGATCAAAGATGGAATTAGAAATCCCAAATGGGTAAATGAAATTTCTATACAGATCTTGTATAAGTGGCTGCAAAACATATATTGTGTATTCAATAATATACAAAAAACCAGATCACCATATATAAAATAATATATATAGATATATAAACAAGATCTCACCATATCCATAGCTCTATCATAGATGAATTCAACCAATCATACCTAACCAACTCTGAAATATCTTGTGTAAATATAGTGTTATCGTATGATTGGCATGCATCATCCTCTGGAATATAAATATTTATAGGACAATGTTTGTTATGTTCGCCTATCCATATTTCCATACCCCTACAATTAGGACCTATCGAGTATTATAGGTCCTTTGGAAGCCAACTAGGTGCTACAGGAGGAGGTGGAGGTGGAGGCGGAGCTGTAGCGGGTTTCTTCCTTGTCTCCTATATATATAATTTCATATCAATTGACTTGTATATACATGCTAAAAAATTAACGTAATGTAAATTTACCATACAAGATCAATATAGACGACATCTGTTTTGGGCCACAATATCACTCCGCCTTCTACTTCCCCAAGCATGTCAACATTTGGGTGGGCATATGGCAATGGATGTTGCCTCCAATGTGGGAACACAAGCCTTGAGCTCACACGAACCGCACCATCGGGTAATGGAGTGCCATGAATTGTGTGCTCTAGAAGGTGTGGGTAAGCCTTGACCTCTTCAATGATGAATTCTTTATATCTTTAATGACATGACCTAAACCCCTACAAATTTACATAGATTATGCTATATACATATATACATAAACATATCATCTTGAAAAGACTAGCTACTACATCATAAAAATACTTACAACGGACGTGCTAGGTGGTGGGTCTACAAGATTACTCTCAATCACCTATACCGTAGGAGAAGAGTGGCATGACATAGGTACTGCCTGAGTGGCAGCCTGATATGCCTGCCACTTGCTCATTGCTTCATGGAATCTCTTATCAAGTGCTTCCTCGACTCTCCTATCAATTAACTCATCTACATATATATGGACAAAAGAAATACTAGTTTTTATTATTGAATTCCCTTTGCAATAACATTAAAAAAAAGAATAAGTTACCTTAGCTTTTGAAAATCCCACTTTTGGGACATGTTTGCATTGTCATGGCCCAAAGAATACTTTTATGCCCACACCAGCGCCTGCAGCCCTAACACGTCCAGGATGCTCTAAGTTACTAAGAGCAACTGTCAATTCATCCTTTGTGCCATCAGGGATGAACTTTCCTTGCTTCATCTACTCGTGAAGCTCCCGCTAATTTCCATCAATAGAAATTGGTAAGTAAACATAACAATCATCAATATCGATTGCTCTGAGAGTTGAATTTTACCATTTTTGCAGCCACCTCAGTAGTTGCGGGCATGGTTATATCTCCTTTCTTATTTTGCCTCCCACTATCCATACAACATGGAATGGTATAGGTGGGGGAGTAACAATAGAGGACTCACCAGTCTCCTGAGTAGCAGCAGACTCAACAACTCCAACAAGTAGTAGTTTTTGGAGAATGCCTACATAGCCACTTGGACCCATCGTGTGGTCATGCACATTCAGTGCATGCCTTGCTCTTTGAGCATCGCTGATAGACTTGTTAGTAAGCACATTGAATTGGTTAGTAACACTAAAGGTCAATTGTAAATAGGTGAATTCATAAGAATGTATATTAATTAAATTGGGAGTGATGCTTAATACTTTGAATTCATCAATATTTCTCTTGGCAACAAATGCCTCCCAGACATTCGGGTCCAACTAGTTCCATTGCCCGGTGGCTGACTTCTTTCTGTTCTCAACATCTCATATGTATAGTCGGGTGATATTTGTCCTATAGTTCCTTAGGACCCTCCCACAACATTGCATCACCTTTGTACGATGTAGGCTTTCATCTAGTTCAAATATACTCTGCAAAATTTCATATATTTAATAGAATAGTATCCTAAAAATTAGTATTCTGTAAAATAGAATTACAAATGATAATAACTCACACATAGTTCTTTCCATATTAAGTCTTTCTTCCCTTTAGGAACTTTATGCCAAGAATATTCTAAATTAGTACTACAATGGCTATGAGTAAGAACCCCAAGATATGAAGTAAATGAGTTGAGGTTCACTCCAAATGGATTTCTTGCATGATCAAAATCCACAGCTAGTTTTGGTCCATTGCCCCTTTGTTGTAGTAACTTGTTCATCATAGTTATGCCCCTCGCTTTTTCAGTTTTTTTTGTTGCTCATCAAGTACCACAAGGTTTTTAGGGATACATCCTCAACCTAAAAATGGACAAAAAACACTTATAGGATATAAATTATAAATGGAAATATAGATAGAAATATAGGATATATTTTAAAACTTACATTGTGAGATGACAACACATTGATATCCTCACCTTCACGGTAATCATCATACTCATAGTCATCCATCTGAAAGTGTCATTAAAAAATCATACATTTAACATTTAAGATAACTAGAGGATAATATAACATTGTAAAGTTCACATCGATGTAACATTAAAAAAAATAGAACATATAAAAAAATAAAAACATGCCTCTAATACTACAATCTTTTATCAATTAACATTCCTTTAGTGTGGTCTTCACACACATATAATCATCGTTAGCTTCATAATTTGGTGTTGGCAACCCAACTGAGAATGGACTGAGTCATCATACTTATCATAGCAATCTTCTTCATCTATAGGATCTTCAATGAACTGTCTTTTACCATGAAGAACAACCGACCATTTTTTATTTGCAGGATCATCGATATAAAATACTTGTTTCCCTATGATGCCAATATGAATGGTTCACCCTTCTCGCCAATCATTTCAAAGTTCACTAATGTGAAACCCAATTCATCCACTATAACTCCTTTGGTGTTATCGATCCAATTACACTTAAAGAGTGGAATTCTGAAATCTATGTAGTCAAACTCCCATATTTCTTCAATGACACCATAATATGACATTTTAGTTTCATTTGGACTCTTATCCTTTGCACTATAAAATAACAATGAAGATGCTTGGAGGGTGAATCCACTATTTTGGATGACACTCTTATATTCTTGATGCTTTGTGTAATATGAGAACCCATTTTTGTCAAGCCCTTCATAAGACATAACATTCCTTTTTTGTTTAAAGGTGAGGCATTTGATATTTTCAGCAACATTATTTGGTATTTGACATAGTTGATGTAAGACTATCTTCAAACCACTTAATAAATGTCTTGTTATGCTCTCTAACAAGCCACATTGAATTGGCTTGAGGATATTGTTTCTTGATGAAATTGGTATGTTCCATGATATAAACACTCACATCATTGATGTTGTGTAAAATATACAAGTGAGCTTGTTCCAATAGCTCATGACTGATTACTTTCATCCGTGATCTGAAAATCCCTTTTCCAGAATACTCTTCAATATTCTTGTCATTTACAGGAGAGTCATTACCACTCAGAAAGTCATTGTAAAAATCTATAACCTCTCTCACCACATAACCCTCAATAAAACTCCCTTTAGGCCGATAATGGTTTTGAAACTCACCTTTAAATATGCTCATGTATCGTTCAAAAGGATACATCCAATGTAAGAAAATTGGTCCCAACAGTTTCACTTCCCTAGTCAAGTGGACAACAAGATGTACCATGATATCAAAGAACGAAGGAGGACAATACATCTCAAGATGACATAGGGTAACAACCACTTCTCTTTGCAACTTATTGAGAGTCTCAGGATCACTAACTTTGTTGCATAGACTATTGAATAAGAAACAAAGTCTAGTGATTGCAAACCTTACATGCTCGATAGTATAGATCAAATTGCTACATGCAATATTTGTTACATTAGAGTATGACAATCATGAGATTTAAGACCTATTAGCTTCAGATCTTTCATTGATACCAATCTAAAAATGTTGCATGAGTAACCTTGTGGCACCTTAACATTAACCAATCACTCGCAAAAAGCTTTCTTCTCCTTTATAGACAACATGTAACAAGCATGAAGTAAATATGTTCTCTGATTACTACTAACTACTTCTGTTAATTTTGTCCTTATTCCCATTGCACGTAGGTCCATTCTGGATTTGATCCCATCTTTAGTCTTACCTGGTATATTCAACTGAGTACCAATGACACTATCATACACATTTTTATCAGAATGCATGACATCGCTACAATGCATGACTACCAAATAACTCCAATAAGGAAGATCTAAAAATATTGACTTCTTCTTGAATAAAGATTTTTCACTCCATGTGGCCATGGCATTGTAATACCCCTGGCCTAGGTTATGGATTAACCCTAAGAGTTTTGTGTAAGTAAGTTACTTAAAACTGATTCTAATCTTTTGAAAAGTAATTAAGGCTTCTTGTGAAGTTTATTGTCAAGTTGGAGCTTAATTGCAAACTAATTGTGCATTAATTGATAGCCTGAGTGAAATGTGTAACTTACCCAAGATGAGGGGGTTATATTGCAATATGTCCCATGTTGAATGTGTTCTAAGTGTTTTAGTATCATAAGAGAGAGTATGATGCTAATTGGTGTCTTGTGGAAAGCCTAAATCCCAAGATATAACTTGTTTGAACAATGCTAGCACTGTGTGCACCAATTTTGGTACAATTTGTAATTTATCCAATATCTAGGGTTGTTATGCAAAATTATCACCTCTAGAGTGTCCCTACTTCCTCCATGTATCTTATAAAGGAGGGAGAAAGAAGGGGGCACCATGTTTGAAGTCATATTTGAATGATGATGCTCTTGGTGAAGAATAGACCAAGAAAGAATTGAAGGTAAAGCTTTTTATGTGTTGTATCGAGTTGTGGACTTGATATAGGAGTCATATCATCCAAGGAGCCATATTATAAGTCTCCTATCAGTTTGTTGAACCCTGGAAAAGGCCATGATGGGCAGAGCACCTCAAGGAGGTGGTCCATGACAAGTTGCAAAGCCCCTTGCAAAAAGTGTATCGGGTTGCTTATTTGATGAGATAGAGATGAGTAAACATATCCAACAAGATAAAGGATGGATAAGATATTATATCTAGATTATCATAAAGACTCTTGCATGGAAAAATGTAGATGAGTGCATGCATGGCCACATGTCATCTAGTAGCATGAGGTGAAGACACCTCTTATACACTTTATCTCATGAACTCAAGTATATATACTTCACCTTCCACCAACTTATGGAATTTTATGAACCCCACAACTATTTTCCTTGGAGATATCATGCAAGGTATCTCAAAGATCAAGGAGAGCTCGAGCACCAAGCTTAAGGTAAGGCTTTGGTCATCTTCAACCTTGGTTGAAGTAGGATATCAGGTTATGGATACTCCTTTATTTCCTTCTTCACCAAGTGCTTAACTATGGTGATTTCTTATCTATGGAAGAGTTGTGAACAATCCTTGGGCCTTGGAGAAGTTAATCTTCAACCTTAGGGACGAAAATCTTTGGATCTTGGAGCTTTGAAGTCCTTTACAAGGCAGGTTATATAACTTGAACTCAATCATATTATTATTTGTCACCTTAATTGCTATACTTAATGATCTACTTTTAATTCCGAGATCTTCTTGAATAGTTGATGAAATTATGAGTTCTAGTAGTTTTTTAGATCTGTTTCCATGGACTATAACAGTTAGAATAAAGTTCTAGAGCTTTAAGAATATGGTATCACTTTATAAAGTGATATCGAGTTGAAGCATACACATTAGTATCTCTAACCCGATATGGGTGTGTGCAACCATCACTTGCATGATATGCTTGTAAGATTATATCTCCTTGCATGATATGGAGATAAAGTTCATACCTTGGAACAAGATATGGTGTTAACCATAATACCTATTGCACGATATAGACTCCATGCATGATATAGGAATAAGGGCATACTTGTAAGTCGATATGAAACCCTAGTTTGGGTAACCCCATATGAATGAGAATAGCAAGTGCTCCTTGCATGATATGATCATGTATTACACCTCTTTTATAAAATATCATGAAGTACACATCTGGTGCACGATATGGTTGATGAAGTATACACTTATGCATAATATAAGACATAGAATCAAATACATTGTATAACCCGATATGGTTGAAATACCTTAACCTGATATGAAACCTGAGATGGGGGTTAATCTGATATGGGGATAGAGGATAGCTCATACATGATATGAGCCATGCCCTTGCACGATATGGGAGATACCCATTTACCCCTTATACATGATACAAGTCTAAGACTACACCTCTTGCACGATAGAGAGATAGTGAACACTCTAAATAATATAGAGTTGGATAACCCTAGGTGATGGGTAAGCCGATACAAGTGGTGAGGGATACCATATGGACGATATGAATGATATCCCTTGAATGATAGGAATAGCACCTACTCCTATCTTGTGAACGATATGAGGTTCAATTTATACTTCATGCGCGATATGACATAATATACCCAATTTGGTGGAAAACCCTAGATGATGGATTGAAACCCGATATACCCTACCCTTTATGTAATGGATTGTGGTATGAGAATTCAATAAGACACCTAGCTTGTCAAGTAACTATATGATAAGGTTGATCCTTGAAGGAATGAAGGGGTTATTAGTCTATGGGTCTACCAAACATGGTAACTCAATATGTTACCCAACATGGAGACCCGATATGATAATCATGAATGGGAAACCGATATGGTATTTTATATATATACCACTCAAATGATACATGATGAGGCTTATGATATATGACCGATATGGTGCACACCTTGTACACGATAAGATATCAAGAACATAGCTTATACTTGATATGGGATCAAGCACCTAGTTCGTACTCGATATGAAGTTATCTTGAAATGATAAGAACTAAGTGATGGTCAATTTGACATGGGTACATGATATAATGATTAGGGGATACACCTTGAAACATGACATGGTGATGTGAGTATATCACATGCTTGATTTGGATACACAACATGAAGTAATGAATGCAGCTTAAAGCATGATATGATAATGAACACACAATTTGATACCCAATAGGGTAGAGATACTTCAATCATATGTGATTGATTGAGTGACATAAATTGCAAAAAAAGATGATGTGAATTGTTAATGATGAACTATATTCCTCAAAGAGGAGGATTGAACTAAAAGTTTGATGTAATAAATATCCTAGGGTGGATGAGAGAGAAACTCATACTTTATGTTGATAATCATTTAATGATAAATGGTGAGAATAAATAAGTATGATTGAATACTTATGATATCAATGTGTGCTCCTCGATGTATGGAGCAATGAATTAGGGTTTGGATTAATAATATGGATTTGAAACTGTATTCAGCTATAAAGAGAAACCCTAACCCCGATAATGGCCTTGTGAGCCATATGTATAGTTGTTGCCTAGTGAGAGGTGACAAGATGTTCAATGGCCTTGTGAGCCATGTAAAAAAGTTGTTGCCTAATGAAAGGTCACAAGATGTTCAGTGGCCTTGTAAGCCATGTAAAATAGTTGTTGCCTAGTGAGAGATGACAAGATGTTCATTGGCCTTGTGAGCCATGTAAAATAGTTGTTTCCTAGTGAGAGGTGACAAGATACTTAATCAAACCATGTGAACTATGTGAAATACTTGTATAACAAGTGAAATGAATACCTTAGTCTAAAGACCTAGAGGTAACAATGTTGTATGGTGATCTAAGGGTTTGAATACCCAGATCCAGTAATCATGATGATGATGATGTGAAGGGATGAGAATTTCAAGTAATGTGATAAGGGACTCAGATCCCAAGTGTTATGCATTTAAATGTGTTCCTAAGAATTGAAAAGTACTCAATAAATGTATTACAACTTTCTTTGTAGCATTTGTTTATGATTGATGCTTATAACTTGTTTGATGCTAAAAGAATATTGTAATGCACTTAATATATCACTAGAAACCATAAAATGTTGCCCTGACCATAGATCCATCAGTGTCAGGATTTGCTGAATGGTGAAATGGGTTCCCTGAGGCATAACTCGGAGTGCATATTTTTGAATATGTGGGGGTGTAAGTATAAACAGACGACCATGTGTGATTCGATCCACTTATGAACTCTAAATAAATGTGTCAATGGAACACAATAAACTAGCCCATGGCTCAGAGTATGGCCATATGCCATGACTCAGTAATTTCATAACTGGGAACGGTTGTTAGTAGATGTTTCCCCTAAGAAAGTGCAGTTGACGTTGCAGCTCTGAGCATAGATGCATGTATACCCTGTCACATTGTTTTGCAGATTGATACGACATGTCACTGCCATTGGTCTCATACTGACTGAGATAGCTGAGGTCATGGCAACTGACTCTCCCATTGACCTTGTATGGTATCTACTTGTGAAAAGTTTGTGGTTAGTTGGAGATGAAAGGGGCATACTTCATCTCCTCAGGGCATAAGTGTTATTGTAAAAGATGTTCAGCCGTGTAGCATATTTGCTTAAGGGTCGAATACATAAAACATTGTTTGATGCGCAATTCAGTTATACGTCGTAGCTTGATAGATGTTATTTATGCTTCTCTACATTTCTTGTGAAGTAGGTAGATGGTTTATTACTCTACCATGGGTAGATGCATCATTTTCCTTAAGTAAATAGATTACTTTATTCTATTCATACAATGATTAATCCTTCTTGTTAATATAAAAGAACCCTACTTAGTTTTAATATGTTTATCTGTGATAATAATATGGACAGAAGAGAGTTATATCTCTCACTAGGGCAATTGTCTCACATCGTGGGATCCACAATTTTTAGGTGGACGTACACGAGGTGGTGGAGACCTTTATGCAAAGGAGAAACAACAGCTGAGGCAGCAGTGATAGCTCAGGTTGAGTGCACTGTCTGTCGTGTCTTGTAGATAGACATCCTATGTGTTGTCTCTGTACTCTCAGGTCCTTGGAGTCGATTTGTAATGGTTTCATGAACGATTAAGCCTCAAGGTTTTATTTTGCTTCAGTACATGTGTTGATGGAGCAACTGTTATATGTTGTCCTTAAGATAAGATGAAACAATGTTTGTACAATGTGAATCATGATATCTGGTTCTTTCAGTAAGAATTTCCTAGAAGAGGATCTCCTTGCAAAATGGTTTTAAATTTTTGTGATTTTTTTAATATGTTGTTTATGATAATTTCGCATTAATAGTAATGATTTGGCTTTTGGTTTGGTGGTGGTCATTACAAGTTTGGTATTAGAGCTTAAGGTTCGCTGAGTCTACAAAGACATAGGACTAAGGTGTTGACTCTTTTCTAGTATCCTCTAGTATATCTTATAGTGACCTCTGCTTATGCAGAAGAAAGGGTGAAGTTTAAAAATGACTGGAGAACATGACAAACACATTGCTAAGAGAAATGTTGTTCCACTAGGAAATGGTGCAAGGGATCAGGCAAGAGAAGAATGACTGCCTGAGAATCCCCAAGATGATCCAGTTATGATAAGGGATTCTTTTTTTGATACCATTGCTGGGAAAGTTAGGACAGCAATAATGTGTATAGTGGACTGGGTATTACTAACAAAACCTAGATTACCAACCCCGAATGATGAAATTTTGGACTCTAGTAGGATTCCTGATCAACATCAATATGTTGGAGTAATGGAAAATGACAAAAGAATTAGGTTACAACCTAAAATTAGGATTTTCTACAGGTGTAGGCAACCATGACATATCATAAAGACTATTTAGAAGAGGATAATGAGGTAGGAATTAAGAAAAGACCTATCCAAACTTGGGAACATATGCCTTGTAGTTGTAAAAAGGGGATTTTTTTGGTAGCACCAGTACAACCAATGTCTAATGCACCATGGAAGTGGCTACCAAGAAAGGATAAAAGACCCAATGTTCCACCAGTTAAAACTCTTGATTTGGCCTCTACATGAGTTATAAGGATGATAAGGCTAGGGGATGCTTATAAAATGTGTTATAAGTGTAAAACGATTGGACATATTAGATCTTTTGTGTCCAAAAAGGAAGGAGGAAATGACCCAATCACCAAGGTAGAGGCAGGGCTTATGAAAGTTACAACCAATAGTGTGAAAAGGCAAAAGCAATAACATGAAACAACTAGACTCTATAGTGGTAGATGACCACGAGGGGTAACAGTCAGATGAATCTTTTTCATTTTGATATGCCTTTTCTTGATTTTTTCTAATAATCATAAGAAGGATTGTTGTTATTGACTTCCCTATTGATTGCCTTATGGGAACACAGGGAAGAAATGATGAGAAATAGAATTTATATTCTATTCAATATTCTTTTAAATGCTTTATAATTGCTCTTATCTGTGTGAAAGAGGATGAGGTACAGAGGTGATGCTTAGAGAAAATCCAGGGATGCTAAGTCCTATGTTTTGATGATATGAAAAATAAGGAATATGATAGTAAACAAATTGCATACCACCTAATCTCAGTACTTGTTTACCCTGGCTAGGTATTCGACTATTGAAGATAAGGTAGGTATGGAACTCTTAGATTGTTATCTTTCTGATTACTCTGATCAAGTAGTCATTTTGAGACAATCTAGTGAGCATAACGAAATTGGACATATGGTGTGGATATTTCTATCACATCCTAAGTGCAATAAATGGAACCTGAGATGATCTTAGATCAATCAGTGTGTATGAGGAATTAAAAAGTACAATCCTCAGGATAAGAGAATGAGAACAAGGGAGATGATCCATGTGTGATAAAGTCTGTGTGAATAGTACATATCTTTTCCATAATGTGGAAATGGGAAATGTGATAGAATCGTAAAATGTTCATGAACATGTTAGACAATAACAAAGAAAGGGATGATGATGTGTAACATACATATAACTCCTATGCAGATGGCAAGGAACCTAAGATGAAACAAGTGTAAATGACTCATGAACAATGAAAGTTCATGAAATAATCTTAGGAGATGATGATGTCTCCTCTTTGATGAACAACCCTGGGTAATGATGGGGTGATGAAAGGAATATGTTTCTTTGTGTTCTTTCCTTTCAGAGACATGGAAATCAAGTGAGTCTGAGGACACTTGATGTGCATGAGTTAGAAGTGGTCTTTTGATGGATACTTAGAAAAGTATGAGTTTGTCTTGGACCTTGGCTCCAAGATAAAGATATGTGTAATATATAATGTCCCAAGATAAAAGAAAGATCCTTTTGTATGTTTGAATTTGGTATTAACAATAGAGAGATGGAAATGATGAAGATGTGATGTGTTTTCGAAACATGTGAAGGATACCAAGGTAAGAGATTCTGGTATCCAAGATGTGCCAGGTGGTATAGGAAAGTAATAATATAACTCCTGATAAGATGAATAATGTTTGATTATCTAGAAGGGTCAATCTTGAGATAACTCTAGTATGGAGATCATATGTTAGGGGTTTATGCTCTGCATAAACATAACATTGATAAGGATGTATTAATTAAAGGACAATTGTAGAATTATTTTGACAAGAAGCTTATGAAGCTTAAAATGATTTCTTAGAGTATCCCTATCTAGATCTGTTGAGGCAATTTATTCATAACATCTAGAGATATCTCTGAGATAAGTTCTTCTTTCGTAAGTAACCTTTCTTTATGACAAGAAAATGTATAACTAAGAAGATAGTTGGTACGAGTCATAAGAAAGTTTTGTGTTGTGTCAATAGATTTGAGTGGCACTAAAGATGTATGATGAGACTTGTAGTTCTAAGAGGGTAACAGAATGTAACCCTGATCTTTCCTTGGAAGTGAAATGCTAAACTAAGTGAGGATTATGGAAGGCTCCCTAGAATCTTGTCACAAAAAATATGTGAGTCAATAAGGTTTGACACCAGAATTATTTAAAGTATGAATAATACTTCTCTGACTTAGAAAGTGTTACTTGACACATAATTGACTCCACAATCAATAATGGATATGACAGCTAAGTATGTGTCATGTGTGATAGATCTTATGATGATCTTTTATAGAAGGAATTTATGTTGGTCAAAGTTCTTTGACATCTCCATAGCATCAAGATGTTATGTGGAGACTTGATGATATGATGCATGTACGACAATTGTCTTCCTTCATCTGGGATTTTGGGGACAAAATCATTATTAGGGGTTTATAATTGTAATACCCCTAACCTGGTTTATGGCTTAAGCCTAGGATTTTTGCTTAAGTTAATTACAAATTGATTCTAATCTTTTTAAAAGTAATTAAGGCTTCTTGTGAAGTTTATTGTCAAGTTTGAGCTTAATTGCAAACTATTTGTGCATTAATTGATAGCCTGAGTGAAATGTGCAACTTACCCAAGATGAGGGGGTTACATTGCAATATGTCACATGTTGAATGTGTTCTAAGTGTTTTAGAATCATAAGAGAGAGTATGATGCTAAGTGGTGGCTTGTGGAAAGCCTAAATCCTAAGATATAACTTGTTTGAACAATGTTAGTACTGTGTGCACCAATTTTGGTACAATTTTTAATTTATCCAATATGTAGGGTTGTTATGAAAAATTATCACCTCTAGAGTGTCGCTACTTCCTCCATGTACCATCTAGAGGATGGAGAAAGAAGGGTGAGCCATGTTTGAATTCATCTATGAATGATGATGCTCTTGGTGAAGAATAGACCAAGAAAGAATTGAAGGTAAAGCTTTTTATAATATATGTAGAAACCCTAAAAGTGGATAAAAGAAGAGAAAATCCGAATATATGAGAATATTTGGTTAAAAGATGATATTAGGATCTTTTATGAGCAGTAGATGAGAAAATTAGGGTTTGTGAGTAATTTTGTATAATTAGGGTTTAAGGGTGTTAAAAGTACGACAAAACCCTAATTGCACATGAAACCCTAAAAGAGGTAGAAAACCTAAAAAGGGATATAAACCCTAAGAAGCAAGAAGGTTTGTGTAAATATTAATAAAAAGGAAATTTTATGTTATTTTAGGAATCTTGCTTGCTTGCTTGGATTGGATTTCTTTTCTTATTTGTGGATTCTATCTCAAAGATCTGCAAAACAGGTATGTGGTTATTTATGGTTAACCGCTTTAGTTTCACGAAGGTTTTCCAGATGTTTGATCGCATTGAATGCAACCTATCTGTTTGGATGTTCATATGTGCAAATTATAAAGACACTATGATTATCACAATTATGATATAGTGTGTAATCTCGCACCTACATGCCACCCTGATGTAAGATGCTATGAGGTCAAGCCCAAGAGGGAAGACCCATGGGCACTATGAGAGGTGACCCTAGGCACCAAGATTAGGATAGAGAAGGTGGCCTTTATTGCATGATTGTTGGGCACCATGAGAGGTGACCCCAGGCACCAAGCTCAGGATGGAGAAGGTGGCCTTAAGTCAATGGAAAAAGAGAAACCCAAAAGGGGTATTCCATGGTTAGGGTGAAAGTGGTGGAGTTTGACACATTGAAATTGTAAATTGAATTGCTAATTAACTTGATTGTGATAATTAGGTTGTTAGCCTTATGTGTGATATTTTGTTTGTCCCCACATACCGACATATTCATTTATGCTGACTGACATTTTGTTTGTTGGCATTTTAGGTACGGAATTGAAAAGGACAAACAGTAAAGTGGCATATTGTGAAATTAAGAAATAAAGTGCAAGGAGGATTAGTTAGAATAGAGTCCAGTTGTGGATAGAAGTCAGATATCCAAAATTTTAAAAAAAAGGTATACAAAGTTTATTTTATTCCAGCTTTCAGTATAGTTTGGTAGAATTTTATAATTATTATTGATTATTTGTCGAACCTTTGATCTGGGAAATAAGGATAACGACTCTGACCTCTTGGTCTCCCTTAATTAAGGGTTATTGGGAGGCGGGGATGTTACATTTGGTATCAGAGCATTGGTTCCTCATTTAATCTCTAATAATTATTAAATTTTACAAACTCTTTAGAACTCAAGGGAGTTGTTAGAAGATTTTCCAATGAAGGAGATGTCTAGAAAAGGATCATGGTCTGGGGGCTGGCAATATTTTCCTCCACCCAGCTTGTCGGTCATGAGGACTCCCAGATGCAGTGTGACTGCATGGCCAAAGTCTGAGGTTCTTAATTGAAATAAGATACCTATTAGGACTCTCATCTATTTCATCCCTTCTCAACTCTAATTCAATTAAGGATTCTAAGGTTTAGGGTCTTTCTCTTCCTCACCCTCTAGAGGCCAGGGTATGTAAGATAAGATTAAGGAATCCTCCACCAAATCATTGAAAAACATGTAAATAAGATGCCATTGACATAAGATAATAGTTTATGCGTAAACTAAAGAATAGTTGCATGCTTAGGTCGCATGACATGTGTTGTCATGCCTGCAGGAGAGACCTGAGGTTAGACCTCCTTGTCAGGAGGATGAAGTAGAGTTGGACTTGGAGGAAGAGACCTCCATTAAAGGTAGAGACCTGGCACATCCTCTGAGGATGATGCTAACCCTAACCCTAAGTGGTGGTTAGAGAGAGAGCTGGCATGATGATATGGAAGTCATGGTCGACCTTGTATGTGGGTTGACATCTTGTTCGTTTTGAATCCCTATGATAGTGTGAGCCATGTGAGGTTGGCTGACCTGGTACCTTTGGCGAAGAAACCCTTGGAAGGGTCATGCATGTTAGGGAGAAGGATAACTCCTTCCTTAATGAGGTTAGTGAAGAAGCTATAGAAACCCTATGGGCTTATATGAGCATGGCAATGTATACACCTAGAGTACGTTACAACGCTAGCAATAGGTTAAAACCTAGGCCAGAAGGGAATGTTGGATAGCTTATGAGATAAGCATAAATAGATATGCATGATCTTGAGCGAAAGTAGGTTTTTCCCAATGTAGGGGTATACATGTGAGCTTGATCAACCTTTTTAGAGAGAGAACCTCTAGTAGTAAGGTTGTTTGTAGGGTTAGATCTAGAGAGAGAAAGAGAAAGACCCGAGCAAGAAGGTTGGAAGCTTAGACTCTGGGATATATGGAACCCTGGGAAGTTGGGTATGTTATGACCTAAGTGGATGGTTGCGGTTGCCTCGTGCATGATCCAAGGAGGCTTGTGGCATCTTGGTTTCCTTTATAGGAACCAAACCCTAGAAGAAAGATGAGGCTAATTATACCTATGTGCAGATGATATAGGTGCTTTCCTTCTAGGGATAGGAAGAGGAGTTCCTTAGATGCTGAGAAGGTAAAGTATCAAGTTGGAAGGCCTCGTACCTAGTTCGTTGTCCTTGAGGAGGACTCAACTCTGAGGTGTTTCTCATGTAGAAGGATAATAGGAAGTGCACACCATACCTTGTAAATGCTTGGTTTGGGGTTAAAAGGTTGAGTATGTAGTGAGACATCAGTAAGGTGAACCTAGACCTAAGAGGGGAAGTAGTAATGCCTTGTGTACCTAATGTTCATGACAAGATTTGAGTTTCCATATATTTGAGCATGGCACCCCTCATCTTTAGAGGAAAGGGAAACCCCTTGGATTAAGGTGTATGTTTGATGAACCCCTCACATATAAGTTGGTGACATGGGTAGGTATGATCTTAGTCCAATATTAAGGATTGGGAACAAGTATGACCTACCATGGAGACCTAGTATGGTTTAGAAGGTGGTATGTTTGTTAGCTATGTGCCTTAGTAGCTTTCTAGGGCTAAGCATGCTCATGTAGATATAAACCTGAGACATAGAGATGTTTGTGACCTTTGTTGTTATCAAGATGTAGTTTCCTCCCATCCTGAGAGAGGGACCCTTCTGTAGGATATGTACAACTTTTTTTGGGTTTGAGGTAACCTAAAGAGGTCTCGTAGGATCTTGAGAAGCTAAGTGGAGAGTACATAGTATAAGAATGTACCTGTAGACCCATAGATAACCTTCTCTAAGTGCATGTGGATTTGTTACCATGGAGGTAACCAGTATGTGGCCTAATTGAGGTAGGTAGGTCGCCATGATCCCTATAAAAGGATGTAAGTCAGACCACAAATGCTAAGAGAGATGATGGAGACTTGGGTAAGGTTTCAAGTTGGATATGTGCTATGTTTAGATGCTAAGTATATCCTAAGGTCAGGTAGGGATAAGACCGTTGGGAATAGGAGTTGCCTAATTCCCTAGTTGCACGTGACCATAGGGTTTGGAGGTAACAACTGTCATTGTCTGAGGGCCATGGGTTAGGAGAGTGATCACCTTCATGAACCCATGGGACCCAAAGGGCAAATGAGGAGGGCACTCTCTGATGCATAAGGGAAGAGGGATGACCCCAAATGTTCCGACACCCTACAGACCTAGAGGATATGATAAAGGAGCGTGTAATTTCCCAAGTGTGTTTGCGACCAGTTCTCCATGAAAGAAAAACCTTGAAATTGAGATGTTCATGATGTAGAGACATGTGATGCAGGTTTTAGTTTAGATTGTAGGTGTACTGGGAATGTGGGATGTACCATATCTACTCGTGGAATGGGAAGAACTTTGTATTTGGACTGCAACCAACTTCTTATTTCGTTTTGTTGTGGGAGTGAGAGATAGAACAATATGCATGCCATACACTAAGGATAAAGATGATGTGAGTTGGAACATTGCTATGAGGTATGAGGACATAGATAATACTGTACCCTTGTGGAGTGTACAATGTGTGGATGGTTTACAAACACCAAGAAAACTAAGGTAGTTGTCTTATAAGGGTGTTCTTATCATGAGTTGTGTGGAATTTATGAGTTATATAAGTTTGAGTTCGATAACCAAGAAGATGAGCTCTGAAGATGATAGACCTAAAGTCTGATATGAGATGAGAGTGGAATACATGGAGGTCTAGGTCTTCACTGTTACCTATCATATAAAGATTAAAGGTGATAATGGATGCTCTTATTGTGACGCAACTGCCTAGTTTAGCTAGTGGAAAAGCTAGAAGTGGTGGCTAGGTGAACCCTAAGTTGTGAGATATGTTTGGCTAACACTCAAACGTAACGAGATCTATTGATCGAGTTATTGGTTGCTTGGTTAGCCAACCAAGTGCTTAATGCGATAGAAGGTTGGTTGTAGAACCTCATATGCACTTCTCTAGAAAAGAAGGTGATGAAACCCATGACTAGAGTTCTTTAGGGTTTCTGAGGAACCAACCGTGAGGAATCATGACATATAGGAGATCATGATTTTAAGTCCACCATACATCGTGGTACTATTAACGTAGTAAGTTGCAGTAGTAGTTTGGATGCCTAAGATGAAGAAGTATATAGAGTTGCATGTGGCTTGTCGCCATGCATGCCAGGAGGTGAAGGATGAATACTAGTGACCCAATGAGTTGATATAGAGGATAAAGAGTCCCTGAGAGGGAATGGGAGTTGATCACCATGGATGTTGTGGTGAGTCTCCCAGGAACCGAGGAAGGTCAAGATGAAATATGGGTTATGGTAGATTGCCTTACCTAGATAAAATAATCTAAGAGAAAGAGAGAGTACTATCAGGGGACAGATCCTGTTAAACTACATATAAGAAAGAGAGATGGAAGTAGGTGTACAAAGAACTCGATGCTAGTACAACTTATCACCCCTAACTGATGGTTAGTATGATCCATACTAGAGGGTCTGATTAGAGTGTGTGTGCTCATTCAGGGTGATACATGGAGACAGTTCTTGTCCTATGAGAGTTGTGATGATAGCCACCATAGCCACTATCGGGATGTAAGAAGCTCGGTAGGGGAGGTCGTTTCAATCACCGCTTCATCAAGATGATGTCGGTGGAAAGACCTTGGGAAGGTCAGAGAGATCACAGTGTGTGCAAATGAATTCGCTTTGATCATGCAATGGTTCACAACACCCAGGGGCAATAAGAGTCACGAGTTGGTGCGAAGCAGACTGACATGCAGTTCACTGTGGGAGAACATGTGATATGAAAATCTGACCCCCCTTTGAGTTATAGCTGAGAAAGCTGAGTCCCCGATACATAGGTCCATTTGAGATGGATTAGTGGAGATGCTTATGTTTAGCCTTACCCCTCAGGTTAACATGATGAATGATGTGTTCCATGAGTCTTATCTAGAGCACTATGTGAGGTACCCAAGCCATGTGTTGAGCCATGAACCTATTTAGCTTTGAGACAAGCAGAAATGTCCTGAGTCACCTATGAGGGTACGAGATACCAAGGTGAGAGAGAGATCAAATGTAAGAATATGAGATGATGAAGGTTCTTACGAAGCACCATGGAGAAGGTGAAGCCACATGGGAGCCATGATGGACATGAGAAGGTCTTATCATGTTTGTTTGTATGCTTGGTGGAATTTTGAGGGCAAAATTCCTATAAGAGGGGAAGGATGTTATAACCCCAATTTTGGGTTTTTTTGGTGAGAAATTAAATTTCTCTTAATATAGATATATGAAGAAATAATGGTGTGGTTTGATTTAAATGAATGAATTTCATTTACAATAGCCTTTTTGGTTG
Organism: Alisma plantago-aquatica; assembly: GCA_963693085.1. Taxonomy (NCBI): domain Eukaryota; kingdom Viridiplantae; phylum Streptophyta; class Magnoliopsida; order Alismatales; family Alismataceae; genus Alisma; species Alisma plantago-aquatica. The sequence continues at coordinate 305,176,294 of OY856409.1, forward strand.
CTTTGTGGGCCTTATTGGCTATTGGGCCCAATAACAAGAAAAAGAAAATAAAAGAGAAAAAGAAATTCAATTAATAAAAGAATATATATTAAGAAACGGAGAAGACAAAAAGGTAGAAGCCTCTAGAAGGCTAAGTAATATCCTCCAACGGTGGATTTCGTGCCTTTAGGGTTCTTTGGGTTCCAAGGAGTCCAAGTTGCAAAGATAATGCAACAAAATCAATTAAATATTGCTTTATTAGAAATGAAATATGAGATGACAATGATATTACAAGAAATATGTGGATAATGGATCCATCTTGGATAAGATTTTGTGTCCATATGGTTTCTAATGGAAAAAGGAATCAAAATCAAGAAAATAAAAGATTAAGAAAGAGGAAATACTAATTAATTTGGTTTTATTAAAGAATAACTTGCTTATGAAGGGAATACCCTTTTCCTTTAGAATTTGGGTTTCAAATTTAATACACGAGTAGATAATACCAAGATAGAGTTTCCACTAAAATTTCTGTGAATGTTAAATGAGGAAAGAGAGATGAATTTTTTGAAGTTTCCGTTGAATTGAATTAAATATTACACTAATTTCTTGTTTTAAAAGAAAAGGAAACCCGGGAAGCGATGACAGCCATCAGATCCTCAGGTGGTCCAGGGGACCACAAATCCAACGATGGTTGTGCATCGTCTAGCTGAGTTACAGAAGGAAAGGGAGAGGGGAAAGAATCGTAATTTGATCATGTTTTATGCAATAAATAAAGGTGTGGATGAGTCCATCACCTACAAGAGTCTATTCTGAAGCCATCCAACCCAATTTGTCGGTGGTTTCGTCGATGAACGAGAGAGTCCCAAAATCACCTGAACACCGCAACCGACCCTATATATAGGGGGGATGAACCGTGGCACCTGTACACCCAAAATCTACTCTCGCGATTTTGGAGAGTGACAACGAGCGTGTTCGTGTGGTCAATTGGATAGTTGGCCCTATTCTTCCTCCTCTACGACCAATAGCCTCACCAGAGTATCAGATACTCGTCAGCGGTGAAGGAGTAGTGCAAAGGAGGAATAGACTCCCCAGGCGAGTCTGTGAGGAGAAGGCGGAGCTCCTAGACCGATCAGTTTGATCGCAGACGCACAGATAGCCGGAGTCAACCCCTGGGTTGACTCGGCTGGGCTGCTCGCGAGCCAACGTGAGGTTGAAGAAGACTAGGGGTAAAAGACCCCTTTTCCCTCATGCTTGCTTTTACCAGGTAAGGGCATAGCTGCCTTTTTAATCTTTTCAATCGTGGGTGGGGTGCACAATCACAGATCATTGGATCCCGCATGGTACAGTGGATCATCAATCAAACGGCCGACATATTTCTAAAAAAACAGATAATCCAAGATAATGTCATTTTCTTGCAAAATTCGTAGAAGTTGCTAGGGAGCTCTGATGGATAAACTTAATATATGAAATTTGATCAGAAAAATATGAGGAACATGATAAAAATAGTTTGAAGGCCTGAATATGTATCTTTTTGCAAAATTATATTATTTTGATGAAAAAGGTACTAAAATTAGGTTAGAAACCCTAATTGATGGTAATGGATAATTTTATGAGTAATAATAGGTTAATTCAAGTATTAATAACATGTTATATGATAATGTTGAATCTTAACCATATTTAGATGATTAATTGCATGATTTAGGGTTTTAAACCTAATTCAATGGATAATATATGTAGAAACCCTAAAAGTAGATAAAAGAAGAGAAAATCTGAAAATATGAGAATATTTGGTTAAAAGATGATCTTAGGATCTTTTATGAAAGGGATAGAAACCCCAAGTATCAAGAAGGTTTGTGTAAATATTAATAAAAAGGAAATTGTATGTTATTTTAGGAATCTTTCTTGCTTGCTTGGATTGGATTTCTTTTCTTATTGGTTGATTCTATCTCAAAGATCTGCAAAACAGGTATGTGGTTATTTATGGTTAACCGCTTTAGTTTCACGAAGGTTTTCCAGATGTTTGATCGCATTGAATGCAACCTATCTGTTTGGATGTTCATATGTGCAAATTATAAAGACACTATGATTATCACAATTATGATATAGTGTGTAATCTCGCACCTACATGCCACCCTGATGTAAGACGCAATGAGGTCAAGCCCAAGAGGGAAGACCCATGGGCACTATGAGAGGTGACCCTAGGCACCAAGATTAGGATAGAGAAGGTGGCCTTTATTGCATGACTGTTGGACACCATGAGAGGTGACCCCAGGCACCAAGCTCAGGATGGAGAAGGTGGCCTTAAGTCAATGGAAAAAGAGAAACCCAAAAGGGGTATTCCAGGGTTAGGGTGAAAGTGGTGGAGTTTGACACATTGAAATTGTAAATTGAATTGCTAATTAACTTGATTGTGATAATTAGGTTGTTAGCCTTATGTGTGATATTTTGGTTATCCCCACATACTGGCATATTCATTTATGCTGACCGACATTTTGTTTGTTGGCGTTTTAGGTACGGAATTGAAAAGGACAAATAGTAAAGTGGCATATTGTGAAATTAAGAAATAAAGTGCAAGGAGGATTAGTTAGAATAGAGTCCAACTGTGGATAGAAGTTAGATATCCAAATATTTTAAAAAAGGTATGCAAATTTTATTTTATTCCATCTTTCAATATAGTTTGGTAGAATTTTATAATTATTATTGATTATTTGTCGAACCTTTCATCCGGGAAATTGGGATAACGACTTTGAATTCTTGTCTCCCTTAATTGGGGGTTATCGGGGGGTGGGGACATTACATTTGGTATCAGAGCATTGGTTCCTCATTAATCTCTAATAATTATTAAATTTTACAAACTCTTTAGAACCCAAGGGAGTTATTAGAGGATTTTCTGATGACAGAGGTGTCTAGAAAAGGATCACGGTCCGGGGGCTGGCAATATTTTCCTCCGCCTCGCTAGTCAGTCACGAGGACTCCCAGATACAGTGTGATTGCCTGGCCAATGTCTGAGGTTCTGAATCGAAATAAGATACCTATTAGGACTCTCATCTATTTGTCCCTTCTCAAATCTAATTCATTTAAGGATTCTAAGGTTAAGGTCTTTCTCTTCCTCACCCTCTTGAGGCTAGGGTATGTAAGATAAGACTAAGGAATACTCCACCAAATCAATGAAAAACATGTAAATAAGATGCCATGGACCTAAGATAATAGTTTATACATAAACTAAAGAATAGTTGCATGCTTAGGTCGCATGACATGTGTTGTCATGCCTATAGGAGAGACCTGAGGTTAGACCTTCTTGTCAGGAGGATGAAGTAGAGTTGGTCTTGGAGGAAGAGACCTCCATTAAAGGTAGAGACCTGGCACATTCTCTGAGTATGATGCTAACCCTAACCCTAAGTGGTGGTGAGAGAGAGAGATGGCATTATGAGATGGAAGTCATGGTCGACCTTGTATGTGGGTTGACATGTTGTTGGTTTTGAATCCCTATGATAGTGTGAGCCATGTGAGGTTGGCTGACCTGGTACCTTTGGCGACCCAACCCTAGGAAGGGTCGTGCATGTTAGGGAGAAGGATAACTCCTTCCTTGATGAGGTTAGTAAAGAACCTATAGAAACCCTATGGGCTTATATGAGCATGGCAGTGTATGCACCTAGAGTATGTCACAATGCTGGAAGTAGGTTAAAACCTAGGCTAGAAGGGCATGTTGGATAGATTATGAGATAAGCATAAAGAGCTATGGATGATCTTGAGCAAACATAGGTTTTACCCATGTAGGGGTATACAAGTGAGCTTGATACACCTTTTTATAGAGATAACCTCTAGTAGTAAGGTGGTTTGTAGGGTTAACTCTAGAGAGAGAGAAACACCTGAGCAAGAAGGTTGGAAGCTTAGACTCCGGGATATAAGGAACCCTGAGAAGTTGGGTATGCTACGACCTAAGTGGATGGTTGTGATTTCCTCATGCATGTTACTTGGAGTCTTGTGGCATCTTGGTTGCATTTAGAGGAACCAAACCCTAGAAGAAAGATGAGGCTACTGGTACCTATGTGCAGATGATATAGGTGCTTGCCTTCTAGGGATCGGAAGAGGAGTTCCTTAGACCCTGAGAAGGTATAGTATCAAGTTGGAAGGCATCATACCTAGTTGGTTGTCCTTGAGGAGGACTCAACTCTGAGGTGTTGCTCAAGTAGAAGGATATTAGGAAGTGCAGACCATACCTTGTAAATACTTGGTTCGGGGTTAAAAGGTTGAGTATGCAGTGAGACATCAGTAAGGTGGACCTTGACCTAAGAAGGGAAGTAGTAGTGCCTGGTGTACCTGATGCTCATTATGATATTTGAGTTTCCATAGATTTGAGCATGGCACCCCTCATGTTTATAGGAAAGGGAAATCCCTTAGATTAAGGTGTATGTTTGATGAACCCCTCGCATATAAGTTGGTGACATGGGCAGGTATGAACTTGGTCTAATATTGAGGATTGCAAACAAGTATGACCTACCATGGAGACCTAGTATGGTTTAGAAGGTGGTCTATTTGTTAGCTATGTGCCTTAGTAGCTTTCTATGGCTAAGCATGCTCATGTGGATATAAACCTGAGACGTAGAGACGTTTGTGACCTTTGTTTCTATCAAGATGTAGTTTCCTCCCATCCTGAGAGAGGGACCCTTTTGTAGGGTATGTACAACTTTTGTTGGGTTTGAGGCAACCTAAAGAGGTTTCATAGGATCTTGTGAAGCTAACTGGAGAGTACATAGTATAAGAATGAACCTGTAAACCCATAGATAACCATCTCTAAGTGCATGTGGATGTGTTACCATGGAGGTAACAAGTATGGGGCCTAACCGAGGTAGGTAGGTCGCCATGATCCTTATAAAAGGATGTAAGTCAGACCACGAATGCTGAGAGATATGATGGAGACTTGGGTAAGGTTTCAAGTTGGATATGTGCTATGTTTGAATCCTAAGTCTATCCTACAGTCAGGTAGGGATAAGATCGATGGGAGTAGGAGTTGCCTAATTCCCTAGTTGCACGTGACCATAGGGTCAGGAGGTAACATCTATCATTGTCTGAGGGTCATGGGTTAGGAGATTGATCACCTTCATGAACCCATGGGACCCAAAGGGCAAATGAGGAGGGCACTCTCTGATGCATAAGGGAAGAGGGATGACCCCAAAAGTGTCGGCACCTACAAACCTAGAGGATATGACTAAGGAGTCTGTGATGTCCCAAGTGTGATTGAGACCAGTTCTCCATGATAGAAAAACCTTGAAATGGAGATGTTCATGATGTAGAGACATGTGATGCACATTTCAGTTTAGATTGTAGGTGTATTGGCAATGTGGGATGTACCATCTCTACTCTTAGAGCAGGAAGAACTCTGTATTTGGACTCTAACCAAATGCTTATTCCTCTTGTTATAGGAGTCAGAGATAGGACCGTATGCATGCCATACACGAAGGATAAAGATGTTGTGAGTTGGAACGTTTCTATGAGGTATGAGGACATAGATGATAATGTACCCTTGTGGAGTGTACAATGTGTGGATGGTTTGCAAACACCAAGAGAACTAAGGTAGTAATCTTATAAGGAGATTATTATCATGAGTTGTATGGAATTTATGAGTTATATAAGATTGAGTTCGATAACCAAGAAGATGAGATCTAAAGAAGATAGACCTAAAGTCCGATATGAAATGATAAGTGGAATACATGGAGGTCTAGGTATTCACTGTTACCTAGCATATAAAGATTAAAGGTGGTAATGGATGCTCTTGTTGTGACGCACCTGTCTACTTTATCTAGTGGAAAGGTTGGAAGAGGTGGCTAGGTGAACCCTAAGTTGCACACTCGGACGTAACAAGATCTGTTGATCGAGTTAGTAGTTGCTTGGTTAGCCAGCCAAGGGCTTGATGTGATAGAAGGTTGGTTGTAGAACCTCAGATGCTCTTCTCTGGAAAAGAAGGTGATGAAACCCACAACTAGAGTGCTTTAGGGTTTCTAAGGAACCAACCTTGAGGAATCATGAAATACAGAAGATCATGATTTTAAGTCCACCATACATCATGGTACTATTAAGATAGTAAGTTGCAGTAGTACTTTGGATGCCTAAGATGAAGAAGTATACAAAGTTGCATGTGGCTTGTCGCCATGCATGCCAGGAGGTCGAACACTAGTCACCCAGTGAGTTGATATAGAGGATAAAGAGTCCCCGAGAGGGAATGGGAGTTGAACACCATGGACGTTGTGGTGAGTCTCCCAGGAACCGAGGAAGGTCAAGATGTAATATGGGTTATGGTAGATCGCCTTACCTATATGACATAATCTAAGAGAAAGTGAGAGTAATGTCAGGAGACAGATCCAGATGAAATACATATAAGAAAGAGAGATGGTTCAACTACACCATGATGTGAGTTCAAAGGTTCTTGAATATAACCTAAAGATTCACTTACATGAGGTGGAAGTAGGTATACGAAGAGCTCGATCCTAGTACAACTTATCACCCCTAACTAATGGTTGGTATGATCCAGACTAGAGGGTCTAATGAGAGTGTGTGTGCTCGTTTAGGGTGATACATGGAGACAATTCTTGTGCTACGCAAGTTGTGATGATAGCCACCATAGCCACTATTGAGATGTAAGAAGCTCGGAAGGGGAGGCTGTGTCGGTCACCGCTTCATGAAGACGAGGTCAGTGGAAAGACATTGGGAAGGTTAAAGAGATCACAATGTGTGCAGATGAAGTCACTTTGATCATGCAATGGCTGAGAAAGCCCAGGGGTAACATGTGTCATGAGCTGGTGTGAAGCAGACTGACATGCAGTTCACTGTGGGAGAACATGTGACATGAAAATCCGACCCCCCTCTGGGTTCTAGATGAGAAAGCTGAGTCACCAATACATAGGTCCATTTCAGATGGATTAGTGGAGATGCTTATATTTAGCCTTACCCGTCAGGATAATGTGATGAATGATGTGTTCCATGAGTCCAATCTTGAGCACTATGTGAGGTACCTTAACCATGTGTTGAGCCATGAACCTATTTAGCTTTGAGAGAAGCTGAAATGTCTTGAGTCACCTATGATGGTACGAGATACCAAGGTGAGAGAGAGCTCATATGTAATAATATGAGATGATGAAGATTCTTGCGAAGCACCATGGAGAGGGTGAAGCCACACGAGAGCCATGATGGACATGAGAAGGTCTTATCCTGTTTGTTTGTATGCTTGGTGGAATTTTGAGGGCAAAATTCCTATAAGAGGGGAAGGATGTTATAACCCCAATTTTGGGTTTTTTTGGTGAGAAATGGAATTTCTCTTAATATAGATATATGAAGAAATAATGGTGTGGTTTTATTAAAATGAATGATTTTCATTTACAATAACCTTGTTAGTTACTTTGTGGGCCTTATTGGCTATTGGGCCCAATAACAAGAAAAAGAAAATAAAAGAGAAAAAGAAATTCAGTTAATAAATGAATATATATTAAGAAAGGGAGAAGATAAAAAGTTAAATGCCTCTAGCAGGCTAAGTAATATCCTCCAAAGGTGGATTTCATGCCTTTAGGGTTCCTTGGGTTCCAAGGAGTCTAAGTTGCAAAGATAATGCAACAAGATCAATTAAATATTGCTTTATTATGAAGGAAATATGAGATAACAATAATATTATAAGAAATATGTGGATATATGGATAATGGATCCATCTTGGATAAGATTTTGTGTCCACATGGTTTGTAATGGAAAAAGGTATCAAAATCAAGAAAATAAAAGATTAAGAAAGAGGAAATACCAATTAATTAGGTTTTATTAAAGAATAACTTGCTTATGAAGGGAATACCCTTTTCCTTTGGAATTTGGGTCTCAAATTTAATACAGGATTAGATAATTCCAAGATAGAGTTTCATCTAAAATTTGAGTGAAAAATGTTAAACGAGGAGAGAGAGATGAAATTTTCAAGTTTCCTTTGAATTGAATTAACTATTACACTAATTTCTTATTTTAAAGGAAAATGAAAACTGGGAAGCGATGACAGCCATCGGATCCCCACATGGTCCAGGGGACCACAGATCCAAAGATGGTTATGCATCATCTAGCCGAGTTATAGAAGGAAAGGGAGAGGGGAAAGAATTGGAATTTGATCATGTTTTATGCAATAAACAGAGGTGTGGACGAGTCCATCACCTTCGGGAGTATGTTCTGAAGCCATCCAACCCGATTTGTCAGTGGTTTCATCGACAAATGAGAGAGTCCCCAAATCACCCGAACACCACAACTGACCCTATATATAGAGGGGGATAAACCTTGGCACCCACACACCCAAAATCTACCGCGCGCGTTTAGAGAGCAACAATGAGTGTGTTCGTGTGGTCAATTGGATAGTTGGCCCTGTTCTTCCTCCTCTATGACTAGTAGCCTCATCAGAGTATCAGAGACTTGTCAGCGGTGAAGGAGTGGTGCAAAGGAGGAATAGACCCCCCAAGTGAGTCCGCGAGGAGCAGGCAGAGCTCTTGGACTGATCAGTTTGATCACAGATGCACGGACGGCCGGAGTCAACCCCTGAGTTGACTCGGCTCGGCTACTCACAAGCCAACCTAAGGCTGAAGAAGACTAAGGGTAAAAGACCCCTTTGCCCTCATGCTTGCTTTTACCAGGTAAGGGCATAGTTTCCTTTTTGTTCTTTTCAATCGTGGGTGGGGCACGCGATCACAGATCGTTGGATCCAGTGTGGTCCAGCGGATCATCAATCAAATGGCCGACGCATTTCTAAAAAATAGATAATCCAAGATAATGTCTTTTTCTTGCAAAATTCATAGAATTTCCTAGGGAGCTCTGATGGATAAACTTAATATATGAAATTTGATCAAAAAAATATGAGAAACATGATATGAAATAGGTTGAATGCTTGAATCCATATCTTTTTGCAAAAGTATATTATTTTGATGAAAAAGGTATTAAAATTAGGTTAGAAACCCTAATTGATGGTAATGGATAATTTTATGAGTAATAATAGGTTAATTCGAGTATTATTAACATATTATATGATAATATTGAATCTTAACCTGATTTAGATGATTAATTGCATGATTTAGAGTTTTAAACCTAATTCAATGGAAAATATATGTAGAAACCGTAAAAGTGGATAAAAGAACAGAAAATATGAAAATATGAGAATATTTGGTTAAAAGATGATCTTAGGATCTTTTATGAGAAGTAGATGAGAAAATTAGGCTTTGTGAGTAATTTTTTATAATTAGGGTTTAAGGGTGTTAAAAGTACGACAAAACCCTAATTGCATATGCAACCCTAAAAGAGGTAGAAAACCTAAAAAGGGATAGAAACCCTAAGAAGCAAGAAGGATTGGGTAAATATTAATAAAAAGGAAATTGTATGTTATTTCAGGAATCTTACTTGCTTTCTTGGATTGGGTTTCTTTTCTTATTGGTTTATTCTATCTCAAAGATCTGCAAAATAGGTATGTGGTTATTTATGGTTAACCACTTTAGTTTCACGAAGGTTTTCTAGATGTTTGATCGCATTGAATGCAACCTATCTCTTTGGATGTTCATATGTGGAAATTATAAAGACACTATGATTATCACAATTATTATATAGTGTGTATTCTCGCACCTATATGCCACCCTGATGTAAGATGCAATGAGGTCAAGCCCAAGAGGGAAGGCCCATGGGCACCATGAGAGGTGACCCCAGGCACCAAGCTCAGGATAGAGAAGGTGGCCTTTATTACATGATTGTTGGGCACCACGAGAGGTGACCCCAGGCACCAAGCTCAGGATGGAGAAGGTGGCCTTAAGTCAATGGCAAAAGAGAAACCCAAAATGGGGTATTCCAGGGTTAGGGTGAAAGCGGTGGAGTTTGACACATTGAAATCATAAATTGAATTGCTAATTAACTTGATTGTGATAATTAGGTTGTTAGCCTTATGTGTGATATTTTGGTTGTCCCCACATACCGTCATATTCATTTATGTTGACCGACATTTTGTTTGTCGGTGTTTTAGGTACGGAATTGAAAAGGACAAATAGGAAAGTGGCATATTGTGAAATTAATAAATAAAGTGCAAGGAGGATTCGTTAGAATAGAGTCCAACTGTGGATAGAAGTTAGATATCCAAAGTTTTTAGAAAAGTTATGCGAAGTTTTATTTTATTCCATCTTTCAGTATAGTTTGGTAGAATTTATAATTAGTATTGATTATTTGTAGAACCATTGATCTTGGAAAATGGGATAATGGCTCTTACCTCTTGGTTTCCCTTAATTGGGGGTTACCGGGAGGTGGGGACATTACAGACATAATAAGAATGTACATACCCTTAGAATTAATATGATCTCATTGTTCAAGTCATGTACTTGAAAACATATGTCATTGAGTATTGTTATTCTCTAGACTTTCATAACGTTTCCTCATTAACTCATAACTGAGAGAAACAAAATGAATTAGAAGCTTGTTGTAATGATTATTAATCAAATCCTGTATGTCATATGCCATGTCAATCATCAAATGATTGTCTCTCTAGGCATACCTTATCAACATAAACATATAAGATCATCACTAGTCATTATAGATTGATTCCATGCAATAAGGTCACATTTCAAGTCATAAGTTCATGAGAGACCATATGATAGTTCAAGGTGGTATTTCGGGCTACAAGTAAGACAAGTATACTGATTTGAAAAAGATAGAGCAAGAGATTAGCATAAAAGTCATATTTCATTATATGGAAACAACTAGGTCAACTAAGTAATTTTAATGTCCATAATCGATACTTGGGTCTCATGAGTCATGTTGGCTAAATGGACATCAGTTAATCCCTTTGTTTTGATAATGACAAACATTTCATTCTTGTGAATCTGACGTGCTACTTGAGTGTTGTAGGAATTAGGTGGATGACAAACTACTTTGAAGATCTATATGCTCTAATGACTTTAATTCATGATTGTAATCAAATGTAAAAACTTGTACAAGATATATAATGTACAAGTACTTAGACATCATGTAAATCAAGTGTTAGATCTTCCCTAGTCAATCACAACACTTAGATAGGTCATCCTCTACAATAGTGTCACAACTGAACATTCATACACACACTTAGTACTTATTTTAAAACATTGAAACGGGGTTAATCTTGGTCGACAAAATTCTCAACCGAGACACTCTCGGTCGACAAACTCTTCGACCGAGAAAGACCCAGGTAGCCATTAGACGCAACAGACAAGGTAGTTGGGAGTTGGATTAGAATGTTATATACACTTTCTCCAGACAGTTCCTCGGTCGACAAGTCCTCGACCGAGAAGGACTCTCGGTCGACAAATCTTCAACCGAGATGAATTATGTCTGCACTTTTTAGAGTTATTTAACTAGTCATTGCTAAAGCAACTAATGGTTACCTAACGACTAGTTAAGCACTAAGAACCCCCTAGAAAGTATTTAGAACGTCCTTAAGCATCCATAGGCCATTCCTATAAATAGGACAAGCCATAGGACACCCAAAGCACACTTGTGCAATACTTGAGCTTTCATACTTGCAATTGGCAATCTGTTTTGAGCAATTGAGAAACACTAGTACTTGCTACTCATTCCCTTTGCTCCAAATTTGTATCATTTAGGATAGCATCTCCTATCCACTAAACCTACACTTCCATACTCATTGGTTAGGAGATCAAAACGCTTGATATAGGAAATCAAGCCTTGTGCTTCAAGTGGTAATTGTAATTTCCATTTCCTTTCTTGTTCTTTCTTATTCCTTGTACTCTCCTTGCTACTCCTAGGGTTGGAGGTTGTGGATTGGAGAGAGTTTGATCTTCTTGGTAAAGAAGGAGATCTTTGGACTACTTCTAGAAGGTTGTCTCAATGGGAAGCTACTTCAAGAGGAAGGCTACTTCAAGGGGGAGCTTGAAGTTACTTCAAGGAAGGCTGCTTCAAGGTTGGTGAGACTACTTCAAGGTGAAGGTTGTCCAAATGGTGTAGAAAGTATTGTAATTTTATGTAATATCCTTGCGAGGTAATAAAATTTAATACTTTCAAAATCCCAGTTGGGTAAGCAACCTGGTAGTGGATTGACTGCCTAAGTATTTGCTAAGGTTGGAACCACACTAAACACCTTGTCTCCTTATTATCTCAATTGTGGTTGTTTGAGTTAAATTATTTTAAAATATCCATAAAACCCTATTCACCCCCCTCTATTGGTTTTTCAATTGGTATCAGAGCAGGGCTTCAAGAAACTCTAACAAAGTCTTGAAAAATGGGTGACGGGGTACTCAACAACCTCAACTTGGAAGGAACACTAGTGGCTAGACCTCCAGCTCTTGATTGCACTAACTACACCTACTGGAAGAGGAGGATGCAATTTTACTTCCTAGGAATCAGCTGGGATTTATGGAGAATGGTATCTACTCCATATGAACTTCCTCAAATGGAATATGCAAATTGGGATGCTAATACGGTAAAGTCAGCCCAAATGAATGCAAAAGATGTAAGTATACTATATTGTTCAATTTCCGTTGGTGAGTTTAATAGAATATCAAATTGTGAAATGACATATGAGATATGGCGTAAACTTTCTATAATATATGAAGGAACTGTTCAAGTTTAAGAATTCTAAAATCGGAATGCTTAAGCAGAAATTTGAACAATTTCGTATGGATCAAAATGAATCTATTAGTGAAATGTATGCAAAATTCTCTTCTATTGTAAATGGTTTGAATGATTTAGGTAAAGTGATTAGTGAGGAAGACCAAGTGTCAAAGATTCTTAGATCTCTCCCTCCCAAGTACAAGCCCAAAGTAACTGCCATTGAAGAAGCAAATGATCTCACTCGACTAAGGATGGAGCAACTCATTGGCAACCTAGAAGCACATGAGGCAACCTTGGCGGAAGAGGAATGACGAGAGCATGAATGACACGAATTTACCGTGCGTAGAAACGCAAGTGTACGCGTCAATGTAATATAGGCCTTTGTGAGGCCCGAGTCGAACTCAGGGATACGTGAAATTGTCGGAGACTCCTACTAACTACTCGTGATCATCTAGACCGATTAAATAGTTGAGAGTTGTTGTTAAAATTGAAAGAAAATAAAAATAAAACAAAACAAAGAAATCGATTAAATGTTTGGTTTAATCAATTCAAAATGAGATCTTTAGGATTGCGGTTTCACCGTGGGTTTTCATTGTATTAAATTCTATGCAGTCACTCAATCTTATCTCTCTATCCGGGTAGTGGCCTGAAATCAGAATTTCCCACTGTCGTGGTACAATTCACTACCTACGTCTAGGTCGGTTCCACCGTCGTAGTAACCTATACCCTAAACTAGGTGCATTAAAAATGATCTCTCGGTATCCACCATTAACCTTACACCACCTTGTTCAAGGGATTTGTCAATTAATGTAAATTCTGTCTCTTTTCAACCATTAATTCTTCTTTCAAAGCAATTAAGGGCATTAGATTATTATTATGGTGATCAAGCATAACAATATAATTGATAAAACGAAATTATACCACGGATTTAAGAGATAAGATATGAATTACTATGATAAAAGTGTCATACAATGAATTCCCAAGCTACTCGCGGTCCTAAAGACAAAGGGGATTAGCCCTGCATGTTCCTCTCAGAGCAAAATGTGGAGTAGAAAAAGGGAAACATGGAGAAAAATGTGATTGAGTGGTGAAACCCCTGAACAGAGAAGATCCAAGCGATCCTTGGCGTGGAATATGTGTTCTCCCGCCTTTCGGTGGTGGAAATTGTCTTCTTTGGCATCCGGATCGGATGGGGCATGCTTCTGGGCTCCGTTCTTCTCTCCACACCTTCTCGGGATGTGTGCAACATCTAATGACGTGATGATCCCCTCTTGGCCACCGTCATTAGGTATATTTCCCAAGTTAGGTCGCCAATTAATCGCAGCCATCAGATTAAGATCAATCTGAAGCAAACTCATATCTGACGGTGTCGATACCATCGACATCCCTGTCGATAGTATCGACTTTCTTCTGGTCCTTGCGGATGGCAACCTGTGGTCTGGTCGATGGTATCAACCACTGTCGATGGTATCGATAGTAGCAGATACTTGTTTTTCCAGAAATTAACACACGAAACCACATAAATCTACACAAAACGTATTCTCTTGATAAATAATACTCAAAATGTTGAAATAAGGGAAAATTGACATAGAGAAGTAGCATAGACCAAAGTAGATGAATTATGCAACATTAACCATGAATCTGACTAATAAATGCATAAAACACATATCAAACAAGTCTATAAATGCGACTCAAAATCATCGCATCAAACTCCCCTAAGCTTGAACATTGCTCGCCCTCGAGCAACTAAACCTTAGAATAGAATTGCCAAAGTCAACTAAAGAACAAAGCATCACAACAATCATCCTATATGACTCCCACCGGACATTCACATACCGGCCCTCGCTAACCACAGAATGATAATTACCCTAAAGGAGACAGTAATCGTCCATAAAAGATGTCTACCTCAAAACTGATGAACACTATCACATAATGCAGTTAACAAAATAGAATTTGCCGGTCCAGACTTAGTGCATCTTGTGATCTCCTATACTATGTTGCTCGCCCTAACTACCATCTACATGGAAGCAGTTCTCCTGATATTCACAAGTGAGGAGAAAATCATGGTGGCCTACCAATTCGAGCAACGGGTGGATGGAATGGGTGGCTAATGAAAGAAGTGGAAGCATTATATGATTTCAACATGCATAAAACAAAAATGCCCTAAATGATGCAATTGCACATGAAAAATGCCATAATACCTAAGATTGGGTGGAATGATGCATGCACTAACATCCCATCTCAAAATGAAATGGATATCTAATTGAGCTACATCATGTACTCACTCATCTAAAAATGCAGGTGAGATTATGTTCCTTTCTCCTTCTTATTCTAGTTGCTTCTAAATAACTTTTTTTTTCCAATTTCATTTTTTTTCAGATTTTTTTTCAAGCCCTTATATCCATAATTGCCAATGAATACTTTATTGGACTTACTTTTTCTGCATAACTCAAATATTTGAACTATTTAGAAGGTATGGAACAATTTAATTCACCATTAAAGAAGAAATGAGGTACATGATATACTCTATGCATAAAAGTCATGAATGCAACTAAATGACATGCACCTAAGGGAAATGTGCATGTATAACTGTTCTATTTTATTTTTCATGCAAAAGATATGAAAGTGGTTGCAATGAAAGTCCTATCTACATGACATGCAATCAAAAAGGTTGAAACCGTACTTTACTTCCAAATCTTGTGGTGGATTGTAAAAAACAATGAGGTGGACAGATCACAAGACTAATTGACTGAACCTTTGAAAAGTATTATGTGTCCCTCCTTACTGACCTGTGTAGTAGTTAATAGGTTTCTCTCTCTTACTTCAAATTAGAGTCTCATTATCATTTGGTCGGTTTAGGCTCAAACAACCAATTCCATCCACTTTCATGAATCATTAGGAATGTACAGTTGTGATTTTCTGTTTTAAAGTTGACAAAACCAATCATTTTCTTAAGTTAAGTGCTCAAAGTTGAACAACACTCACGCTTGCGAACACTAAAATTTTTTTAAGTTTCCCTTAATTCCTATGTACATGCAACTGAGATGACACAAGACTTAATACATCCATGATTACACTAGATAGAATGTGGATCCTACAAACAACTAAGATTGCAAGAAACAAATGACAAGAACAAAAGCAATAAAACTAAAAACAGAGAAAATAAAGATAGAGTTGTTCCAACTACCCCCCCTAAGCTTGAATTCGACTATGGCCTCATAGTAAAAAACAATCTTAAAGGTTGGATAGAGATACTGATTTACTCTTCAGGTGGAGGCTGGTACTGTGGAGCCGTGGGGTCCTAAGATGGATACTCCCCCTGGAAGCTCGGATCAAACTGGGCCCTAGGTGGAGGTTGTGGATAGACTCCAAAGTAGTTCTGGCTCCAATAGTGATCGTAAAAGGGCTGTTGTTGCATCTCCATCCTATGCAACCGGTCATGAATCTGTTGTTGGTTGTCGAGGAGAAAACGCTCGTTCTCAGAGATTGCCCTTTGATTGTCCAGTAACCGGTTCGTAGTTTCCTGAACACCGGTATACAACGTCGTGTGATGCTGCTGCGTCTGTTGTATGTCTTGCAGCATAGCATACATGCCCTACATCGAATAGACATCCTCGCTTGGCTGTGAGGGCGGTGGTGGTGGTGGAGGCTGTGAAGATGAAGATGCACCCGGATGCATGCGAGGACGCTTACGTGGTGCCACTCGTGCCCGAAGAGGGGTGTAGGTCTCCTCTTCCTCTTCAGCCTCATCGTCATTGTTGTCATCGTCGTCATTGCCGCCGTCTTCATCGGAGTCAGCAATGGCTATGATAGGCCATCAGAAGTGTTGTGCCCCTTCGATGTTGAAGACCGGATCGGGAAGCGAGCATTCTTGGTAAGCATGATTGACGTGGCAGTGTGCATACACCAAGCCATCTCGAAGAAGGATGAGGTTGGAGCGGTGCATATGTTGCAAGTTCACCTTGCTCCTATTGGAGAGAGGAGTAAGCTGCTGGAAATTCAACCCAAGGTAGGAGGCCAGCTTGGTGATAAGCCCGCCAAAGTGAATTGGAGCTTTCCGTGTACTCCTCTTTACCGCCAAAACCCGCTGAAAAAAAAAGCTCCCCAGTTGCATTCTTGGCGCTTCAGGAGTTTATACAAGAAAAATAGGTCCGTCTCCTGAAACTTGCTGAGAGACAGATCACCCCTAGCAAACAACATAGAACTCAGCATCCGATGGAGTATCCGGACAAATGGATGCTCAAAGTCGGCTACCGCAGCATTGTGGTAACTCACTGACTTGCCCGGTGGCACCGTCACAAGCTCAGAAAAGATTGCATCGTAGTCGGTGCGGTTGTCCGACCGCCGGTAGTCAGACCGCGAATGATTCCAGTTGAAGATCTTGTTGAATTGCCGGAGTGTAATGGTGTAGTCGTTGTTGTACAGCTGGAAAGACACCCGGCCCTTGATCCACTCACGGTCGGTGGCTATGACGTCATTGGGTACGACGCAGACATCAAGCGACGCCATAAACTCAGCCACCCGCTCCTTGTACGTAGGCCACTCGCTGAAGAACGGTTGGCCATCTGCATGAAATTCTAGCTCGTCAGGCCATCTTCCTGTGTGTCGGGCCTGCCCCTTCAGAACATAGTCGAGGTTAGCTTCGAACCCCAAGTTGCGGATGGTTTCCCGTTCAACATAACGGGTCGGCTCGATCTTTCTCTTTAAGATCTCCTCGTATAGCTTCTTGACCTCCGCAGATGGATGAATCAGCCACGGGTGTGCAATCGATGTGGTAGGTGGTGGCTCGAATTCTAGGATTTCCATCGGGTCGGCGCGTGACGACGATGCACTAGCAACATGCACCATGATCGCGACAGAAAGAGGAATAGAGAGGGAGCTCAGTGAAGATCGGAGAAAGGAATCTCCGCTCGATGAAGAACGTGCTCGGTGTTGCTTGTCGTTGGGCTCAGATCACTCTGGAATACGCTCGGCATAGGTGAAGGAGGATTTCTCTGGAGTTGTGATGTCATATGATGCAAATCCTTCTCATATATAGCTGTGGCCGGCACTGCTGTATGCCCGACGATACCATCCACGCGAGTCGATGGTATCGACATGGGTAGCACAATTCGTACTGCCACGAGTATCGACGGTCGTCGATGGCTGGATCTGCGGGGCTCAAATTGCTGACGCGTCGATACTATCGACGCGAGTCGATGGTATCGACTCATCCCCCGGATCGACTTCCTGGTTGCTGCGATCGCCATAGATCTTTCTTCGCGGATTGTTGATGTGGCGCGTCGATACTATCGACGCGAGTCGATAGTATCGACTCTCTGATTAGGGAAAACCCTCGTGAGGCCCGGCCGTCGCCTTCTGTGTGTGAATGTGTTGATACCATCGACAGACCCGTCGATGGTATCAACTTTACTGAGATGATTTCTTCTGAATATCTCCAGAGATCTTGATGGTATCGACGTGCATGTCGATACTATTGACCTTGACTTGGCGATCAACATGTTGGTGTGTCGATACTATCGACGCAGTGCGATTTCTGCAGTCTCCGACCTGTATCACGGTCGATACCATCGACGCAAGCGTCGATGGTATCGACTCTCACTCAGTCCTGCACAATGAGCAAACGATCACGGTATCTTTTTTACACTAAAAACTAAGTTAAAACAAATCAAACTATGAATGTAAAGGAACTAAACTAAAGTACCGATGGTTGGGTTGCCTCCCAACAAGCGCCCTTATTTAACATCTTAGGCTAGATGACTTGAAGCACGTCATGCATCCAAAAGTGAAATGAGTTTGACCTCATTCACCTTCCTCGTGTAATCTTCACCAAAATACAACTTCAACCTCTGTCCATTCACCAAAAATGTAGTCTCCCCATCGTGCACCATGATTGCACCATGTGGTCTGACCTCTTCTACTGTGAATGGTCCACTCCATCGGGATTTTAGCTACCCGGGATGCAACTTCATCCTCGAATTGAATAAAAGCACACAATCTCCTTTCTTGAAGGTGCACATCTGAATGTGGTGATTGTGGATCAACTTTGTGCGCTCCTTATATATCTGTGAGTTCTCATATGCATTCATTCACAGTTCATCCAGTTCATTTAATTCAAGTAATCTCTTCTTCCCCGATTCATCATAACTTAAGTTGAGCTTTCTCAGCGCCCAATGTGCTTTGTGCTCTAATTCCACCGGTAAGTGACAGGCCCGACCGTACGCCAACCTAAAAGGCGTGGTGCCTATAGGTGTCTTGTATGTCGTCCTGTATGCCCACAATGCATCTAGTAGTAAGGCACTCCAAATCTTCCTCGTGGAAGCCACAGTACACTCCAAGATCTTTTTAATTTCTCGATTGGAGACCTCCACTTGTCCTTGAGTTTGCGGGTGATACGGGGTACCAATGTTATGTTTGACCCCATATTTTCTCAATAATGCTGAGAACTTTTGATTCCGGAAGTGCGTACCCCCATCACTAATGATCATTCGGGGCACACCAAACCTGCAGAAGATATTTTCCTTAATGAACCTACACACTACAGTGGAATCGTTAGTCCTCGTGGGTATTGCCTCCACCCACTTCGACACATAGTCAACAACTAAAAGGATATACAAATTAGAATTTGAGGACACAAAGGGTCCCATAAAATCTATAAACCATAAATCAAATACCTCAACCTCCTGGAAAACATTTAGGGGCATCTCTTATCTCTTTGAAATGTTACCCGCCCTTTGGCAGGAATCACATTGCCTCATGAACTCATAAGCATCCCGAAACAAGGTAGGCCATTATAGGCCACTTTCCAGTACTTTGGCTGCCGTACAAGAGCTTCAATGGTGTCCGCCCATCGGTAGTGTGTGGAAATGATGAAGAACACTCTCTTATTCCACCTCAGGTACACACCTGCGTAGGACACCATCCATGCATTGCTTCAAGAGAATAGGGTCATCCCAAAAATAATATCATAGAGAATGGAAGAATTTCTTCTTCTCTTGATACGTCCAATCATCTAGGATGATCCTGCAAGCAAGATAGTTCACAGTATATGAAAACCACGGATCTTTAGAATTCACTTTCAAAAGTTGTTCATCCGGAAATGTCTCGGTAATGGGTATGTGTAAATCTTTTTCATCTACCCTCTCTAACCTAGACAAATGATCCGCTACAACATTTTCAATCCCCGCCTTGTCTTTGATTTTGATATCAAATTCTTGTAAAAGCAAGATCCACCTAATCAATCTAGGTTTGGCATCTTTTTTCTCCATAAAATACTTAATAGCGACGTGGTCAGTCCAAACTGCGACTTTCGATCCAACTAGATATTGCTGAAATTTTTCAAAAGCGAAAACAACAGCAAGCAATTCTTTTTCGGTAGTCGTGTAATTTAGTTGGGCATCGTTCAAAGTCTTAGAGGCATAAAAAATCACAATGGGTTTATTGTCCACCCGCTGTCCCAACATAGCTCCAACAGCAAAATCGGATGCATCACACATGAGTTCAAACGGCTTGGTCCAATCCGGTGTTTGCACAACCGGTGCGGAAATCAATTTTTCCTTCAGCACGTTGAACGCGTGTAAACATTTGTCATCGAAATAAAAAACAACATCCTTTTCTAGAAGCTCAGATAAAGGTTTGTCGATTTTTGAAAAATCTTTTATGAAACGACGATAGAAACCGGCGTGACCTAAGAAACTTCTTACCCCTTTTACCGAATTTGGTGGGGGCAATTTGGAAATTACTTCAATTTTTACCGAATCTACCTCCAAACCTTTGCTAGACACTTTATGTCCTAGCAGTATCCCTTCGCTCACCATCATATGACATTTCTCACAGTTGAGGACCAAATGTGTGTACTCGCAACGTTGTAACACCTTATCCAGATTGTAAAGGCATTCATCAAATGATGCACCATAAACCGAGAAATCATCCATAAAGACCTCTAGACAGCGTTCTACCATATCAGAAAAAATGGCGAGCATACAACGCTGAAAGGTCGCCGGTGCATTAAATAAACCAAAGGGCATGCGGCAGTACGCAAACATTCCATAGGGACAAGTGAAGGTGGACTTCTCTTGGTCCTTAGGATCAATCGAAATCTGATTGTACTCCGAATACCCATCCAGAAAACAGAAATGTGATCGGCCGGCTAAGCGCTCTAGAATTTGATCAATAAACGGAAGAGGAAAGTGATCCTTTAGCGTAGCGGCATTCAGTCGTCGGTAATCTATACAAACTCGCCACCCGGTTACCAAGCGGGTGGTGACATGTTCATTTAAGAGATTATGAGTAACAGTTATTCCCCCCTTTTTAGGGACTACCTGCGTGGGACTCACCCATGTCGAGTCTGAAATTGCATAGATGATACCTACAGAAAGAAGCTTAATCACCTCCTTCTTCACAACCTCCATCATGCTCAGATTCAGTCGACGTTGTGGTTGAATCACCGGCTTGGCTCCCTCCTCGAGCCGAATCTTATGCTGGCACAAAGTAGGGGAAATCCCCTGGATATCTGCAACAGACCACCCAAATGCTCCCTGGTGGTTCTTCAGCACTATCATCAACTGGTCCTCCTCCTTAGCACTTAGATAAGCAGAAATAATCACAGGAAACTTTTCTTCCTCAGCTAGAAAGGCATACTTGAGGTGCGGTGGCAGCGGCTTCAACTCCAATTCCGGCGGGCTAATTAAGGATGATTGAAGCGGAAGTGAAAGTTCGCCTAAATCTTCATAGTACCTTGCATAGAAGCACAGCAACATCTGAAGCATCTTGGCGCACTCCTTCAGTGATTTGCTTCTCATCCAATCATGAGTGATATTGACTAAACAGGCCTCGAATGGTAATTCCGGATATGCATCAAAAACTGAATTTGCTATAGCCTCATCTTCAATAGAGGGAGGAATGTCCTCATCCTCATCATTCAGGAACCCTACAGCCTTGCAAAGGGATACCACTTTGGTCTGCTCCATGATGTCCACAGCCAAAGTCCCTTTTTCCACCTTGGTCATTACATGGGCCATATCTAGAAATGGCTTCCCTAGACAAAGTGAGATATTGTTATCAAAATGTTTTATCAGGTGGCATTGCTCCTTGGATTTAGGTGAAGTGGCGCTGGAAGGCATGACCATCTCAAATCGGTCATCGGCTATACCTAAGGTCAAACGACCTCTTCCCATCTCAAGTATCATGTCGGTTGTAGCTTGGAAGGGTCGTCCGAGTAGTAGTTCATTGCCTTGTTCATCTTGCATCTCCATGACGACAAAATCTGCTGGAAATACAAATCGATCCACTTTCACTAGCTCATCTTCACAAATCCCATATGGCTTTACCACTGAATTGTCCGCCAGTTGGATTGTCATGTTGCTCGGCCGTGACTCTTTTAGTCCCAGCTTCTTGAATGTAGAGAGAGGCATCAAGTTAATGCTCGCCCCTGAATCACATAGTGCTTCACCAAACATAACTTTCCCAATGTAACACGAGATGTTGAAACAGCCCAGATCTTGCCTCTTTGGTGGCAATGTGCCCATGATGAAGGCACTCACCTGCTCCTTAAGCACAACAACCTCTGTGTCTGGGATTTTTCTCTTCTTGGTGATGATGTCTTTCAGAAATTTCCCGTAAGAAGGGATTTGCTCAATAGCTTCCGATAAAGGGATGTTGACTGAAAGCTTTCTAAAACTGTCTAGAAACGTTTTAAATTGAGCATCCACTTTCCTTGCCTTAGCACTGTTTGGATATGGGACCGGGACAGCCTGTGCTCTTTGATGTGGTGGCACATAAGGTGTCCTTCTCTGAGGCTCCTCCTCCTTTGAAATAGGATTGTCAGTAGCATTCACTGCTATGTCCGCAACTGGTTCTGTGACCGGTATGGGCAGCTCCTCAGTGGCCTCACCTTCAAATTCTACTTGGGGTTTGCTTGGTTCATCGGCTCTGGGGTTTAACAGTTTCTTGCCACTTCTTAGCAAGATGGCCTTCACCTGCTGGTTTCCTCCTGGAACATTAGTATTACCCGGAAAACCTAGGTGCGCCAGCTTCTTCAAATTGTCTATCTCCGCTACCATTTGTTCCATGGACGTCTCTATTGTCCTCATTTGAGCCCCATGGATCTGCAGTGTCTGCCCAAATTGGTTCATAAACTCCCCTTGTTGCTTTATTTGCTGACCGAAAGTAGTCATGAGTTCTTGATTTTGCTTTATCACTTGATTGAGCTGCTCTGTGCTCTTATCCTCCGCTACTGGCTGGGGTTTTGCATCTAGATCCTGCAAGAAGTTATTTGGATCCTTCTAAGAGAACTTCTTGTCTTTCCTCCATGAATAGTCATTATTCCTGTAGCCTTGCTGCTGCCTCATGAATTTAACTTGAGCCTCATCCTCAGACTCAGTATCCTCCTTTGAAAGCAGTTTCTTTGCGAGAAGATCCATCTTCTCATTCAGCTCTTTGATTGCTTTAGATTCCCCTACCACTCGAACATGCTCCACGGCATCTCTTTCGCCCCATGATTGCTTCTTGGCCATGTTCTTTAGGATTTCCCAACACCTGGTGTCCGTGTTGTTTAAGAAGAATCCTGAGCCGGCGGAATCAAGGCTGCTTCTATCATGCTCGAAGAGAGCAAAATAGAAGATCTTGACCTGTGTCTCCTTGTCAAGCCCGTGATGCGGGCACCGCCTGAGCATGATCTGAAACCTTTCCCAGGTCTCAGAGTAGGTCTCTCCTTCTTTTTGGGTGAAGTTGTGGATCTTCCTGATCATGTCATTGGTCTTCTCGGGCGGGAAGAACTGTTCAAACAAAACCTCCACCATGTGGTCCCAAGATTCCACATATTCATCGTCCAGGTTATGTAACCACTCTCGCGCATTTCCCGCTAGAGAACTCGGGAAGAGCTTCAAGTAGAGAACATCTTGTTGAAATATGTCTATTTTTATCATATCACAATTCTCCACAAATTGACTTATATGCGCGACGGGGTCTTCATTCTTGATCCCATGGAAAGCATTCGACTTCAAAAAGTTGATTAAAGCCAGATCAATCTTGTATGTCGGAATATTAATCGCCTGCTTCTTGATCGGCCCCTTGGAAGCGGATGAGGAAGAAGCCTTGATCTTCTCCCATATTGTCTGTGTCTCTTCCATTTCTTCTTGTTCGGATTATGAATTTGTTTCTTCTAAATGGTCTTGATTGTGGCCTTCCTCGTCGTCAGGTCCCGTCAGTGGAACCTCTGGTGCTTGTTGTGTGTAGTCGGTACTACGTGTCTGCACCATGCACAGTACCTGCAAATAGAAAAATTTAATTGCAGTACAGTGCTTGACGATTGCAAATATTTAGAAAATAGACTATGAATTTTTAAAATGATAAAAAAAATAAAATGTGGCCTAGAGTGGCCACTTGCAGCACTCGTAGTGCCGACAACTTGCCGTATCTCCGGAAACGGCGCCAAAAACTTGACACGAATTTACCGTGCGTAGAAACGCAAGTGTACACGTCAATGTAATATAGGCCTTTGTGAGGCTCGAGTCGAACTCAGGGATACGTGAAATTTTCGGAGACTCCTACTAACTACTCACGATCAGCTAGACCGATTAAATAGTTGAGAGTTGTTGTTAAAATTGAAAGAAAATAAAAATAAAACAAAACAAAGTAATCGATTAAATGTTTGGTTTAATCAATTCAAAATGAGATCTTTAGGATTGCGGTTTCACCGCGGGTTTTCATTGTATTAAATTCTATGCAGTCACTCAATCTTATCTCTCTATCCGGGTAGTGGCCTGAAATCAGAATTGCCCACTGTCGTGGTACAATTCACTACCTACGTCTAGGTCGGTTCCACTGTCGTAGTAACCTATACCCTAAACTAGGTGCATTAAAAATGATCTCTCGGTATCCACCATTAACCTTACACCACCTTGTTCAAGGGATTTGTCAATTAATGTAAATTTCGTCTCTTTTCAACCATTAATTCTTCTTTCAAAGCAATTAAGGGCATTGGATTATTATTATGGTGATCAAGCATAACAATATAATTGAGAAAACGAAATTATACCACGGATTTAAGAGATAAGATATGAATTACTATGATAAAATTGTCATACAATGAATTCTCGGGCTACTCCCAATCCTAAAGACAAAGGGGATTAGCCCCGCATGTTTATCTCAGAGCAAAACGTGGAGTAGAAAAAGCGAAACATGGAGAAAAACGTGATTGAGTGGTGAAACCCCTAAACGGAGAAGATCCAAGCGATCCTTGGCGTGGAATACGCGTTTTCCCACCTTTCGGTGGTGGAAATCGTCTTCTTTGGCGCCCGAATCGGCTGGGGCGTGCTTCTGGGCTCCGTTCTTCTCTCCACACCTTCTCGGGACGTGTGCAGCAGCTAATGACATGATGATCCCCTCTTGTCCGCCGTCATTAGGTATATTTCCCAAGTTAGATCGCCAATTAATCACAGCCATCAGATTAAGATCAATCTGAAGCAAACTCATATCTGACGGTGTCGATACCATCGACATCCCTGTCGATAGTATCGACTTTCTTCTGGTCCTTGCGACTGGCAACCTGTGGTCTGGTCGATGGTATCTATCGACCACTGTCGATGGTATCGACAGTAGAGGATACTTGTTTTTCCTGAAATTAACACACGAAACCACATAAATCTACACAAAACGTATTCTCTTGATAAATAATACTCAAAATGCTGAAATAAGGGAAATTTGACATAGAGAAGTAGCATAGACCAAAGTAGATGAACTATGCAACATTAACCATGAAACTGACTAATAAATGCATAAAACACATATCAAACAAGTCTATAAATGCGACTCAAAATCATCAAATCAGTGAACTTCAACAAGGAAGAAAGAAAGATATAGCTCTCAAAGCTTCAAAGATTGTCACACAAGAAAGTGATGAAACAAGTGATGGAGAGGGAGAAGAAGCTCTAATCATTAATGGTAAGAAATATAGAAGATTTAGATCTAACAAAATTGTCAGTTCTTCTTCTTCCCCTCCTAGGTGCTATGAATGTGGAAAGAAAGGACATCTCAAAAATGAATGTCCTAAAGCAAAGAAAGGAAAGAAAAGCTCATCCAAGAAGAAGGGAGAAAAAGCCTATAAAGCTACGTGGGATGAATCAAGTGAGAGTGAAAGTGGAGAAGAGAATGTAGAGTGTCTTATGGCAAAAGAAGATGATGATGATTCTCAAGAGGTAAGACTTCTTGATTTGCCAAAAGAAGATCTAATTGTTAGTCTACAAGAAACTCATGATAGGTATGTTGACTGCAAAAAGAAACTAAAGAAGGCTACTAAAACAAATGAGGATCTATATGCTAAATTAAATGATCTTTCCTCTAAAAAGAATAATATTGCTTCTGAAAATTTGACTTTGAAATCATCTTTAGATGACTGCAATATAAAGCTTCTTGATTTAGAAATGAATCATGATCTTCTTTCCCAAGAAAAGGCTAATTTTCTTGCTAAACTAAACAATTTTCAGACTCAACCCATTCTATGTAATCATTTTGATTATGATAATGTTGTTAAGGAAAGAAACTCTTTATTATCTGATTTAAATCAAGCAAGGATATATATTAATAAGAAAATGGATGAGATTACTAAGCTACAAAGAGAAATTAATGGCTTAAGGGGAAATGATGTTCTTAATAATATTCTGAAATATTCTTCTAGCTACAATGGAAGAACATGCTTAGGTTATGTTCCAAAAAGAAATGAACCTAAAAGAGCATCCAAGACAAAGATCATGTTTGTACCTAAGAACACCATCCCAAATCCTAGAAAGAGAAATGAAATTAACTTTAATTCTTATCATTTCTGTTTACGTCTTGGACATTACTCTTTTTCATGCCCTTATAAGAAGAAAGATTTTGAGTTAGTTTGGGTCCCCAAACCTCAAACTTAGAAGACTTGAATGTATTTTAGTTGAGATGTGATCTAATGCTTAGTTTTGAAAATCAAAATGTCTTATATCAAATAAACAAATAGCTTCATGTGTTATTTTAAATTCAAAACTGATATAAACAAATTATTGAGACAAACAGGAACACTTTCGATCGAAAAAAAGTTCGACCGAGTTTCTCTCGGTCAAGAAAAACTTCAACCAAGAGAATACCTATGACAAACCAAAATCTACAGCAAAAATCTTAGTAAAACAACAACTATTCCGGTCGACTAAAGATCAATTGAAAAATGGTCGACCGAACAGACTTCTATTTCTATTCAGTTTTAATCTATAGAACAACAACTTTCTCGATCGACAAATTGGTCGACCGAGACACCTGTCGGTCGAACTTTTGTCGACCGAATGAAGTTTTGTTCAGTTTTCTTTGTTAAAACATGTTCAGTTTGACATTAAATGTACCTAACCATAACGGACCATCACATGGGTACCAAAACCTACATCTTAATGCAGGATTGGGTGGTTGATAATGGATGTTCCAAACACATGACCGACAACAAGGAGGCATTTCAAACTTTTGAGGAAAAGAAAAGTGGAACAGTCACTTTTGGAGACAATGGTAAAGGTAAAATTGTTGGAATAGGTAATATTGGTACAAACCTTGGAATAAAGAATGTTTTACTTGTTGATGGCTTGCAACACAATTTAATAAGTGTTAGTCAATTATGTGATAGTGGATATGATGTTTTATTCAATAAAAATTGTTGCAAGTTACTAACAGAAAATACTACAAATGTCGTTTATGAAGGAAAAAGAGTTGGAAATCTTTATATTCTTAGACCTAACTCTATGTAATATGTAGTTGAAAAATGCTTACTTGCAAAAGAAAATTCCTTACAACTATGGCATAGAAAATTGGGTCATGCTAGTTCACATGTTATCAAAAAGCTAGTTAAATATGATCTTGTTCGTCGTTTGCCTAAATTATCTTTTGATCAAACTAAAAATGTTGAACCATGTACTTTGGGTAAACACACTAAAACCTCTTTTAAACCCAAAAATGTACTTAGCACTTGTAGATCACTAGAACTCATTCATATGGACTTGTATGGACCTATGCGGACACAATCTATTGGTGTCAAAAGAAATTTCTTTGTTATTGTTGATGATTATAATAGATATACATGGGTATACTTTCTTGCAAACAAAGATGATGCTATTCAAATTTTATAAAATTTTGTTCCAAGATTGAAAACCTACTACAAAACAAAATATGTACAATTAGGAGTGATCATGGTGGAGAATTTGAGAACCATTTATTTGAAGAATTTTGCACATCTCAAGGCTACACTCACAATTTCTCTTCTCCACACACTCCACAATAAAATGGCATAGATGAAAGGAAAAATCGATCACTACAAGAAATGGCTAGGACTATGATGCTTGAACATAATACATCTAAAACATTTTGGGCTGAAGCGGTAAACACAACTTGCTGTGCTAAATAGAGTAAATGTTCACTCTTATTTGAAGAAAACACCATATGAAGTCATATATACTAAGAAACCTAGGGTTGACTATTTTCATACTTTCGGATCAACATGCTATATATTGAACAAAAAAGATGATAGAGACAAGTTTGACTCTAAATCATATAAAGCCTTTTTCTTGGGATATTCCACCTCAAGCAAAGCATTTAGAGTCTATAACACTATTTCTAGAAAAGTTGAGGAATCCATTCACATTACCTTTCATGTAGAAATACAATCTGAAAATCTTGAAATAATTGACCTCACTCATCAATTAGAAAACTTATCCTTACCAAATGATATTGACAACAATACTACTAATAATCACCAAGTTGAGACACAATTTGTTCCTAGACTCATTAAGGATCATCCTTAAGAATTGATCATTGGAAATCCAAATGATAGAGTCAAAACTCGTTCTTCTTTTAAAGATGTTGCAAATATGGCATTTGTTTCTATAATTGAACCTAAGAAGGTGACTGAAGCTCTCAAAGATGACTATTGGATAATGGCAATGCAAGGAGAATTAAACCAATTCACTAAAAATGATGTATGGGAGTTAGTTCCTAAACCACAAGATAAAACCATTATTGGAACTAAATGGGTTTTCAGAAATAAGTTAAATGAAGCAGGAGAAGTGGTAAGAAATAAAGCTAGGTTAGTAGAACAAGGATATAATCAATAAGAAGGGATAGACTTTGATGAAACTTATGCCCCAGTAGAAAGACTTGAAGCCATTAGAATGCTACTAGCTATAGCTGCACACAAAAACATCAAACTTTTCCAAATGGATGTAAAAAGTGTATTTCTCAATGGAATAATCCAAGAAGAAGTATATGTTGCCCAACCACCTGCCTTTGAAATACCAGAAAAAGGTGACTATGTATACAAACTTAAGAAATCACTTTATGGATTAAAACAAGCACCTAGGAATTGGTATGAAAGGCTCAAGAACTATCTATTTGATAATGATTTTTCTATTGGAAATTCAGATTCTACTTTATTTGTCAAAACATATGCATCTGATTTTCTAGTTGTTCAAATATATGTTGATGACATTATCTTTGGTGCTTCAAATGAATCACTGTGCAAACAATTTAGTGATATTATGCAACAAGAATTTGAAATGAGCCTCATGGGTGAACTAACTTTCTTTCTTGGTTTTCAAATAAAACAAACACCTGTCGGAATTTTTATAAGCCAAGAAAAGTATACAAATGAACTCTTAAAACACTTTGGGATGGACCAGTGCAAACATGCTACCACTCCAATGGCTACCTCCACTAAAATTGATAAGGATGAAAATGGGGAACCTATTGATGACTCCTTATATAGAGCCATGATTGGTAGTTTGCTTTACTTAACCGCTTCTAGACCGGACATCATGTTTTCAGTTGGTCTTTGTGCTCGATTTCACTCACAGCCTATGCAAACCCATTTTCAAGTCGTCAAATGGATTTTTCGATATTTAGCCGACACCACATGTTATGGTTTATGGTATCCTAAAGGACAATCCATGGATTTTACAGCTTATACTGATGTCGACTACGCTGGTTGTCGAATTGATCGCAAGAGCACAAGTGGTAGTTGTTTCTTGTTAGGAGGAGCCTTAGTATCTTGGTTTAGCAAGAAACAAAATATGGTTTCCCTCTCTATAAATGAAGCTGAATATATGGCAGCCAGATCTTGTTGTGCTCAAGTGCTTTATATGCAACAAGTATTAAACGATTATGGCTTTACTTTTATATCCACGCCTATCTTTTGTGACAACACAAGTGCTATAAACTTAGCACATAATCCCATTTTACACAGCTGAGCCAAACATATTGAAATCCGTCATCACTTTTTAAGGGATCATATCTCTAAAAATCATGTATCCCTTCATCATGTTGATACGGAAGATCAATTGGCTGATATTTTCACACAACTGCTTCCACTAGACCAATTTAACAAAATAAGGAATCAACTACTTATCACACCCTTAGAGGATGTTTTCTTTGATATTTGTGCTTCTTGAAAACGATTTTAATCGTGTTATTTTTGGCTTCAAAATGGACATCTTTTTCGAAAGATTTGATAGTTATCTTTCTTGAGGGATATCAAATTAAGGGGGAGTTTTTCTACATTTGTTTTTAACGGATATATTTTTTGAGATAACAAAGGGGGAGAAATAAATGTAAATCTTAAAATGATGACTTTGAAAACTCAATCAATGAGTTTCATAATCTCTTGTCTTTACATTAAAAGTTGATATATTCCCTAAAGAATTGGATTTTATGTTCCATACTTCTTTGGGAATAATAAGCACACATTTCATAAACAAGAGAAGAAAATCACAAAGTAAATCTCAGGTATGAAACTTAACTCATTTTAAAGACTAGTTGATTTATATTTTGGAAATGTTTGTCATCATCATAAAGGGGGAGATTGTTGGCTAAGTGGACATCATTTAATCCCTTTGTTTTGATAATGACAAACATTTCATTCTTGCGAATCTAACATGCTACTTGAGTGTTGCAGGAATTAGGCAGATGACAAACTACTTGGAAGATCTATATGCTCTAATGACTTTAATTCATGATTGTAATCAAATGTAAAAACTTGTACAAGACATATAATGTACAAGTACTTAGACATCATGTAAATCAAGTGTTAGATCTTCCCTAGTCAATCACAACACTTAGATAGGTCATCCCCTACAATAGTGTCACAACTGCACATTCATACACACACTTAGTACTTCGTTTAAAACATTGAAACAGGGTTAATCTCGGTCGATAAAATTATCGACCGAGACACTCTCAGTCGACAAACTCTTTGACCGAGAAAGAACCAGGTAGCCGTTAGACATAGCAGACAAGGTAGTTGGGAGCTGGATTAGAATGTTATATACACTTGCTCCAGGCAGTCCTTCGGTTGACAAGTCCTTGACCGAGAAGGACTCTCGGTCGATAATTCTTCGACCGAGATGAGTTCTGTCTGCACTTTTCAGAGTTAATTAACTAGTCGTTGCTAAAGCAACTAATCGTTACCTAACGTCTAGTTAAGCACTAAGAACCCCCTAGAAAGTGTCTAGAACGTCCTTAAGCATCCATAGGCCATTCCTATAAATAGGACAAGCCATAAGACACCCAAAGCACACTTATGCAATACTTGAGCTTTCATACTTGCAATTGGCAATCTGTTTTGAGCAATTGAGCAACACTAGTACTTGCTACGCATTCCCTTTGCTCCAAATTTGTGTCCTATAGGCTAGCATCTCGTATCCACTAAACCAACACTTCCATACTCATTGGTTAGGAGATCAAAACTCTTGATATAGGAAATCAAGCCTTGTGCTTCAAGTGGTAATTGTAATTTCCATTTCCTTTCTTGTTCTTTCTTATTCCCTGTACTCTCCTTGCTACTCCTAGGGTTGGAGGCTACAGATTGGAGAGAGTTTGATCTTCTTGGTAAAGAAGGAGGTCTTTGGACTACTTCTAGAAGGCTGTCTCAACGGGAAGCTACTTCAAGAGGAAGGCTACTTCAAGGGGGAGGTTGAAGTTACTTCAAGGAAGGCTGCTTCAAGGTTGGTGAGACTACTTCAAGGTGAAGGTTTTCCAAAGGGTGTAGAAAGTATTGTAATTTTATGTAATATCCTTGCGAGGTAATAAAATTTAATACTTTCAAAATCCTGATTGGGTAAGCAACCGGGTAGTGGATTGATTGCCTTAGTATTTGCTAAGGTTGGAACCACTCTAAACACCTTGTCTCCTTCTTATTATCTCAATTGTGGTTGTTTGAGTTAAATTATTTAAAAATATCCATAAAACCCTATTCACCCCCCCTCTAGTGGTTTTTCAAGTCAAACATGGGAAGCTTGGCATGAGTTCTTAGTTCATTATGTCATGTGGCATAGAAGAAGTTACTAATTTTGAGATTACAAGATTCGATGATGACAATCTAGGAAAACTTCTTAAACTCGATAATTCATGCACACAAATGAGCCATTTTTAGAGAAAGAATAGAGATATGAGGTCAAGATGGTCATCATGGTGCATTTAGAAGGTCCAAGATGTCAAACACAATAAAAGAGAACCAAGATTACTGATTTATAGGATTAGAGTAGAGAGGGTTCATCAATGATATGTAAAGTACATGGTTGAAATTTATTACTAATCAAAGGCTACATAGGCATCATCTTCACTTAAAATAGGGATCAAACCTGCAAAACTAGCAAGAGACATTAGCATAATAAGAAAGGGGGTATTTTTCTGAGCATAATGATATATTACATAATAGTTTTTTATTAAGAGACTAAGGAGATCAAGGAATTTGAAGTTTTTCTCACTAAAAGGGGATTTAGTATTACTAGTAAGTGCACATGCATTGCTTAGGTATTGAATAGAAAAATACTATATGCATCACTTGTTTTGAGAAATTCAACTAAATTTAATATAAGTAATTGAAGTAGTATAAAACTTATGTAAGATCTGGGCATATTAATTGAAGGGTTATAAAAATAAATTTCTTTGAATTCTTTTTTATTCTTTATAGAATATGTTTCTAAAATATCTTTGATAATGGCCATTCCCTTGTTGTTTGGTTCATAATTATTTTTACATTTATTCTTTCTCTTCTTTCACATTGATCCGTGTCTAATTTGATTGGTTGGATTTTCTTTCTTTCATGTAGTCATGATTTTGTACATTTTGTCATGTTAACATATGTATAAAAATTTATTTGATAATTTCTAGCAAGTTTTATCTTTTTAATCATGTTTATTCCTAGCTAAATTTTTCTTCAGTATGTACCTTTAGTGTGCAATAATATTTATGTATAACAACATCTAAAAGTTTCCTGTCACGCCCCAATCTCACATTAACCACAAACCACGAAATTAGGACGCGACAGGATGAGATTTACACATAAGCCAATCACTCTTCACTTTTTAAAACTTTTTAAAGAGATTAATAGGATAATCTGATTTATGCTGTAAATTGAAACTAAACAAACTGCGGAAGCATCTTTATTAACTGACTAGCAATATAAACAGAGTCTACAACATTCTACATTGTTTGACATAAAATAGAGCGAAACAGTTAATTTACATCTTTGTACACATTCTCTCTCTCACTCACACCTTGTCCCGAAGATCGAGGGGAATGGACTAAGAGACCTCTAACTACTAACTACGAACCTTCTATCGACTAGGCGTAAGGATAAATCGATCCTTCTGATTTCCTGCTGCTGATGATAACCTGAAAATGTTTTGAGTAGAGGTATGAGCCTACTCGCTCAGTGAATAGTATTTCACTTAGCTATCACTAATCAACTCATCAGGTTTATAAACTGAAATTAAACATAAATGCAGAACTAAGCAAGGCAGTTCTAATAACATAACAGATTTACAGAATATATTCACATTTCCAAGCATCAACAGGTAATTCAGATAAATGAACAGTTAAATAAATTTACTGTGAACCTACTTGATTATTTATTCATTTTATTATTATGCCCTAAATATATGCAGTGTACTCTGCATATAAAGATCCGCAGCAAGTTCATGCTACGGCCCCACCGTACAAGACTTAGCGACACACCCGGGGAGTGCTAAGTCTGACTCCAGTCCTGCTCTGCCACAGGACTCCAGGCTCATCGGCCTCATTGCACTACTCAGAGTGCTCCAGACTCCTCCTCTAACCTGAGTACACCGGCGGAGAGTCTCACGGGGTTACCTCCATGACATCGCACGGATCTTGTTGCAATAACCCACAATTTTCTCCAGTGCCACCGTGACATCGCACGCGTTGTTGTTGGACATTGTTCTCTCTGTCCTCATGTCTCCATGACATCGCACGGATAATGTTGCAACACGAGTTTCACCCCTAAGAAGCAGATCTCTCTTAGGGGTTCTACGGTGTTAGGGCACCTGAGTCTATTAACTGATTAACATATAACCATTTAAACAGGAATATCACATTTACTGATTTCATATCAGATCACAATACACTGTCATTCTAAACCGACAGAGCAATATATTTCAAATCATTGTAATTTCTGAGAAATTCTCATACCATGCATTCAGACAAATTAGAAATGCATAAATAACCCAACTTATTTCAATCTGGCACATACATAGCGACTTTAAGCAATTGAATATCTTATTGCACAAATTAAATAAATTTGCTTCACATACGAGAATCATACTCAACATTTGTCAATTCTCTAAAATTCTCGAAAAACGTGCACATTAACCCTAATCCTGATTTGTGCATCACTTAACTCAACTAAGAGTTACTTACATATAATAACACAAATTATTATTAATAATTAGGAATTTCTACTTATATCCTTGGGAAGCGTGTCAATTTGAGAAATTATTAATCTATTCACATTAGACATAACCTAGAGCGTGCATCTAGGATTCCTTTGGTATTTTTCACCTCGTCGTCATTTCTTTGAAATCGTGCTTAATTAATTTATTAAAAATCATACAACCCGAGTTTATGCCCAAACTGTCCAGTTTCTGGTCGTGTGCTACTATTTCACCATTTAATCGAGTAATTTGGTTTCGAATGATCGTGTGGTTATATTATTCTAATTCACACACGGCAATTGCTAAATATCGATGTACAAGCGTTAATAATTGAAACGCGTGATTTGGTAATTTAACGGTGCCGGCATTGCCCGGCACCCGAGTATACGCTGAAAACTGCGTCACACCGGATTGAACTAAAATCACCCATTTTATCGAGTTAAATGGTGATAGATGAATGAAACGCTACTCACCTAATTCGGAAATGTCCGAATTTGTCCGGATTCGTCTAGAAACGCGTCCAGGGCCAGTTTCTGGGCACACACAAGTCATCTTCAACCTTGGATTTTGCTCTATTTACGGCCCAGTCGATTCACGCACAACTTCAGGTTGGAAACGATCTCGGTTGAGGTTGTTGCTCAAGGACATCATCGCCATGTTATTTCCTGGTGCTAGACACAGCTACAACTGCGGATCTGAGCTTCAACCCTAAGGATGATTCAGGGGCATTGATTTGAGCTGCTAGCTGCGCCCAAGAGGGCCCCTGTTCGGCGCCCTGCTGCAGTTGCAGCTACTGGCCGTTGGCCGTCCAAGATGCTAGGGCCGCAGGTGGTTGTAGATTCGCGATGTGGACCTCAAGCTGAGCTCAGGGGCGACATCTCGTGTTGCTGGCCGCGCCCAAGGCGGCTCCTGGGCGGCCGCTGCGGCTGCCGTACGACGCTGCAGCTAGGGTGCCGACCTACTACTGGTCGTGGCTGCAGTTGGGCGAGAAGAGGAGGAAGGAAGGAGAGGAGGACGACGTCGTTGGAAACGGAGCTAGAGAGCTCAAAATCGCCCAAAATCGCCCCTTTGTTGGCTGATCGGGCTAGCAACTGCTTTGGGCGCCGCTACAGTCGGTTCCCCTGTTCTATCGGGCGGAAGAAGAAGAGATAGGGGTCGGTTCGCGGAGGGGGCCGACATGTAATTTACCCAGCAAAAACCTAAAATTACAACTAGGTCCCTAAACACTCAAATGTCCATATCTTTTAACTCGGAAGTCGGTTTCGGGTGATTTTTCTTGCAAACTCTCAAGCACGAGATTCT
Source organism: Alisma plantago-aquatica (assembly GCA_963693085.1). Lineage (NCBI taxonomy): Eukaryota > Viridiplantae > Streptophyta > Magnoliopsida > Alismatales > Alismataceae > Alisma > Alisma plantago-aquatica. Next base: position 305,211,891 of record OY856409.1, read on the forward strand.
CTATCATACCAGGGCATAAAATCATGTTAACTAGCTTGTCACATCAGGTCAAAACACTAATTGCAACATTGAGTATTCAACTCAACCTAATTAACTAATTAATCAACATTGATATCATTAGTCGCCTTAGGTGATTCAAACTCAACTATTGATTCGTATATTAACTTATTTTTGATTATCCACGATATTTAATTTTATACTCAACACTAATTGCGGTGTTTTACGTAATTCGAGGTATTTATTAGTTAATCAGGAAGTGGGTCATAACAACCTTTTCCCCTTAAAAGAATTTCGTCCCGAAATTCCTAAAGGAGAAAGGAAACGTGTTACTCATTTCTGTCTCATGTTCCCACATGGCTTCTTCTATATTATGGTTCCTTCATAAAACCCTCACTAAAGGTATCTCGCGAATACTTGAACTTTTGATCCTCTGATCAACTATCGGTATTGGTCCCTCAACCTAGGACACATCTGATCTGATTCCAGATCGATCCACAAAACATTGTCTTTCCAAAACTGTTATGATAGTATCTCAATTTATGATAATTACCAAGAAATTATTATACTATTCATGCAGACAAACTAAGATTCTTAAATAAACAGAATGTATGTCAATTTGGTACTAAAATAAAATCATGCAATTTAACTGTTAAACATTATCACATCTCATAATGAAAACTGATATCAAAATACTTGATTCATCGTACACCCTATCCTCAGGGTTTCATTTGCCTTATTCATTCATCACATGCCAACACCCTACTCTTAGGGTTATCTCATTCACTAATCACATGGAAACACCCTACTCTTAAGGTTTCCATTATCTCACATGTTTGATTGCAATTCAAATCACGATACGGTATCATTATAGAACTGGCACAGCAGTATATTCAAAATCATTGTAATTACTGAGTAATCTTTATATCTTACGTGCAGACAAATTAAAAATTCATAAGTATTCCAAACTCAAATCAATTTTGGCACAAACGTACTGAATTTCATGTAATTGAAAATCTTATTACACCGATAAGTGTAATTTACTTCACATATAATAAACCATCTGTACTATTTATCTATTATCTGAAATTTCTCAAAGTACGTGCATATTAACCCCAAATCCTAGTTTATGCATCACATAACTCAGTTCAGAGTTATTTACGTATCATATCACAAATATTTAATAGTACTTGAGAAATTCTGATAATATCTCAGAGAAACGATTCATGTAAATTTTAAGTCATACACATTAACATAACAGGAAGCATGCAACCAGGTTTATTTACGTATTTTAATGCTGTCTTGCTAGCTTGAAATCATGCACCTGATGATTTACCAAATTTGTTTTGCCTGGGTTTATATTCAAACCGAACCATTATCAGTTGTGTATTTCTAAACTCAACATTCACACTGAGCAAACTCTATAAGACTTAAATGTTCTTCCCAACTTTCACTGAGACGCATAACATATGCTCTCAGCATGTCCTTAAGAGTCTGAATGGTTCTCTCAGACTGACCATCCGTATGCGAGTAAAAAGGTTGTACTGAATCTTATCTTTGTGCCCGAAGCACGATGCAACTGTTTCCACAACCTAGATGTGAACTTAGGATCTCAATAAGATATGATTGAAACTGGATTACCAGGCAATCTAACTATTTCATCCATGTATATCTTAGTCATGTATCAAGACATCAAGGGTTGACTTAATATGAAGAAAGTGAGCAGACTAAATTAGTCTATCCACAATCATTCATATCGAGTCATAACCTCTAGGTGTCCTGGGTAACCTTACCACAAAATCCATTGTGATATATTCCCATTTCTATTCAGGCACAGAAAAAGATTAGAAGGTAGTTGTAGATTTCTAGGGTTCAGCCTTAACCTACTGGTACACACTACTTCTAACCACGTACTCAGTTTCGTCCTTCTGCATATCTGACCATCCATTTTAACTTCTTGGAATTCATATACATCTTAGTGTTTTCTTGAAAACATAGCATACATCAATACATACACTTCCATAAGAATCTTTTCTTTCAGGCTTTTCCCCTTAAAAGAATTTTACTCTATCTCGAGGTACACACAACATGTCATGCTAATACAACATCTTATCATTTAAAAACTTAAACTCTGGTCTCTTTTCCTCCTATCATGTCATGCATGGTCTGGTTTAACTCACTCTCACTCTATTGTGGTTTCTTAATGTACTCATAAGAAGTAGGCTTAACTTACATCTGTTCAATCAAATCACTCTGTGTTATTACTCCTAAGTCTAAGTCCAATTCCCACATTTCTACTAACAGGTCTCTATTGAAACCTGTCATAGAGAATGCATTGGCTGTTGAATTTGACTTTCTGCTGAAAACATCATCCACCACATTCACTCTACCAGGGTGATAATCTATTGTCACATCATAAAGATAGTGACACCATGTCTTAAAAACATGAACTACATCAGCTATCCGCAGATCATATATCGGGTAATACTCCGATTTCTATGCTACTTTCTTATTGTTACGTTTCAATTTTATGTTTTACTCTTTTCTCTAAGTCATTTCATGTTGTTCAAGTACCGTTCAGATTATCTACCTCAAAACCCTAGGTCACTATCAAAGCCAGTTTACTTTTCATAGAACATATCTCAAGATCTTATTTTACAGAGATACTAGCATTCAAGGTTTAATCACTAATGACATCCCCTAAACTACTACAACTTTAGTCATTCTAGGGTTTGATCCTTTATTAATAGCATAGCATTATTGTGTGTGTGTGGTCGATTATATAAATCAAATTGAGTTGCTTGGGTCAATAACATATTAACCCAACACTCAACTTTAATTACATTAGCTGAAAATTCAGTTTTCATAATAGTTTCTGTAATTCGTTTATTAAACTGCTAACAGAAGTTCCAAAAATTCTGAAAATTTTATATGTTGTGCCTAATAAAGTTTTAGACTTCCAGTAAAAATTTCAGGTCATTTCCAGTTACCAGTAATTAATTAAAAATCAAACAGTGCACTGCTATATAGCAGTCTGCAGCAGATTCGGTCGAGTTGCAACTCGACCGACACCTTACTGTAGAGATCAAAAGTCATCCAAAAATTACACCAAATTAATAGAGTGTCTAAAATTTGTGATTTTCAAACATAGTTAAAATTTGAGATCAATTGGATATACCAATAAAAAGATAAAATTCAATTACCACACTGCTATATCATTCAGAAAATGTGATCGGTCGAGTTTGAAACTCGGCCGATAAACAAGTCAGAGCATTATTTAAAAATTTAGATATTTTCCCATGTTGTCTATATTTTATATATCCAAAACATATCCCAATTTTAGCCAAACCAGAGTTACACATAAAATACTAAAAATCATTTAGTGAGACATTCTATTTATCAAATTCTGTATGCATATGTCATTTGAATCCTAATTTGGGTCAATTAGCGTCTATGCTTCTCAAACCCTAATTCTCAAGACAAAAGAATATTTAGATTTCTTTTCTTATTTTACTTGTTAATAGGAGTCATTAGATCCCAGTAACGCATCCTGCCAGCCGGACCAGGCCGAACCTGTAGTCCTGAAGCCAAGAGCTTCTCGGGATTAATCAACCCCTATTAATCTTAAACATGTGGAATGAACATCCACTCAAAGCAAACTCATTTAAACATAAATTTGGGTCTACTTTAGTACTAAGAAAACAAACACTTAACAATTCACTTCATGACACAACAATATAAAAGAATCATGTTTACTTTACAAACTGAAAATTTCATTTCATGCATATAAAAGCATTTCTAGTGATCTTTATATCAAATAAGCAAAATCAAATAAGAGTTATATCACATCCTTTATTTAATCTCTTACTCCTACATTAACTTCTAATCTCTTAACCCTAAGATTTCTAGGGTTTTCTCTCTAGCCTATCCTTCCTCTGCATACCTGGCCAGGGCATCCAGAGAAGAACAGACTGAGTAGCTTGATACTGGTCAATCTAAGTATTCAGACATCTGGCCAGGGTATCTAAACACTCAGACCTTCCAGAGCTAAAACACATCATTCATTATTCGCCTTACTTATAACCTTATCTTTTGACCCTAATGATTCTTAACGACTCATCTTAAGCTCATTACTTGATTCTCGTGACCACATCCTCTTCTTGCTATCTGCAATAGTATGACAGAACACTTCCTGATAGAAAATTACAAATAGAAGAAAGACACCTAAACCTTAATCCTATTGGTCTCTTATCGTCCCCTGACCTTGAGTAACTATGTACTCAAACCAAAGCTCTGATACCAAAAATTGTCACGCCCCAATCTCACATTAACCACAAACCACGAAATTAGGACGCGACAGGATGAGATTTACACATAAGCCAATCACTCTTCACTTTTTAAAACTTTTTAAAGAGATTAATAGGATAATCTGATTTATGCTGTAAATTGAAACTAAACAAACTGCGGAAGCATCTTTATTAACTGACTAGCAATATAAACAGAGTCTACAACATTCTACATTGTTTGACATAAAATAGAGCGAAACAGTTAATTTACATCTTTGTACACATTCTCTCTCTCACTCACACCTTGTCCCGAAGATCGAGGGGAATGGACTAAGAGACCTCTAACTACTAACTACGAACCTTCTATCGACTAGGCGTAAGGATAAATCGATCCTTCTGATTTCCTGCTGCTGATGATAACCTGAAAATGTTTTGAGTAGAGGTATGAGCCTACTCGCTCAGTGAATAGTATTTCACTTAGCTATCACTAATCAACTCATCAGGTTTATAAACTGAAATTAAACATAAATGCAGAACTAAGCAAGGCAGTTCTAATAACATAACAGATTTACAGAATATATTCACATTTCCAAGCATCAACAGGTAATTCAGATAAATGAACAGTTAAATAAATTTACTGTGAACCTACTTGATTATTTATTCATTTTATTATTATGCCCTAAATATATGCAGTGTACTCTGCATATAAAGATCCGCAGCAAGTTCATGCTACGGCCCCACCGTACAAGACTTAGCGACACACCCGGGGAGTGCTAAGTCTGACTCCAGTCCTGCTCTGCCACAGGACTCCAGGCTCATCGGCCTCATTGCACTACTCAGAGTGCTCCAGACTCCTCCTCTAACCTGAGTACACCGGCGGAGAGTCTCACGGGGTTACCTCCATGACATCGCACGGATCTTGTTGCAATAACCCACAATTTTCTCCAGTGCCACCGTGACATCGCACGCGTTGTTGTTGGACACTGTTCTCTCTGTCCTCGTGTCTCCATGACATCGCACGGATAATGTTGCAACATGAGTTTCACCCCTAAGAAGCAGATCTCTCTTAGGGGTTCTACGGTGTTAGGGCACCTGAGTCTATTAACTGATTAACATATAACCATTTAAACAGGAATATCACATTTACTGATTTCATATCAGATCACAATACACTGTCATTCTAAACCGACAGAGCAATATATTTCAAATCATTGTAATTTCTGAGAAATTCTCATACCATGCATTCAGACAAATTAGAAATGCATAAATAACCCAACTTATTTCAATCTGGCACATACATAGCGACTTTAAGCAATTGAATATCTTATTGTACAAATTAAATAAATTTGCTTCACATACGAGAATCATACTCAACATTTGTCAATTCTCTAAAATTCTCGAAAAATGTGCACATTAACCCTAATCCTGATTTGTGCATCACTTAACTCAATTAAGAGTTACTTACATATAATAACACAAATTATTATTAATAATTAGGAATTTCTACTTATATCCTTGGGAAGCGTGTCAATTTGAGAAATTATTAATCTATTCGCATTAGACATAACCTAGAGCGTGCATCTAGGATTCCTTTGGTATTTTTCACCTCGTCGTCATTTCTTTGAAATCGTGCTTAATTAATTTATTAAAAATCATACAACCCGAGTTTATGCCCAAACTGTCCAGTTTCTGGTCGTGTGCTACTATTTCACCATTTAATCGAGTAATTTGGTTTCGAATGATCGTGTGGTTATATTATTCTAATTCACACACGGCAATTGCTAAATATCGATGTACAAGCGTTAATAATTGAAACGCGTGATTTGGTAATTTAACGGTGCCGACATTGCCCGGCACCCGAGTATACGCTGAAAACTGCGTCACGCCGGATTGAACTAAAATCACCCATTTTATCGAGTTAAATGGTGATAGATGAATGAAACGCTACTCACCTAATTCGGAAATGTCCGAATTTGTCCGGATTCGTCTAGAAACGCGTCCAGGGCCAGTTTCTGGGCACACACAAGTCATCTTCAACCTTGGATTTTGCTCTATTTACGGCCCAGTCGATTCACGCACAGCTTTAGGTTGGAAACGATCTCGGTTGAGGTTGTTGCTCAAGGACATCATCGCCATGTTATTTCCTGGTGCTAGACACAGCTACAACTGCGGATCTGAGCTTCAACCCTAAGGATGATTCAGGGGCATTGATTTGAGCTGCTAGCTGCGCCCAAGAGGGCCCCTGTTCGGCGCCCTGCTGCAGTTGCAGCTACTGGCCGTTGGCCGTCCAAGATGCTAGGGCCGCAGGTGGTTGTAGATTCGCGATGTGGACCTCAAGCTGAGCTCAGGGGCGACATCTTGTGTTGCTGGCCGCGCCCAAGGCGGCTCCTGGGCGGCCGCTGCGGCTGCCGTATGACGCTGCAGCTAGGGTGCCGACCTACTGCTAGTCGTGGCTGCAGTTGGGCGAGAAGAGGAGGAAGGAAGGAGAGGAGGACGACGTCGTTGGAAACGGAGCTAGAGAGCTCAAAATCGCCCAAAATCGCCCCTCTGTTGGCTGATCGGGCTAGCAACTGCTTTGGGCGCCGCTACAGTCGGTTCCCCTGTTCTATCGGGCGGAAGAAGAAGAGATAGGGGTCGGTTCGCGGAGGGGGCCGACATGTAATTTACCCAGCAAAAACCTAAAATTACAACTAGGTCCCTAAACACTCAAATGTCCATATCTTTTAAGTCGGAAGTCGGTTTTGGGTGATTTTTCTTGCAAACTCTCAAGCACGAGATTCTCTATCATCCCAGGGCATAAAATCATGTTAACTAGCTTGTCACATCAGGTCAAAACACTAATTGCAACATTGAGTATTCAACTCAACCTAATTAACTAATTAATCAACATTGATATCATTAGTCGCCTTAGGTGATTCAAACTCAACTATTGATTCATATATTAACTTATTTTTTATATTCCAAAATATTTAATTTTATACTCAACACTAATTGCGGTGTTTTACGTAATTCGAGGTATTTATTAGTTAATCAGGAAGTGGGTCATAACATTTCCTATGATCAAATTGTAACTATTTTGTAGAAAAAAGTTGATAGTATCTTGAAAAATATCACCAATGATAAAACATACTCCCTTTAGTTCAATAAAATATTGATTCCTCCCCCATGAAGTTTGCCCACACCGATCCAATATCATTGACTTTGTATATGTAGGAACTTGTGATATTGTTACATAAACATATTGGTGGATCTTGTCTAAAAAAAGTGTTCTTAAATTGTAGTATCTACTTTAATGTTGTGTAAATTCAACACTGTTTAATTATGGTTGTCTTTTATACATCATCTTCCATCATATCTCAGTCATTTCTTTTGAAAAGATAGCATCTAAGTTAGAATAGGTCCTACATTTTTATTTAAATAGATCTTGATTTTAATAGGCAAGTTGTAGTTCAAATGACATATATAGTCATGAACATACACACATATAGTTGTTTGTCACTTCGTGGGAGAAGAACACCTTTTTAATTTGCCAATGTCAATACGAATCATTAGAACACATATATTCAAGTTAAAAATGTATAATTATAAATATCTATCTCTCATAAATGATGATGTATCTATAAAATATATACAACAATTGTATGTTTGTCATAATCATGTTGTGATGAGGAAAACATTAGCATAGAAACAATGTAGATTACTAACATTTTTGTCATATTACCACTTATGAGGAAGAATTCTTCACCATGAGATTATCACCTATAATAGTTTGAAGATAAATACCTCTAATGATTTTTGCTCTTCATATCTATTGAAGACTTTTAGAATTACTTCTCCAGATGGAACTTGTTTATCAAGAAGTGCCCAATATTTGTCTATGTACATGGTTGGTGTTATCCACTGAAGAGGGGGAGTTACATAGTTGATTTATGCACTAAGGTTACAGTTGGTTCCTCATCTGATGTTTAAAGATTGACGAAGATATGTTGATTGTCTATCCAAGGAGGAGTATTAGACTATTTTAGTGTTAAAATGTAATATTGAGGGAAAAATACTATGTGTATGTGTGTTGTGTTATATTTTTATTCTAATTTGTGCGTTTGTATGCTGATTTTGGATTCTTCTAAGCTCCAGTTTGAAGGAGAGTGTTAAATATTGTTAGTATTCTAGTATATAGTGTAAATATATTTAAGTATCTTAGTCCATGTGGTTGTCTTGAGTCACAAACATATTTGAGTCACAAGTATGCTTGACCTAAATATACTTGAGTCACATGTTTGTAAGATCTTCCCCTTTCCCATATATAGGAATAAAATATTTAACAAAATTAAGTAGTCATACCTTTATTGTGTTTACTAATATAACAACATCTACATATAGCTGCAGTCGTTGTTTTAAATATTATTGCTACTTGATCTACACAGTACTTAGTCACAATACTACATTTTGTGTTCTTCATGGTTGAAGGTGGATTCATTATAGATAACCATGCCATATAGCGACATCAAAATGCATATTTGTTAATATTTAGTATCATTCAAGAGACAGCAGAAAAATATATAGGTTGAAATTGTTTAGTGAGAAGTTTTGTTGAGTTGAATACCTATGAAGTCAACAACCGCATAGCAACATTTGAACCTTGACCAATATCAATCTTTCAGATTTTTTTTGTGGACATAGGACAATACCGTCTATGCATGATTTGGTATACGTTCTAGTCCTTGTTCGTAGCTGATCCTCACAGCTAATGTGAATTTACTTCATGATAATAATAAGTAGAGAAATCATTCTTCTATACAAATTTACCGTACTGACTTGATTACACACGAAGAACTACATGATGGTTCGTCTTGTTGTTGTGTGATGTCCAGTTATGTAACTGCTTAGAGCTACAGAGATACCAAAAACACATATTTAGTATTACTTGATATCATGCAATAGATGGGAAGAAGACAGATATTGAAATTGATTAATTAGAAGTTATGTTAAGTTGGATACCTTGCGTCAAGGACGGCATAGAATCAACATTCTTATAACAAACATCTTGAAACCATGGCCGATGTCAATCTTTCAAAATTCAAAACTGTTATGGCAATACAGTCTATGCTCTTATATGATGCAGTCTTTATAGTAGGTGATTCTCACCACTATTGCAAATTCACTTCATATGTTGTGTGATATACCGTGGTGTACATGCTTAGTTCTACAACGGAAGGGCATGTAAGGGCCGTTTCCGTTTGAAGAGGCAAGCAGTTATGGTCAATTAAGAATAGGATGGACGAATGGGGAGATCAATCACCTACTAGGACATACTCAAGAAGTAGATAAGGAGGCGACATGCACCTATACATGATAGCCAAAACCAATATTAGAACGAGCAAAACTCAATACGCAATGACTGTTTGGGTTCGGAGCTGCGAGCAATTGTGGTCGATTGGATAACAGATAATGTATGAATAGGGAAGTTAATCACCTATCACGGTACAATAAGAGGATGGGGCAGTTCGATACACACCTATACATGAGAACTACAACAGTACAACCAACGTTACGACCTACGAAATGCTCTGATTCTTTTGTTGTTGCTGATGACGGATGCAACCTCCCCCCCCCACATTTAGTAAATACCATTAGAAAAAGATCATAAAAGCATAGTGAGAGAAATATCAAACTTCTCTCTAGAACCATCCACCTAGTACCAACTCGGCTCGTCGCCTAATCAGAGAAGATCTTCAACACCATCCTGTATCGTCACCTTATATTGAGAAGATCATACCAGCTATAACCAGACCTTGGTCAGAGGTGATATGATGAGAAACAACCTGCATTGACTACTTGGTCGGAGGCTTCTTGACCAAAAGTTGAGATAACACAACTATACAGCAAAGATCGCCGGTCTAGGCGCCACCTGAACCTCAGTAGATCATCTTTTTGAAACACCTGTTCTTGTAGCTCACATCAGTCCTCTCCCTTTAGATCTCATTCTTCGTGTTCCTTTCTAGCACATCCTGGTGCCCGATAGAGTAACAACACATCTGCATACTCACTTCACCTACAGCTCTCGATCTCTATTGTGCACACTTTGGTTACAATGCGAGTTGGCATTAACACTAGCAGGCTCAACTACCGTCCATTACTGCCATTATCGGCGCACTCCTACTCTTATAATTGGTAGGACAGTGTCGACCCCTCGAGCCTCCCTTGCTTCCCATCTAGAATACTTTTTCCCCAAGATGAGAACAACTGGCCTACTATCAGCCACCAAGAGCAAAAACAAGTGACTCAAACATAGATTTCAAACTTCTCATCACCTGCACCATGCCTGCACTATAAAAAGACTACCCCATCATCTTACAGATATAGCATAACCTAGCCTGAAATAGACATGGCCTCCTACTTCCCCTTCATGGATTACAATCTCTCTTTCCCAAAAAATAGATCCTTCATCCCACTCCCTAGAGCTTAGATTTACCACAAATTCGATATCTCACCAGGCATCAACAAAATCCAGGTAGGAAGTAAAACTTTTGAGGTCTTGATAGAATTCAACAACAACTCTACCCTATGCATTACAGAAGGATGGGCGAGGATGATCACCGAGATGCACCTCAAGCCTGAGTGGACCATCTTCATCAGACCTATCGCCGACAAAACCCTAATGGGATGGGTAACATACTTCAACAATGATAGCCCACCGAAGCTCTACTCACTCTTCTTCACCAAAGAAGATCCTTACACAACCTCCAGTTTAGATTCTACTGACCAGTTATTCATTCTAGAGAAGCATCAACCAGCAATAGGATCGAAGGATTGACCTATATCTCTCCCTTCTGAAGACTCCTCCAAACTAAATCTTGAGGAGGTAGCGGACACTGCCTCTTCATTAAAGAAAACAAACTTTTTCGTAGCCAGGTATGTATCCCCCTTAAACCTATTTTAATATCACCTTTAGATCTCTCACATGGTTTCAAAATTGGTGTGACTATCACCACATCTGATCCTCACCTGTATGACCTAAACATTCCACCTTTAGGTCACCTCTCTGCCACCGTTTTGGCTCAAAGTAACTTTGCTTCTTTTCAAAAAAACCATCCCTGGATACCTATCCAGCCTAAACGACATTTTCACTCTCTCTGTTGCACCATTTGCAAAAGCTCAAACCATTTTAGGTCCAGATGTACAAACACTGGAGTTTTCTTTCTCTGCAATGAGCCGAGACATATCAGGTGTTTCAGTAGAAACCACTACACCTATGTCCCAAAAGCTCATAGGCACCTTTTCAGACCTTCATCCTTCAACCATGCTAGAGAAACATTTTCCAATAGATTTCCACACCTTTTTAGTAATGACAAATCTAATCACCAGGCTAAAGCCAATCATCTTGGGGTTTATAATAGTAATCCCTTCTCTTGCCTCATTGTACCCAAGTATTCACCACCCCCTAAACCTTCCCATGCAAACGTCCAAGCTCTTTGGCCTCCTTTTAAAAGGGCACCACCCAACTCTTCTGCAGAATCCATCCCAAAACCCTTTACAAACCTGAACCTTTTCTATCACTTTTATCCCCAGGATCCTCCTCCCTCCATCCCCTTTGGGATGGCCCCCTCTCTGCACCTAGAGAATGAGTTTCCCTTTGATTTTCTGGACAACTCCATGAGACTGTTGAATGTATTCACCAGTTGTAGTGTCCTTGTCACCATTGACAACAACCTGGATCACACTATTGTCAAAATCCTGGATGTCACCAGGGTCATTGCCCTTCTCATCCCAGGCATACTATCTTGAAATCCAAAATTCTTTCACCTTCCCAACTCCTTTACTCTGTCCTGGAAGGGACCAAGCTTGACCATCTCTTCAGACAAGTTATTACTATTCCATTTCATTCTAGTTTCGTGCAAGCCACCCTCTCTAGATGGAATATTGAGCAAGGATCCTCGCTGGCTGGATCAGGAGGATCGGGATGGGTAGCCATTACTAAACTACCTACACAGCTCTAGGAGGTCGACATCTTCAAGGCGATTTCTCATTCCATTGGTTCCACACTCCAACTCACCAGCCATGACACCCTTCACCCCTTGTAGTACATTAAAGCTTTCTGCATCTTCTTTGTTAAGCAAGCCATCACTCTCCCAACTTCTCTTAAAACCAGGCTTGGTGAAAAGATATATAAAATCAAACTATCAGTAGAGAACCCTTCCACCATCAAAACAACTTTCTCATATATCACAACCCCCTCTTGGTTTTTCCCCATCAACACTAAAAAAAACCTTCATTGTGAACAGAAGACCAAATGAAAGGCACCTGGTATGGGAAAGGAAGAATAATATCTCCAAGTCTTCAGAAGGCTCCAACAAATTGGTCTCTCATGAAAGACTTAGAACCTCTTCTCCTGCCGATAACAACACCCCTAAGACCTCTATGGAAACCTTCAAACCCTTCCCTTTCCACAATAATGATACAGACTCTTCTCTGAATATTGATTATGATGCTCTGAAAAAACTCAAAACAACTATCATTGATGAAATAAGATCATCACAGTGTCCTGAGCAAAAATGAAAAGGAAAGTATGCTAGCATCATCTCATCCATCAATACCATCCACACAACACCAGAAGGACTTATGAGGAGGAACTACTTCACCAAAACTGAAATAGGTACACCTTCCTCTCATAACTCTTCTTCATTTTCAATTTCATCTACTGATATTATATCCTCAGCACATTCAGTTCACAAATAGATGATATAAAAGACATTACTTCAAGGCCTGATATACAATCTTTCACCATCTTTGCTAACAAAGTTGGTATATCCTTTGAAAATGGTAGTTCATCCCACCAGACTCTGAACAACATAGAGATATTTATGAATTGGTCAAACCTTAGATCTATTCATGAGGCATATTCTAAATTAGACTTGTCAGGGTTGAACTAATTCCTCATGTTCACTTCTACTTTCACCTATCTGTATGAGGATCACATCTTGGAATGTTTGTGGTGCCTCCAATGCATGTAGAAGAAAAGAAATTCGAAACCACATCTATAAAAACAACATGAACATCATCACTATCCAGGAAACAAAAACCGTCCTTTCTTTGTTTGCCATTAAAATCATAGGTGGAAACTGGATTACCGATTGGTTTCAAATCCCTTCCACATGTATTAAAGGAGGTCTTCTTGTAGGTTTCAACAAAAACCTTTTTAATCTTACTTGCACTAAGATCCATCCATCATCCATAACCCTTCACTTCACAAATGTATCTAACTGCTTTAGTTGGATCTTTATGGGTGTTTATGGAGAACCCAACAACAGCAAACATGCTTTTCTATCTAAAATGGAACATATCATGAGCTGTTTTTCTGATAAACCTTGGCTTCTTGGAGGAGATCTCAACTTTATCACATATCCATTTGATAGAAACAAATTCCTCTCCTCCTCCTCTAGTATGACCACTTCGGACAAAGTGTTTTCAAAACTTATAAATAAACACAAGATGATTGACATCCCTCCATCAAATTCCTTCTTCACTTGGTCTTGAAATAATACTAGAGCTAGACTTGATCACGTCATTTGCTCCACTAAATGGGAAGAACAATACCCATTAGCTTTTGTATAGGTTTCCCCTAGACATATCTATGACCACTTTCCCATTATTATTGATACAAAGTTTGAGAAATGGGATCATAAACCCTTTCATTTTGAAAACTACTGGCTATCTGATTCATCTGCTATTAACCTTTGCAAATTGATTTGGATCTTAGCTGACACCAGAACTAGAAATCATGGACACCACATACACTTGAATACCAAGAAGGTGAGGCAGAAGCTCAAGCTTTGGAAGCTGAGTTCGACAAATAGCCTATCTCTCAAACTCACTGATCTTGAACAACAACACCTTTTTGTAGACAGTAATCCATATGTTGTCCCTTCCCTTGTTCTTTCCATAAAATTAGAGCTTGATCATATAAAACAATGTATTAGTACTAAATGGAGACAACGAGAGAAAATTCAATGGGCTATTGAAGGAGATTAAAACACAAAAATTTTCCATAGAACATGCAATAACAAATCTAGATATAAAATCATTGCCCAACTGACCATCAATGGTATTCCTACTACCAATAAACATTTGATTACTTCACACATTGTCAATCATTTCCACCACATCTTTAACACCAACCATAAGCCTTCTTTTCACAACTCGATCAATTGGAAATTATTGTGTAGCCGCAGCATCGACTCTCCCACAAACATTGTCAAACCTTTCACTTCAGAAGAGCTTGATCTAGCTATCCAATCCTTAGGAAGAAAAAAATCTCTCAGTCCAGATGGTCTCAATGTAGAATTCTACCTGGCAAAATGGAACCACTACAAGATGGATTTTATGGCTCTTCTGCAAGAGCTTCACCTCCACAACAATGCCCATAACATCCTCAAATTCCTCAACCACACCTTCATCACCCTCATCAAGAAGGTTGATCAATCAGAGCTCATTTCATAATTCAAACCCATTAGTCTCATCAACACCTCATACAAATCATTCACCATTAAGCTAGAATGCTTTTATGAAGAACCGCAATATCCACGATGCCTACATAATGGTTAATGAAACCATTCACCTTTGCTACAAGAACAAAACACCTCTAATAGCCATCAAACTAGATTTTGAGAAAGCCTTTTACATAAACTAGAATTGTCTAATCAATGCTTTAGCTGGCCATGGCTTCCCAGATTCCAGGAATACTTGGATTCATGCTTGCATCTCCACCAACTTCTTCTACACTATCATTAATGGATCACCGTATGGACATATTAAGAACACAAACGGTCTCAGACAAGGAGATCCATTATCACCTTACCTCTTCATCATTGTGGCTTCTCTTCTCACCAACATGATAAAACTTGGAACAACTCAGGGTCTCATCTCTTCACCCCAGGAATGTCAGGAGAACATTATCCAATTTGCTGATGATACCATCATCCTGGTCACATGAGAAGATAATACCATCATTAACACCATTCATATCATAGGTATTTTCTCATATATTTCAGGCCTAGAGATCAACCTCTCAAAATCCTCCAACTTTGGGGTAAACACAACACAAACTACTATAAACAAGTACAAATTCCTCCTCCAATGTAAATCAGAGGACTTTCCCATCAGCTATTCACACCATCTGGACTCCCATCATAGACAAAATCAACACCAGATTAAACTTGGATGCGTCACCCTCCTTAACAGTGTCATTACTTCCATAACCACCCATTTCTTGCGTTGCATCCTTTTACCCACCATAACCAAATACATGATTGACAAAATCATAAGAAACTTCCTTTGGAATAACCACAACCCTAACGGTTCAAACAACAAACACTTACATCTGGTCAACTGGAACACCATTACAGCTCCAACTAAATTCGGAGGATGGGGCATCATTGATATCAAAACTCATGCTTTATGTCTTATTGCAAAGATTACCAATGTTCTCGCAAATAAAGACAATAAGGTGTGGAGTCGCTTAATAGTCCACAAATACAACCAAAATACTCCACCTTGGCATAAAACCAAACACAACATCTCTTCACCACTTTCGAGGCATATCAACAACAACTTGCACATAATTAGAAACCTTATTTATACCCCTCCACATAGTCACTTCAAGATCGACTTCTGGAAAGACCCCTGGTATCATCATAACTCCACCAGGAATCTACACCATCACACATCTATTCCTAGGAATTTGACTTCTACAAACATTGCCAAAGCCCTTAAGCTTCTCACCAGCAATAGAACTAATTCTCTTAAGAGATACCTCCTTACCTTCATAAACAACAATGACTTGAAAGACATCATCTACGAATTGGAGAACAACACATAAACAAAATCTCCTAGAGGTGGGGTCTTGATTATACACCAAAAGCAGCATACACTTTTCTATCCTATAGAGGTCTTTTATCAAACCATACTCATTGTTGGAAGACTAAATGGCCAAAAAAACATAAAATCTTCTTCTAGCTTACCTTACACAACAAACTCCTCACTGATCACAACATCTCTCAGAGAGGTTTCTTAGGACCTACTAGATGTTACCTTTGCAAAGTAGATGAAGACACTACTGAACATATCTTCATACACTGCAGGTTTACAACAACCGTCTTCAACAACTTCTTAGCAAATTATTCAAATAATCATAACCTCTTGACAAAACCAAATAGTGTAAAACCTCTTAAAAATTTGTGGAATTCAATACGGAAGATATCCTCATCAATATCCTTTGGAACGTTTGGAGGGAAAGAATCAGAGAAAATATAATAACTCCAACAGTCACACACAAAATGTTTCTTCTAACATTTTACTGGACCTTGCAACTCTCACTTCATGCAGGACATGCCACAACTTCCACCAGGGCAAACCTAGCTAAAGACTACTCAGAGAACTTCATTAATAAGAATGGTGATGGAGGTATCTACACCTTAAAGGAAATCCTCAAAGATGGATAAGAATTCTGATGGAATGCACCTGATGATTTTCTCCTTTATTTTTATTTATTTATGAGAGAAGTGCCACATTCTTGAACCCCCTAGACATCATAAACTCTCAGGGCCTGAGAGGGTGTGGTCTGGTCACCCCCCTCATGTGCCCAATCAAATTCTTATTACTTTTCACAGAGCACCATCGGTGTGATTCGAACTCGGGTCCTTCATCCAAACTTACCGAGTCATAACCAGTCAAGCTACTCTGGTCAGACACTTTTCTTATTTTATTATTTCTAATGTTTATGTTTGTTTACGGGGTGCCTCCCCATGAACATATCTTAGATTTCCCATCTTCTTGTTTTCACAACTATCTTTAGGTTGGGGTTGTTTATACCCAACAAGTATATTATCTTTGTGCTTGCAGTTGTTGTTAGTCTGTAAGATTTGTTTACCTTATTATTGCATGAGCTTTCATAAAAAAAAGTAAATACAATTAGAAGCCCTAATACAAATACCTTCATGAGTCCTGACAAAAATGGGAAGGTGAAAAATCCCTTTTATACGTGATCAATACCGGTGAGGAAAGAAATGAGTAAAAAGTTGGTGGTGCTTAGTATAGTAGATATAGTATATTACCCATTAAATGGGCCGATTTTGAGGGATAAAAGTTGGTCATCATGCGATTGATCTACTAAGTACACTCGCTCGCTAGTGGTTGTGGATCAGGCCCAATCAGTTCCTGGAAAAGGAGAGTGGCAGGGAGCATCCAATGGTGGTTGAACGTAGAAAGGAAGGATTTTGGGTGACTGGGGGCAATGTTGGGACCGAGTGGGCATCATCTGCCGCATCCTAGAGGTTGTGGGCCCAGGTGGGCATGTGTCACATCATGAGTGGCTTGGATGTCGACACGTCTGTGTCTAAACAAGGGAATGAGTATGATGGGTAAAGAGGGGATGAGATGGCATGTGCAGTGTGGATCCTACTAGCATGCTAGCCAGTTTCCATTTGCTTCCTAACGTCAGTGTGGCAGGGAGCGAGAGCATGATAAATGGGAGACCAAGACATAGGCATGAGTAAGGAAGGGAAATGCACATGGGTCTGATGCATCTGGACCCTTCATGCCTCAACAACACATATGGGGTTGTCACCTACCTCGAGCTAGGGCTTCCCAACCCAAGGGTAGGTGGTGGTGTCCGCAAAAGGGAAAGCTAGAGGGGGTTTTAGGCTTGGGATGTTTAATGAAAAAGGAAGAGCAAAGGCTGGCAAATAGGAGGGTAGGTTTTATAGGAGAAAGGGGCGGACATGATGGTGTTTAGGGCTCTTCGATGGCATGTGTCTATTGGAGGTAGAAAAAATAGGAGGTGAGGTGCCTCTCCTATCCCCGCATAGACCTCATTGGTTGTGTGGTAGGTCATGATTACATTATGTTCCTTTCATAGTCAAGGTAAAGATAGATTTTGGAAATCAAGAAGGCAAATTGGGAACCCAAAAGTTTGATCATAATAAGGTGATATTGAGATATAGGTCGATCATATTATTCAATTTGAGTCTACAAAGAGGAATAATAGTCAATAGGGGATTTTACTCTTGTAAAAAATCTTCAAATCATGTTATAGGGCTGCCAAAACATGGTCATTTCGTGTCATGATAATTGTACATATCAAATAGGGGAAAAGTTTGTTTAAATATGTTTGGGGTTTGATCAACAGTAGGGAAACATGGGTTAATTCAATAGGGACTTCATGAAACATGAGGTGTAAAACATGAGTCCCACCTTATTTCACCATATTAATAATTTATCTCAAACATAGGAAGCACTTACTTCTGATCTTGTAACACATGGTTTTCATAAACTTTACCCATGAGTTTATCACTTTCAAGAGGAATTCCATTCATTCAATAGGGTTTCAATTTAATAATCAGATCATGGAATTATCATCTTAATCATCTTCCATCATTCTAAATGAATTTTAGTTTTCCCATGCATAAGATACCCATAACCAAGAAATCATGTGATTATTGGTCAGGAGAGAAGAATCACATGAGGAAATGAGAAGACTAACTAATCATTATCTACTTGGCTAGAATAGGTGCTCCTAAAAGTAGAGAGGAGATGCTAGAAGGCTCTCTAAACTTTAAGGAAAGGACTTTATTCCTCCATGGGTTCTAAAGATGCATTATTCTTTAAACATATACATAGGCCTAAGTGTTTCTCTCTGATACCATTTGTCACATAACCATTTATTCTCCTAAGTCAAAACTCCTAGTGGCTACATAGACAAAGGCGATTGCACTTGGGCTTTACTCCTTAGAATGGAACATAGTTTCGCACAAGAATATATATATATATATATATATATATATATATATATATATATATATATGTATATATATAAATATATATATATATGAGAAAGGCAATAAAATAACTAAAGGGATAACAAGATATTAAACATGGAGATAAGAAACATGTACCCATTTCTATATACAAGTATACCCATTGGTAACTCATTATAGAGTTTAGAGTCTTGAGTGTAGTGGATCTTCATTTGGAAATTACAAATTAGATAAACAAAATATATCAATGATAGTGCCTTAAGTACGCTATGAGACACCTGCAAAGTTGTTGGGTAGCTACACCTACCCTGGGTGATGAAGATGACCCGAGGCCATCGCATCACACCATGATCTATGCACTAGTTGATATTGTTGGCATGTATGCCCAGAGAGAGAATCATATGATGATCGCCATTACATTACATATAAATGATTAGATTAATAACAAAGGAAAGCTTCCAATTTATTTTGTATATTCAGTTATGAGATAATGAATTACATAATTTTTTTCTAGAGAATGATATTACTCAAGTACGTATGTCTTCAAGTACGTGACATGGAAGAATGAGAGCAT